>OW028755.1:20179061-20779061 GCA_932294355.1 Aporophyla lueneburgensis
AGAACATATAGTTTAGTGTAGTACCTTATTGGTAATATTCTTCAGAAGGGTCAGGTGCGTAGTACTGGGTAACCGGCGGCCACAGCGCGCGGCGTGCGTGTACGGCCAGCACCCCTAGCCAAGTTGATAATCTGCAATCGTTAACGCTAGTCGCTCAACGTTAAGTCACGTGGTTAGAACAGACGAATAGAAAATTCGTAGCCAAGTTCGTATCGTTCAAAATGATGGAATGATTTGTTAACGTTTCTACAATGTTCAACGCTAAATCCTTTGTTATAATGTGTCGTTTTTCTAAAGACATTGTAGAACGAGCGCCCGACTCAGGCGTGTCAACATGGCTACCAACTTCCAAACATACCTACAAGTGAAGCTAATATAAAGCGTGTAAAAAATACTTTTGACTTTTACCTCCTCTTTGTGCGGACTGGTCCACTGCTCTTAAATGAAATTCCACTACTGCCTATTGTATACCAATGACATCATTCACGGCTATTTGCCTACATAACTATGAATGTATTTATCGCACTGTATGTATATTTTTCCTATCGAATCGAATGGATTCCTCGATATAGCATTGTCAGTAATAAATACTGTCGAATGATAAACAAAAGGATTTATACGGGTCACTGTTGCGGTCAGTATTTATTTATCTGGTAACTCCGCATTTAATATTACATACCTACATACATACATAAACTCACGCCATTTTCCCATGGGAGTAGGCAGAAACCACGGACCGCCACCTGCTACGATCTCTACACTCCTTTTGCCTCGTTTAGGTTCATACATCTGGTCATACTTCACGCCAGTTGCGAGTACTACGCACCTGACCCTTCTGAAGAACATCACCAATAAAGTCACTATATTATGTCCTCCTAGGGCGTCCCCTCGCGGTGTTAGAGCCGTCTGCATTTAATATTATCTCATCAAATTCAGCAGACCAATCTATACTTCTATACAAATATTATAAATGCGAAAGTAACTCTGTCTGTCAGTTACGCTTTCACGACTCAACCAGAGAACCGATTTTGATGAAATTTGGTATGGGGTAAGTTTGAATCCCAAGAAGGACATAGGCTACTTTTTATTCTGCGACTTCATATGCATCCGCGAAAACCGACATTTATGCGTACGTAGTCGCGGGCAAAAACTAGTGCTAGACAAAGGTTGATATGACAAAAATACCTAAGGAAAATAAACTTTTTTTTTGTGGGTAGGAAATGAACAAATTACTTCTCTCGCTCTGGGTGGAGCGAAAGTCAGACTTTTACTGACTAAAACCTACCCGTGTTCCGTCAGTCGCCTATGCCAGGGCCACGATAACTCATCATCATCTGCCTAGCCTTTTCCCAACTATGTGGAGGTCGGCTGCCAGTCTAACCGCCACAACCCAGTTAACTGGGTAATACGATAACCCAAAGTAACTCTTTCGAACAATTCCGCGACCCTGACTGACGTCAAACGCCTATCGCGAGCAAACCACACTAATATTATAAATGCAAAAGTAACTCTGTCTGTCTCGCTTTCCTGCTAAAACTACTAAACCGATTTAAATGAAATTTGGTACACAGATAGTTTAGAGCCTGAGAAAGGACATATGCTACTTTTTATCCCGGTAGTATGTTCCCGCGGGATAATTTCCGACCTCCACGCGGGCGAAGCCGCTGGCAAAAGCTAGTGCTAAATTATGGTTGAACAAACATAAAAAAAAAATACCTAGAGAGAAGAGGCCTTTATCCCGCACTGGGATATTATTGGGCTGGTATTATTTATACGGGGTCAAAATTAAATTAGCCGCAATACTTTACCCAAGTGTTGAGTATCGATATCGAAAAGTAATGGGAAAAAAGAAAATTCATCATTCGATGAGCAAAGGTAATCAGTCAACTGTTTTTGTAATATTTCAAGTAACATAGATATTTTAAGGAGGTTTGGTTCCTTGGTGCACATGTTAGTGTCATTATAGATAAAGGTTGCAATGTGATACAAAAATACCTAAAGAGAAGAGGCCATTGCCCTGCACTGAGACTAAATTAAATTAGCTGGCATTATTTTTCCCACGTTTTGGGGGTATCGGTATCAAAAAGAATTGGAAAAAAAATGAAATTCATCATTCGATGGGCGTAGGTAATCAGTCAACTGTTTTTGTAATATTTCAAGAAACATAGGTATTTTAAGGAGGTTTGGTTCCTTGGTGCACATTTTAGTGTCATTTATAGATAAAGGTTGAAATGAGATACAAAAATACCTAAAGAGAAGAGGCCATTGCCCTGCACTGAGACTAAATTAAATTAGCTGGCATAATTTTTCCCACGTTTGGGGGGTATCGGTATCAAAAAGAATTGGAAAAAAATGAAATTCATCATTCGATGGTAGTAGGTAATCAGTCAACTGTTTTTGTATGTAATATTTCAAGTAACACAGATATTTTAAGGAGGTTTGGTTCCTTTGTGCACATGTTAGCGTCATTTATAGATAAAGGTTGCAATGTGATACAAAAATACCTAAAGAGAAGAGGCACTAAGACAATAATCGCCTAGTGTTATTTACACAACGCTAAATTAAATTAGCTGGCATTATTTTTCCCACGTTTTAGGTATACATATTTTCATTTTTTTCTGGTATTTAGAATTTTGTGTCGTATGTCAACGTAGTTTACGAAGACAGTTTTTTTTGCTATCCTGGTAACCCGGGCAAGGATTATGGCACAAATTTATAAAATTATTGTATTGTCATCGGCCCTTGATAAGGATGCCAAATTTTTCGTTAATCCGACGTTTTGAATGGGGTTCAAAATCATGTTCAAAGTTTCTGTTACATAGGCACATACTAACATACGTATGAAGTTAATAAAAGCGTGTTCAAAAACAAAACATCTGACATATGTGAAGTTTCGCTAGGTCATTTAATTTGAACCCTATTGATATCTACATTATGTAGAATATGCTATGTTGTACACTCAAATACTTACAGAAACTAAAACATACAATTCACTTGTTCATCTTGTTCGCAAGACATATTTGCATACAATGTTTTTTGCGCACCATATATAGCGTGACTATAATAATATAATGTTTTAAATAAGTACTTACGTTACCTTGTACGTATATGAAATATATTACCATCAATCATTATTAGCACACTATTGTGAATCGGCAATAAATATTGGAATATTATATAATTAAGTCTTTAAAATGTTTTAAGAGGCCCTTCCCGATCCGTCAACTTGTTTTTAACCGACGAAAAAAAACGGAGGAGTTTCTCAATCCAACGCGTATATATTTTTTTTATGTATGACCACTCATAACTTTTTACATAGTAGTCCGATTGTGATAATTCTTTTTTCTTTAAAGGAAAGGGTATACTCCAAAGGTGGTCCCTTATACATTTGGAAAACAAAATCGAACCCTAAGGGTCGGAAAACAGGGGATGATTGATTGTTCACTCACTGATTGTAGTGTATACCTAACTTTATACAGAGTAGTCTGATTTTGATAATTCTTTTTTCATTGGATAGGGTATACCTTGTCAAGTACTATTAGTACATTAAAGCTACAAAGCATTATAAAATAAAAACTTTTTAACAAAAAATTAAACCAACGAAAAATTTTGCTTTTCAGTTTTCAAAGTTGTCTTACGAGGGCTCTTCCCAATTCGTCTGTAGTTTCGTCGACTGAATTAGACAAAACTTGTTTTCAAAGATGTCATAAGAGGGCTCTTCCCGATCCGTCTATTGTTTCATCGTCTGAATTAGACAAAACTTGTTTCCAAAGATGTCTTTAGAGGGTCTTTCCTGATCCGTCTGTCGTTTCGTCGTCTGAATTAGACAAAACTTGTTTTTTGAAATTTTTCTTGTCTTGTCAAACAGTTATATTTGGTTTTTTATCAGGAATTTCTCAGTAAGAGATCGGAATTTATGGTCGGTTCATGGCAAATAGCAATTAAACAGTACAGTCAGTGCTAATAATACCGGGACGAACAGACTTCAAAATGATCTAAACAACTATGAATATTAAATATTAACTAAATGACACAACACATGTTTCAGATTGAAGATGGTACACGATAACTGTCATTCTGACAAGAACTTTACCTGACATTTTTTTTTTTGTGGGTTGGAAATCATCAAACAATGTCTCCCACTCTGGCTGGAGCGGAAGGACGTGTCAGACTTTTACTGACTAAAACCCACCCGTGTTCCTTAAATGCCAGGACCACGGTAACTCTTTCGAACTAATCTCTCGACCTTAGCAGGTATCGGCCCTAGCGGACCACTTCAGTACTGCTGACATCTCTTTGAGGCGCGCGTGTAACACAACGCGCTGTCGACACGGGCCGAAATTACAATTTAGGTTTTTTAAGATGATCGGTTTTTACCGTCGTGACCCATGAATTATAACTATTTTCTTTCGATCAAATACGTCAACCAATATACAGATGATTTTTTAGTTTAGTTGTACAAATCAAACTTTTAATTCAAGTCTGCAATTATTCTCGCTTGATGGAGATGGGTGGGTCGCCCCTTTTACATGAGATTTAAACATAACCACTAAAAAAATGTGGTTGTACTACTGGTACTCCTCTGTTCAGTGTTTTGGGGAATACAGGCGTTATGTTGTGTATGATTTCATAAAAATTTCCTCACGGATTTTCCTCATTTTACCACACGGTATCCATATATTTATTTAATTCCTACGCGTTTTATATAATCATACCGCATACGCTTCCAGGTAAACAATATCAGAACAGTATTTCCTATACTGTTCTATTGTACAACTAAAAAACCTAAATTGTAATTTCGGCCCGTGTCGACAGCGCGTTGTGTTACACGCGCGCCTCAAAGAGATGTCAGCAGTACTGAAGTGGTCCGCTAGGGCCGATACCTGCTAAGGTCGAGAGATTAGTTTGAAAGAGTTACCGTGGTCCTGGCATTTAAGGAACACGGGTGGGTTTTAGTCAGTAAAAGTCTGACACGTCCTTCCGCTCCAGCCAGAGTGGGAGACATTGTTTGATGATTTCCAACCCACAAAAAAAAATGTCAGGTAAAGTTCTTGTCAGAATGACAGTTATCGTGTACCATCTTCAATCTGAAACATGTGTTGTGTCATTTAGTTAATATTTAATATTCATAGTTGTTTAGATCATTTTGAAGTCTGTTCGTCCCGGTATTATTAGCACTGACTGTACTGTTTAATTGCTATTTGCCATGAACCGACCATAAATTCCGATCTCTTACTGAGAAATTCCTGATAAAAAACCAAATATAACTGTTTGACAAGACAAGAAAATTTTCAAAAAACAAGTTTTGTCTAATTCAGACGACGAAACGACAGACGGATCAGGAAAGACCCTCTAAAGACATCTTTGGAAACAAGTTTTGTCTAATTCAGACGATGAAACAATAGACGGATCGGGAAGAGCCCTCTTATGACATCTTTGAAAACAAGTTTTGTCTAATTCAGTCGACGAAACTACAGACGAATTGGGAAGAGCCCTCGTAAGACAACTTTGAAAACTGAAAAGCAAAATTTTTCGGTGGTTTAATTTTTTGTTAAAAAGTTTTTATTTTATAATGTTTTGTAGCTTTAATGTACTAATAGTACTTGACAAGGTATACCCTATCCAATGAAAAAAGAATTATCAAAATCAGACTACTCTGTATAAAGTTATACACTACAATCAGTGAGTGAACAATTAATCATCCCCTGTTTTCCGACCCTTAGGGTTCGATTTTGTTTTCCAAATTTATATGGGACCACCTTTGGAGTATACCCTTTCCTTTAAAGAAAAAAGAATTATCACAATCGGACTATTATGTAAAAAGTTATGAGTGGTCATACATAAAAAAAATATATACGCGTTGAATTGAGAAACTCCTCCGTTTTTTTCGTCGGTTAAAAACAAGTTTTGTCTAATTCAGACGACAAAATGGCTGACGGATCGGGAAGGGCCTCTTAAAACATTTTAAAGACTTAATTATATAATAATATATAACATTGCAATATTTATTGCCGATTCACAATAGTGTGCTAATAATGATTGATGGTAATATATTTCATATACATACAAGGTAACGTAAGTACTTACTTAAAACATTATATTATTATAGTCACGCCATATATGGTGCGCAAAAAACATTGTATGCAAATATGTCTTGCGAACAAGATGAACAAGTGAATTGTATGTTTTGGTTTCTGTAAGTATTTGAGTGTACAACATAGCATATTCTACATATCTACGGGTTCAAATTAAATGACCTAGCGAAACTTCACATATGTCAGATGTTTTGTTTTTGAACACGCTTTTATTAACTTCATACGTATGTTAGTATGTGCCTATGTAACAGAAACTTTGAACATGTTTCTGAACCCCATTCAAAACGTCGGATTAACGAAAAATTTGGCATCCTTGTCAAGGACCGATAACAATACAATAATTTTCTAAATTTGTGCCATAATCCTTGCCGGGGTTAGCAGGATAGCAAAAAAAACTGTCTTCGTAAACTACGTTGACATACGACACAAATTCTAAATACCCTAAAAATAGAAAATATATGTACCCAAAACGTGGAAACAATAATGCCAGCTCGTTTAATTTAGTCCTGTATAAATAACACTAGGCGATTATTGTCTTAGTGCAAAGCAAAGGCCTCTATCTTTAGGTATTTTTGTATCACATTGCAACCTTTATCTATAAATGACAATTTGCACCAAGGAACCAAACCTCCTTAAAATACCTATGTTACTTGAAATATTACAAAAACAGTTGACTGATTACCTACGCCCATCGAATGATGAATTTCATTTTTTTTCCAATTCTTTTTGATACCGATACCCCCAAAACGTGGGAAAAATAATGCCAGCTAATTTAATTTACTCTCAGTGCAGGGCAAAGGCCTCTTCTCTTTAGGTATTTTTGTATCTCATTTCAACCTTTATCTATAAATGACACTAAAATGTGCACCAAGGAACCAAACCTCCTTAAAATACCTATGTTTCTTGAAATATTACAAAAACAGTTGACTGATTACCTACGCCCATCGAATGATGAATTTCATTTTTTTCCAATTCTTTTTGATACCGATACCCCCAAAACGTGGGAAAAATAATGCCAGCTAATTTAATTTAGTCTCAGTGCAGGGCAATGGCCTCTTCTCTTTAGGTATTTTTGTATCACATTGCAACCTTTATCTATAATGACACTAACATGTGCACCAAGGAACCAAACCTCCTTAAAATATCTATGTTACTTGAAATATTACAAAAACAGTTGACTGATTACCTTTGCTCATCGAATGATGAATTTTCTTTTTTCCCATTACTTTTCGATATCGATACTCAACACTTGGGTAAAGTATTGCGGCTAATTTAATTTTGACCCCGTATAAATAATACCAGCCCAATAATATCCCAGTGCGGGATAAAGGCCTCTTCTCTCTAGGTATTTTTTTTTTTTTTTATGTTTGTTCAACCATAATTTAGCACTAGCTTTTGCCAGCGGCTTCGCCCGCGTGGAGGTCGGAAATTATCCCGCATGATTGCATGACTTCATGATTGTTTATATTTTATTACATAAATGTTAATGTACCAAAAAATGGGAGAAGACACTGATTCCTGTAACACAGGTTACAACCTAGCTCAGGAGTCAGGGCTTTAATATATAAATGTAACAATGTTTTTATGTCAATAAAATTTTATTTATTACTAGCTTTTGCCAGCGGCTTCGCCCGCGTGGAGGTCGGAAAATATCCGGCGGGAACGTACTACCGGGATAAAAAGTAGCATATGTCCTTTCTCAGGCTCTAAACTATCTGTGTACCAAATTTCATTTAAATCGGTTTAGTAGTTTTAGCAGGAAAGCGAGACAGACAGAGTTACTTTTGCATTTATAATATTAGTGTGGTTTGTTCGCGATAGGCGTTTGACGTCAGTCAGGGTCGCGGAATTGTTCGAAAGAGTTACTTTGGGTTATCGTATTACCCAGTTAACTGGGTTGTGGCGGTTAGACTGGCAGCCGACCTCCACATAGTTGGGAAAAGGCTAGGCAGATGATGATGAGTTATCGTGGCCCTGGCATAGGCGACTGACGGAACACGGGTAGGTTTTAGTCAGTAAAAGTCTGACAAGCCCTTTCGCTCCACCCAGAGCGAGAGAAGTAATTTGTTCATTTCCTACCCACAAAAAAAAAGTTTATTTTCCTTAGGTATTTTTGTCATATCAACCTTTATCTAGCACTAGTTTTTGCCCGCGACTACGTCCGCATAAATGTCGGTTATCGCGGATGCATATGAAGTCGCAGAATAAAAAGTAGCCTATGTCCTTCTTGGGATTAAAACTTACCCCATACCAAATTTCATCAAAATCGGTTCTCTGGTTGAGTCGTAAAAGCGTAACAGACAGACAGAGTTACTTTCACATTTATAATATTTGTATAGAAGTATAGATTGGTCTGCTGAATTTGATGAGATAATATTAGAAGCGTTGCTAACGAAATTCTCACATTTTGATAACGTTAGCATGTTGTGTTTAGAACAAATTATTACCCATTGGTCTAATCATAGACTGCTCGTCGTTATTTAGTACCTATAAGGCTTGTTTTTGCTTTCAATAATAGTTCAGTAACACAAACACGATAAATATTTTCTAATGGTTTTAATATAAAATAATCATTTAGAAAAGCTGCTGAACACTAGACTCCTTAGTTTTTTAGAACGAAACAAAACTCTATCTGATGCTCAATTCGGCTTTAGGTCTGGAAAAAGCACCGAAAATGCAGTAAGTCAACTCGTTAATCATGTTCCCAAGAAAGTCAATGCTAAACTGAAATGCGTAGGTGTTTTTCTCGACCTTGCGAAAGCCTTTGACATGGTCTGTATTTCCACCCTTGTGAACAAGCTAGACCATATTGGGATACGGGGAGAAGCTCTCAGTATATTTACCGATTTTCTGTGTGATCGGACACAAAAAGTAAAGATAGGTGGACTAGTTAGTGAGGAAGCCAACGTCACTTGTGGTGTCCCACAAGGCAGCTGCCTTTCTCCGAGTCTCTTCCTGATATATTTGAATGATCTAAGCCAGCAATCTCTTTCTAAAGGTAAAATTTTCAGCTATGCCGACGATACCGCGCTCATATTTCATGGAGACACTTGGGAGGAGGTACGACACACGGCTGAGCTGGGACTACGTAAAGTCAGTCAATGGCTGGAAGATAACTTACTTACCCTTAACATCGCTAAGACCTCATACTTGCAGTTCACATTTGCCAAAACCAAACCTATGTCAACAAGTCTCAAAGCTTACTCTTGCCCCGACAACAATAGTCAGTGCTCATGTCTTTCAATTTCCCAAAAAGCAAATATAAAATACCTAGGTGTACTTCTGGACGAAAGGCTAAGTTGGCGTCCTCATATCGAGCTAACCACCTCTCGTGTTAGGAAACTTATTTGGGCGTTTAGAAAATTTCGACATGTGGCCGATTGGAATCTTCTTCGCACAGTTTATTTTTCTTAGCCCAGTCAACAGTGGGATATTGTATCACGGTGCGGGGAGGTGCCTGTAAAACTATTATGCTTCACCTTGAAAGAGCTCAAAGATCACTGCTCAAAGTCATGACCTTTAAACCGTATCGGTTTCCGACTGTAACCTTATACCAAAACTGTAAAGTGCTAACAGTGAGACAGTTATATCTTCTCAATTTCACATTGAAACAACATAAAATAACACCTGTAAACAACAAATACAAAAGTAAACGCACCATCCCAAATGTCTGCAAACATGTAAAATGTAAATCTGCTTCAGCTAGGCGACAACGTCTTTTTCTAGGTACGCATATTTATAATAAAATTAACAGAGCCCTGCTAATTAACTCACTTTCTAAATGTGAAACGAAAAATAAAATCAATACTTGGCTACAAACATTAGATTACGCACAAACAGAAAACCTATTAATATAAACACTAACACAACTAGGTCCCCCTAACTACATTCATTATATACATACCCCTGATACACACACACACCCCACACACGCACACCACGCACACCGCACACACGCACAGACACTCCTCCCCACATTCACTCACACACACACACACACTCATACAAATGCTTTGATGATTGCATGACTTCATGATTGTTTATATTTTATTACATAAATGTTAATGTACCAAAAAATGGGAGAAGACACTGATTCCTGTAACACAGGTTACAACCTAGCTCAGGAGTCAGGGCTTTAATATATAAATGTAACAATGTTTTTATGTCAATAAAATTTTATTTATTACTAGCTTTTGCCAGCGGCTTCGCCCGCGTGGAGGTCGGAAAATATCCGGCGGGAACGTACTACCGGGATAAAAAGTAGCCTATGTCCTTTCTCAGACTCTAAACTATCTGTGTACCAAATTTCATTTCAAATCGGTTCAGTAGTTTTAGCAGGAAAGCGAGACAGACAGACAGAGTTACTTTTGCATTTATAATATTAGTGTAGATTATTTATTTATAAAATCACATCAATATTTACTTAGCAAGTTATTATATTAGTTATCGTTCCGTGTGGTGCCAGACGTAAAGCATATCATTTCTTCCCGTGGGTGTCATAAGAGCCGACTAAAGGACTTACTAGAGAAAGTGCAGCTGCGTTCTCTATGCATTTTACCAACATACTGCGATCGCCAACCCGTCTGCCCAGTGTGGCGATTATGGCAGACCCCCCAAAATGAGGGAGCCCTATGTCCAGCAGTGGACGTCTTACGGCTGAAATGATGATGATGATGAAGATTACTAAAGTTATTGTGAATATAATTTAATGATGGTTTGGCAGTTTAGTCAGTCTGGGTAGCATTCTAACGCAGGGGTACACGCCACAACCACCATTACCACCACCCCCACCACCACCATTACCACCACCACCACCACCACCACCCACCACCACCACCATTACCAAAAACCACCATTTACTAAAATATTTAAAAATCATGGATTATTTTGGTATGAAATTAGGAAAATAAATTGAAACAATTATTGAATATTCTAATTATGTCAGACCTAAATGAGGAATGTAATGTTTGGCTGAAAAAAAAATTGTACTTTGATTTAAACTTAATATTTTAACTTAATCAGGAAAAACCACTTGAAGTGCGACGTTGCTAGTCCGCGCAGGACGAACGCTCTAAAAATGGAGTGGAAAAACCTTTTTTATTAGCCGTTGATATCCCTCTACTGGGTGAAGGTTTTCGCCTGAAAGAGAGTGGAGAACTGGACAGTAAATCCAGTTCTCCACTCTCTTTCCACGTCTCTCTGTGCAGAGCTGTCAAGGACCAATCTTTATTGAAAGACTCCAACTCATCTCGCCATCTGCGCCTGGGCCTGCCGCGATGCTTATGGAAAACTTTACTTCAGAATATATTCCACGAATGCACAGCGTTTACAGCTTACAAATACATTTAAATCACCTTATTTATCGGACATTTTGACAACGTCCTATTATTAACGCATAATTATAGCTACTAAATATCGGAAAGAACATATTGGAAATCTGATAAAATGTCAATTAATTTACCACGGCAAAATGGTTTATATAATAAAACCGAAGGTCCAGAAAATAATGAGGTGGGTAGCTGAAACTAATGTCAGAATTCAACCCTCAATAACTAACGGTACCAACTCGTATCTACCCGCTTCTTTATGCAAGTACCCTATAATTATTATAGGGTACTTGCATAAAGAAGCGGGTGCGGGTTATGCAAGTACCCTATAATTATTATAGGGTACTTGCATAAAGAAGCGGGTAGATACGAGTTGGTACCGATCGGTGCGGGTGAAATCATCATCATCATTATTTCAGCCGAAAGACGTCCACTGCTGGACATAAGACTCCCCCAATAATTTTGGGGAAACTTTGTCATAATCGCCATACTTGACCGGAGGATTGACGATGGTAGTATTGTGGTAAAATAAATAGAGAACGCTGCTGCACATTCTCTAGTAATTCTCTTAGTCGCCTTTTACGACATCCACGGGAAGACATTACTTGAACATGGTTCAAGTAATAACAGCGTTCTCTATGTATTTTATCACCATACTACGATTACCAATCCACCTGCCATACGTGGCGATTATGGCAAAATTCCCCAAATTGGGGGAGGCTTATGTCTTATCGCTGAAATGATAATGATTAATGACTTTAGTTATAGGACAGCTGCTGTGTTTCATCTTCAGTTCAATTGCTTTATTAAATCTTTGCTCCGAATCTCAATTGTTTACAGATGTTATTGTTCCCGGAATATTTACTCGGTATTTACGGCTCATATCTGCTAACGATTGGTGCAAAAAATGAGGAACACATGTGTACGCATAGTTACACATTGGAAGTGATGTTTTTGTATAATAATGTTTATGTCTTACTAGCAGCTTTTGTCTGGATAAAACATTTACTCCGATAAAAGTATCGAATGTGTTAATCTAGGTTAAAAACTCCGTGTGTGCCGAATTTTATTGAAATCCGTTCAGCGTCCGCATTTGCTTGATTGGCGAACAAACATTCAAACATCCAAACATTCACATTTATACTATTAGTACACGAACTAAAATAAAGCGTCGACAAATTCATCCACATCGCTGTCGTCTGGTAATGTACCCAAGAGACTGGTGGCATTACCACGTTGTATAGCAATTCTTAGTCGCTGTATCAACTAGGCGTTTCAAGATTAATATTAGGAAGGATATATTCCATTTTACATAATATTCCATCGAACTGAAAAGGTGTAGTTAAAGATTTTTTTTTCTATTGAGCGATTTTTGTTTGTTCTCATGACATCGATCTGGAAAGGTTACTTATAAAGTATTTGCCATATTCAATTCTTTATTAATTGTCTTCATAGTTATTATATTCTGACTTTGCATGAAACAGCATTCAACAACTTAAAACCAAAAAAAAAACAAAGATTGCATAATCCGATCCAATTCGGCAGTTATGACAAAAAGTTTAAGTATTATAACCACAAATATAGAATTGATTTTGATGTATTCTTTACTGTTGTACATGTGTGCCACATCTAAATCCGTTCAGCAAATAACAAAGAGATTTGACAAACAAACATACAAATGAACACCGAAACTCGCTATTTTCTATTCTATTCCCGTGCCAAAGTAATATCGATAGCAAAGTGTTGAATATCTTTTAGTTCACAACCCTCATCCTAAATGGGCACTTCAAAAGTTGCTGACAAAGCTCTCAAAACAGGGTCATAAGAGGCACTACGTAGGCTTTACAAGTTCTGAAAGACGCTGAAAAAAGACTATCAAGGTTACAGTACTTATCTCTGAAAACATCACGACTGTTCTTTCAGACAGGGATGACAGAGTTGTAGGTGTAGAAAACCGACAAGATAATACATACAATGTTGTTTACGTCCAATGTGACAAGGGGTGGTCAGTTTGTATAGTACTTGATAATACTTGGCAGTAGCGTGACGTTTCAAGTCGTAACGTTTGCAAACCATTGGAAATACTGTTTGGAACTTTTCATCCTATTTTGAATGCCTTTTTTTTTGGATGGGAAATCATCTAATGACTTCTCCCACTCTGGGCGGTGCGGGAGGGCGTGTCAAACTTTTTCTGACTAAAACCCACCCGTGTTCCATCAGTTGCCCATGTGCCAGGGTCACGGTATCTCTTTCGAACAATCTCGCGACCCTGGCAGGCATCGGTCCTAGTAGACCCCTACACTGCTGCTGACATCTCTTTGAGGCGCGCGTGGAACACTGCGCGCCGTCGACCCGAGCCTGGTCCTTACCGGGCGGCGAGCTACCCATTGCTCGCCACCCGCAAGCTCGCGCCTACGGTGGATTTTGAATGCCTGGCTCCAGTATATTGTATTCTAGTTTACCCGCACAGGCGCACAACCCATAACGACTTCGAACTAACTTCCAAGAAATTGTTTCTTAACGATTCCGCTGCCAACAGGTGCGGCCTCAGAGCACCCGTAGAATACAATTTTAGATTAAGATTTAAAACACTATTTTATTCAATAAAGCTTTTATTTCAATCATGACTATTCAATATTAGATCATTTCTAAATCAACGCTCTTATTTATTTACTAGCTTTTGCCAGCGGCTTCGCCCGCGTGGAGCTTAAAAATTAAAATTAGAGCTCGAAAGCGCATTTTCATCCGACTTGCTTCAAATTTATCGTCACTGCTCGGCTCCTAAGTGTCTTAGCGTTATGTTATATAGCCTTTAACCTGCCCAGGAGTATGGACTACAATCGTACCAAGTTTGGTTAAAATCCCTTCAGTAGTTTTTGACCCATGCGTGAACATACAGACAGACAGACAGACAGACAGACAAAAAAATTACTGATTGAATTTTTGGCATCAGTATCGATCACAATTCATCCTCCAATATTAATTTTGAATATATGTATATTCAATGTACAGAATTGACCTCTCTACAGTTTTATTATAAGTATAGATATTATTTACTCTAGTTTAAATGTAGTGCCGTTCGTAAAGAATAACACCATCCCATTTCTTCCCGGGGGTGTCGTAACAGACAACTAAGGGATTTCTTAGAGAATAGGCACCAGCGTTCTCTATGCATTTTACCACCATTGTGCGATCGCTAACCCACCTACCAAGCGTACACCAGCGTTCTCTATGCATTTTACCACCATTGTGCGATCGCGACCCCACCTACCAAGCGTAGTGATTGCCTATGTCCAGCTGTGGACGTCTTTCGGCTGAAATGATGATGATGCCTTTAGTAGGTAGCTTCTGCCCGCGACTTCGTTCGCATGGAAGCTGTAAGACACCCCAAATGCTACATAACAGCCACATTCTTACAAAATTTTTCTATATACTACGTTTGTAGTTTTCTTCTCACTAACCAAATTATACAGAGAGTCAGGACTGGTGATACGGGAACTAGCTTACTTACAGCCGATCTATTCTGTTAAAACCTGTCCCGTGAGAACTCAAGTGAAGTGACCTAAAAGTGAGCTGCCATTCCATCTGACGCTAGGGATTAACAATACTGACAGCTCACTTGAAGCTCACTTCACCCATGTATCACGGTGAGTTTTTTTACAGAATAGCACTACAGTTGTCAGTGTAAGAAGCAGCTTGTCTTGAGGTCACCTTCAGTGTCTGCCCTGGTGACTTCTTGCTTTATAGTACATAATAAGTATATACTTTTTTGTAACACTAGAAAAAACATCCTACTAATATTATAAATGGGAAAGTTTGTATGTATGGATGTGTGGATGTTTGTTACTCTTTCACGCAAAAACTACTGAACGGATTTGTATGGAACTTTTTGTCCCGGTAGTACGTTCCCGCGGGATATTTTCCGACGCGGGCGAAGCAGCTGGCAAACGCTAGTACCAAATAAGTGATTGTTTGTTTGATGTTTGCTGATTGTTCGAGTAAGAGACATTATGTACGTTGAAGAGTCTATTGCAGAATCAAATTTATAGTCTAATTCTGGGCCCATTCAATGAAGATTTCTATCAATATGCTAAGTAGTTAAGACTGATTAGACTTAAGTGTCTTGTGATTTTAGATTAGATTTATTTTTTGTCTTTTTTTATTGCTGTATGGGATTTTTCTTGACGTCGGTCATGCCTGTTGGAAAACGATGAATGAAGTCTATTATGGAACGAGCATACCCTGTAGATGCTTATTCACACTTGCTTTGAAGGGTTAATGTGGAATGTCGCAAAGACGCTAGCAGAGAATTCCACACTTTGGCTGTGTGCATAATGTGGAAGAGAAGCGTTGAGTACGACTGGTCGAGATATCAACCATTTCTCAGGTTTTTATGCCATTTTTCAGACTTCTAATTGCCCGTATCAGCTTGCAAAGATAGTAAGTATAACAAACAAGGTTGTAGGTTTAACTTACTCTCGTATTCCAGAGGGATTCCAATGTAACTATAAAGAACGGTCAGTCGAGCACGGACTGGCCCCGAGCAAATCAATAGATCTGCGCGGCTGGGATAAAAATAAACTGCATCACAAGCCTTTACAATACGCGGATTATTTACTTTTTTTTCTTGGAAATATTCTTGTGTCTTTTGTCAGACTTCTAGCAAATAAAATGTCGCACTGTTTCTCCTGTTACAATGAGTCAGAAACGCACGGTGAATTAGAAACGGTTTTACTTTTCCCGTGATACGCAATACACACTTCTAAAGAGTAGTCCCAGAAATCAATGAGTGCAAGGCCTTATCGTGCTCTGTCACTCTTTACAAAATTCTTAATTCTAAACTTAGTAGAAAGCAGTCTTGGTGACCCAGCGGTAATGGCCCTGACGTTCCAACCTAGGCAGTTGCTTGGATAGAGAGGCGTCACGGCGTCCTCACCTTCCGCCTGACGCAGGTTCTCACCGGGCATGGGTGCTTCGGTGGGCTCCTGTTCAGGATAAAGCCGGAGGATACGTCCGAGTGTTTCCATTGCGAGGATCGTCTGGAGGACACGGTGGAGCATACGGTGGAGGTGTGCACTGCCTGGGCGGAGCATCGCCGTGTCCTCGTGGAGGCGATCGGCGGCGGCGACCTCTCGCGTCCAGCCCTGGTGCGAGCCATGGTACGGAGCGAGAGGAAATGGGAAGCCGTCACCTCCTTCTGCGAAGCAGTAATGCTCGCGAAGGAGGAGGCGGGGCGCGTGAGGAAGTGGCAGTCTCTGCGCCCTCACGTCCCTAGCCGCCGCAAGAGGAGACGCCCCGGGCGTCGGGAGTCCATAGCAGACTCCCGGCCACCATAGGCGCGAGCTTGCGGGTGACGAGCAATGGGTAGCTCGCCGCCCGGTAAGGACCAAGCTCGGGTCGACGGCGCGTAGTGTTCCACGCGCGCCTCAAAGAGATGTCAGCAGCGCTGAAGGGGTCTGCTAGGACCGATGCCTGCCGGGGTCGCGTGATTGTTCGAAAGAGATACCGTGACCTGGCACATGGGCAACTGAAGGAACACGGGTGAGTTTTAGTCAGTAAAAGTCTGACATGCCCTCCCGCTCCGCCCAGAGCGGGAGAAGTCATTTGATGATTTCCCATCCAAAAAAAAAAAAAAACTTAGGCAGTTGCTTTACTTTGTGGAAAAACGTCATCACCACATCTCTCAAAACGGAGAAGGAAAAGATCGTGAGGAAATCCACTTGTCCTAAAACCAAAAATTCAAAGACATGCGACATCTACTAACGTGCACTGGGTCTACCTGGAAGATTATGGCCACTGCCTTGTCAAGAGAGGAGGCCTTTGCCCTAGTAGTGGGAACATGAGGCTGATTTTGCTATATCAGTACACACTTCAGACGATCTAGTCTGGGCACGCCACAATTGCGGCGGTAAGTCCCCTCTTTGAGGAGTGGATAGAGAGGCGTCACGGCGTCCTCACCTTCCGCCTGACGCAGGTTCTCACCGGGCATGGGTGCTTCGGTGGGTTCCTGTTCAGGATAAAGCGGGAGGATACGTCCGGGTGTTTCCATTGCGAGGATCGTCTGGAAGACACGGTGGAGCATACGGTGGAGGTGTGCCCTGCCTGGGCGGAGCACCGCCGTGTCCTCGGGGAGGTGATCGACGGCGGCGACCTCTCGCGTCCGGCTCTGGTGCGAGCCATGGTACGGAGCGAGAGGGAATGGGAAGCCGTCACCTCCTTCTGCGAAGCAGTAATGCTCGCGAAGGAGGAGGCGGGGCGCGTGTGGGAGTGGCAGTCTCTGCGCCCTCACGTCCCTAGCCGCCGCAGGAGGAGACGCCCCAGGCGTCGGGAGTCGATAGCGGACTCCCGGCCACCGTAGGCGCGAGCTTGCGGGTGGCGAGCAATGGGTAGCTCGCCGCCCGGTAAGGACCAGGCTCGGGTCGACGGCGCGTAGTGTTCCACGCGCGCCTCAAAAAGATGTCAGCAGCAGTGTAGGGGTCTACTAAGACCGATGCCTGCCGGGTTCGCGTGATTGTTCGAAAGAGATACCGTGACCCTGGCACATGGGCAACTGATGGAACACGGGTGGGTTTTAGTCAGTAAAAGTCTGACACGCCCTCCCGCTCCGCCCAGAGCGGGAGAAGTTATTTGATGATTTCCCATCCTGAAAAAAAAAAACTCCTAGTATTAGGTGGAATATAAACTCCCTTCAATCACATTTCAGGTAAATTTTCACATCAGTAGGTCACCAGTCTTTCCAAATAGTAACTTATAACGAAATGTTAGAAAGGCGACCGCACCATGTAAAATAATTATGAATTTATTCAAAATATTGCGAAACATTTTAAAAGAGTACCCAAAGCTGGAATTTTTGCCCATGTTCTCCATACGAAACTACTTCTATGAAGGGGCAACTAGAATCAATTCTATGTTTTTTACATTTTAACATTAAAATTGCCTTAAAGTGCCTATTTGAGATAAATGATTAGACATTGACTTTGATAATGATGGTATCGGTAGGTCATGACGTGTTCCAAATACCTATTAACCAGTCAGCGGGGCGAGCACGTCCTCTATGATAGACTTTTATCACGCCTTTTGTCCCAAACCGTGATAAAAATGTGTGATTCAAGTGTATCACAGTAGGTCACGCTCACCCCGCTGCAATGTATATGATAAATGTGGCAGGATGTACTGACCAATATGCGTCCGAGCACCTCTCGAAACTCAAGTGTGTGTCGACAAAACAGTACCATATCTCTTCATGGATATAACATAGCATTAGTCTGAAGGCCGACTAGATTAGCAAATAGCGGCTAACAGCGGTTTATCTGTACAAGTCCGTAACTAAATAAACTTCCGAGTACATGTGGTGGACTAGTTAAGTGTACGCACGGCGACAAATCAAGCTATACATTTCCAGTATAAACTGACTTCTCAGTGTACGGAAAGCCATTGTATTGGCTTTCCGTACACTGAGAAGTGATCTAGTCTGTAAAAAACTCCTAGTATTAGGTGGAATATAAACTCCCTTCAATCACATTTCAGGTAAATTTTCACATCAGTAGGTCACCAGTCTTTCCAAATAGTAACTTATAACGAAATGTTAGAAAGGCGACCGCACCATGTAAAATAATTATGAATTTATTCAAAATATTGCGAAACATTTTAAAAGAGTACCCAAAGCTGGAATTTTTGCCCATGTTCTCCATACGAAACTACTTCTATGAAGGGGCAACTAGAATCAATTCTATGTTTTTTACATTTTAACATTAAAATTGCCTTAAAGTGCCTATTTGAGATAAATGATTAGACATTGACTTTGATAATGATGGTATCGGTAGGTCATGACGTGTTCCAAATACCTATTAACCAGTCAGCGGGGCGAGCACGTCCTCTATGATAGACTTTTATCACGCCTTTTGTCCCAAACCGTGATAAAAATGTGTGATTCAAGTGTATCACAGTAGGTCACGCTCACCCCGCTGCAATGTATATGATAAATGTGGCAGGATGTACTGACCAATATGCGTCCGAGCACCTCTCGAAACTCAAGTGTGTGTCGACAAAACAGTACCATATCTCTTCATGGATATAACATAGCATTAGTCTGAAGGCCGACTAGATTAGCAAATAGCGGCTAACAGCGGTTTATCTGTACAAGTCCGTAACTAAATAAACTTCCGAGTACATGTGGTGGACTAGTTAAGTGTACGCACGGCGACAAATCAAGCTATACATTTCCAGTATAAACTGACTTCTCAGTGTACGGAAAGCCAATACAATGCGAGGTCTGTTAAAACTGGAAATGTATAGCTTGATATATACAGGCAAACAATGAACAATATGCATGCACGCAACTGTGGTTATTATGGTTGTCATTGATTGTGTCACAATAACAAAACATTTTATGTGTTGTGCGTGTTTATTACACCGCCATCGCTTTTGTCTGAACTTTAGACAGAGCGGGCCCAATAATGCGGTGTTTATACTGTAAACAACGCATTATTTAGCCTTCAGAGGATGCCATCCTGCCGGGGTCGCGTGATTGTTCGAAAGAGATACCGTGACTCTGGCACATGGGCAATTGAAGGAACACGGGTGGGTTTTAGTCAGTAAAAGTCTGACATGCCAGAGCAGGAGAAGTCATTTGATGATTTCCCATCCAAAAAAAAAAAAAAAAAAAAAAAAAAAAAAAAAAAAAAAAAAAAAAAAAAAAAAAGAGGATGCCATACTAGAGGGGTAATATCGTAACTTGCTATCAGTAGGAATTGGTTTCATTTTTATCAAAATGAAACAACATTCATAGCGTTATTTACGTTGCTGAGCCGACAATTTATTCGAACAAATGACGCAATGGTTTAGAAATAATCTTCAATTAAGATTCTGACAAATAGTGCGTTTCGCAATTAGGGTGCACTCATTGCTTCATTCCTTAATTTGCTTGTTCACGATTTTTACACAAAATATACTACCCGCGTCCTTTTATCATTAGGTGCAATATTGGTGATGATACTGCTGTGCACCAACTAAACTTAATTTATGTAATTGCTATATTTTTCCTTCTAACGGAACAAGGAAGAGACGGAAATAAACGAGCGCTGTCGAATTTAGTTGAACTAAAAATTTATTCGACGCAACTACGACGAACTAAATTCATCATTGTTAAAATCACGCTAAATTCAGCGCAATCGAGACCTAGTTTAGTTTACAGGTTGTAAAGAGTCACTTTTCTTATTCTTTCACCGTGTGTCAGTAAGAGATAGCAATACTCTTATTTTAATTTAGGTGGTGAACAAAAGAATTAGGTACCACTATTGGGTACCGATAACCTTATGTCTCCGTGGTTACTCTTTGACTGCACTAATTGAATAATTTTTATGTGCTGATCATGCAGCAAACTCATAAACATGAATAAAACTATTCAATACCATGAATCCAAAGACAAGTGTCGACCAAGTCTTGACCTCGCACTTCACTGCCAAATCAACATACTAATTTCTTTGGCATACCCATGGACATTTAGTTACAAAGGGTATCGCATTACCCAGTACCTGGGTTGTGCAGGTCATATAGGCAGTCGCTCCATGTAAAATACTGGTACTCAGCTGCATCCGGTTAGACTGGAAGCCGACCCCAACATAGTTAGGAAAAAGATGAAGCTGATGATGACCCTTAGAGATTTAGTTAGATCATGAGTACGAACCCAAGCAGGCATTTTACTTTCTGCAAAAAACTTTTTAACAAAAAATTAAACCGCCGAAAAAATTGAAAAGCAAAAAATAATAAACCTTAAAATTATGAGTCGGCGCTTTGAGTGATTTTTGTTCATTGATTTTTCAGCGCCGACTCAAATTTTAAGGTTTATTATTTTTTGCTTTTCAGTTTTTTCGGCGGTTTAATTTTATTTTTAAAGTTTTTTTTTTCGTAGTTTGAATGTACTAATAATACTTGGCAAGGTATACTCCATCCAATGAAAAAAGAATTATCAAAATCGGACTAGGTACTCTGTATAAAGTTATGCGTGGTTATACATTTTTTTTATTGGTTATGGTTATTCTTGTAGTAAAATAATAAGTCTATTTCAGTCCTACAATCTTGTAAACCTATTTATGGATCCCACAAGAATAACCCCTACTAGTGCCACATGCCTTGATAATATTTATACTGATGTTATACCAAGCCACAAAGAAATTATTAATTTACTAGATTCTGATCATTGCGGGCAACAGATTACTTTTCAAAATCAAAATAAAAAACTGAGTAAAAGAGATATCACTGTTAACCCCAAAAGTGCAGTTCGCCTAGAAGCCTTTAACCCTTAAATGCATCATGTTGTAAAATTACAACATACCATTCAAACGGCCTCAAAATTATCGGTATGCGTTTAGTGCATACTGTTGTAGAATTATCACTAACAGGATAACATATTTTATCGAATGGCAACGCATTTTATTCCTTCACGACTGTCAAATGTCAACTTGGCAGTGACAAAGCAAAGATTAATGTGAATTCCGGAGCAAGTGAAAACTGCGTGGTTGTTTTGTTGTGTAATTAATTGATTTTTGAAGGTGAGTACAAATAAAAATGGTTTTATATTGAACAATTAATCTTTTTTTCGATACAGTTATTAGTTTGGAAAATAAACATTTGGTTTTTTATGAAATCTCGTGGATATTGATGTTGTAAATCTACAACACTATGCATTTACTAGAGAATGTCGCTGTTTAGGTTCTGATCACCAATTTCTTATTTTTTCAGATGACATCCTTGAATCAGAAGCAAATAGAACAATATTTAGCTCAAATTAATGACTGAGAGAGATCTGAAGATGATCTTGAGGAGCCTGATGCAGAAGAACATGAGATTTTTTTACGAAAACCGAGAAGATATACTTCGTTCTTCCCGCTCTGGGCGGAGCGGGAGGGCATGTCAGACTTTTACTGACTAAAACCCACCCGTGTTCCTTCAGTTGCCCAAGTGCCAGGGTCACGGTATCTCTTTCGAACAATCACACGACCCCGGCAGGCATCGGTCCTAGCAGACCCCTTCAGCGCTGCTGACATCTCTTTGAGGCGCGCGTGGAACACTACGCGCCGTCGACCCGAGCTTAGTCCTTACCGGGCGGCGAGCTACCCATTGCTCGCCACCCGCTAGCTCGCGCCTATGGTGGCCGGGAGTCCGCTATGGACTCCCGACGCCCGGGGCGTCTCCTCCTGCGGCGGCTAGGGACGTGAGGGCGCAGAGACTGCCACTCCCTCACGCGCCCCGCCTCCTCCTTCGCGAGCATTACTGCTTCGCAGAAGGAGGTGACGGCTTCCCATGCCCTCTCGCTCCGTACCATGGCTCGCACCAGGGCCGGACGCGAGAGGTCGCCGCCGCCGATCGCCTCCACGAGGACACGGCGGTGCTCCGCCCAGGCAGGGCACACCTCCACCGTATGCTCCACCGTGTCCTCCAGACGATCCTCGCAATGGAAACACCCGGACGTATCCTCCCGCTTTATCCTGAACAGGAACCCACCGAAGCACCCATGCCCGGTGAGAACCTGCGTCAGGCGGAAGGTGAGGATACCGTGACGCCTCTCTATCCACTCCTCGAAGAGGGGACTTACCGCCGCCGTAATTGTGGCGTGTATGTTGGAAGGACAAGATGTAGATGCAAAATGCCTGGGTGCAAGGGATATACACAAACAAAGTGTGAGAAGTGTGGAGTAACCCTTTGCCTTACTAAATCTAGGAATTGTTTTAAAAACTTTCACATGTAATTATTTCTAGTAAATGCATAGTGTTGTATTTATGCAACAGTTGTTTTTTTTTAATAAAACCCTATAAAAAATGATTTTTTATTTTTATTATTATTTTTCCCTGCCTAGGCATGTACATGTCTACTACATATATTTTTCCTACGTAATAAGAACAAATCATGCATTTAAGGGTTAAAGGCAAACTAGTTCAGAAATTGCCACTTTTATCTATTAATGGTGGTCCCAATCATCTATATGATGAGTTTTTTAAGACATATTGTAATGACTTTAATTCGACTTTTATTCCCCGGACTATCTCAGTTAACAGTAACGTATCTTTCAGTGATTGGGCGACCATTGGTATTCATAAAAGTAGAACACGGCTTTATGAGCTGTACAATGAAAGGGCTTTTGTCAACACTGCTGAATTTAATTTGTATGTTAGAAATTATTCGAAATTATTTAAAAAAGTCTGTTGGATGGCCAAGTCGCGTTATTTGAGTTCTAAGATTAAAAATAGTAGTAATGTTATTAAAACGACTTGGAATATTATTAATAGTGAAACGGGAAGGTCTAGTAAACGAAATAATGACTACAGCCTGTCTATCAACGACAACATAATAAAATCAGACTCGCAAGTCGCTGCGGCTTTTGAAAATTTCTTTTCAGATATTCCTGTTTCAACTACAAAATCCCTAAACTCATCACCTTCTGTTGCTGAGTCTTTGCTTATTGAAAATGTTAATGTTTGCGATTCGGAATTTCATTTTGAACATATTACTTGTAAAGATATAATTAAAACCTTCCACACTTTAAATGTAAAAAAGACTGCAGATCTGTGGGGTAATTCTGTAGAAGTCGCCAAGTCTATTATTGACATTGTAGCACCTACTTTAGCTCTTATATTTAATAATTGTATTGAGTGTGGGGAGTTTCCTGATCTTATGAAGAATAGTAAAATAATACCTTTATTTAAATCTGGTAGTACATCAGACCCCACTAACTATAGACCTATTTCAGTACTACCTACGTTCAGTAAAATTTTTGAGAAATTAATTTTAGATCAGTTGCAACGATTTTTTAATAAACATAAATTATTACATACCAAACAGTTCGGTTTTACAAGGGGTCGTTCAACTACCGATGCCGGTGTTGAACTCCTAGGACATATTTATAATGCATGGGAAGATAAATGCGATGCTTTGGGCATCTTTTGTGATTTATCTAAAGCATTCGATTGCGTTCTTCATGAAACTTTAATCAGGAAACTCCGCCACTACGGGATCCGGAACAGAGCTCTGGATCTTCTTACTTCATATTTGAGTAATAGGATTCAGAGTGTCGATGTCAATGGAAAAAGGTCTCCCGGATCTATCGTAACAATGGGAGTCCCACAGGGCTCAATTCTTGGTCCTTTTTTGTTTCTTATTTATATTAATGACTTGCCTTACCTTATAAAAGATAATCATAATATAGTTTTGTTTGCGGATGATACTTCACTTTTGTTTAAACTTAAACGTCAGCAAATGGATACTGACGATGTTAATAGCGCGATCTCAAAAGTAGTTCACTGGTTCAATGTAAATAATTTGCTTCTTAATGAAAAAAAAAACCAAATGCATTAAGTTCACGCTACCTCACGTTAGGCAAGTGAAAACGAATGTGTTGGTGAAGGGCGAAGAATTGAATCCTGAAGATAGCACTGTATTCTTGGGCCTAACCTTGGATACCAAGCTTCAGTGGGGCCCGCATATAGATAAATTGTCGAAAAAGCTAAGCTCCGCTGCATACGCTGTTAGAAAAATTCGGAATTTAACTGACATAGAGACAGCCCGTTTAGTGTATTTTGCCTACTTTCATAGTGTAATGTCGTACGGTATTCTGTTGTGGGGAAATGCCGCCGACATTCAGACTATCTTTGTCTTGCAGAAAAGGGCTGTTCGATCAATTTATAAATTAAGCCCGAGACACTCACTCAGAGAGAAATTTAAAGAAATTAATATAATGACTGTGCCTTCACAGTATATTTTTGAAAATCTTTTATATGCCCATAAGAATATTAAATTGTTTAAAAAATTCAGTGATATCCATAATATAAATACTAGGAATAAACACAAATTTATTGTACCTTCAACAAGGCTCAAGAAAATAGGTGGCTCATTCAGATGTCAATGTATACGCTTTTATAATAAACTTCCAAGCCATGTTCAAGACCTAAGTCTCAATAAATTTAAATCATTCATTAAACGTAAGTTGTGCCAGAAAGCCTTTTACACTGTTAAAGATTATATTGAGGACAAAAAAGCTTGGGATTAAGCTGCTCCAATTTTTAATTTTTATTTTTGAATTATTATTGTACTGAATGATATTTTTTATTTTTATTATTAATTACTTTCCTTTTTTTATTAATTTTTTATTGGGAATATACACTTTGACATTTTGATTATTGCTTATACACTTTGACATTTTGATTATTGCTTATACACTTTGACATTTTGATTATTGCTTATACACTTTGACATTTGATTATTGTTTACACTATGACATGAATATATACTTTCAGAAGTATAATATTATTATTATTTAAGTGATTTTGAATGTGAGGACTATGTAGGTGATGTTAGTTTTTTTTTTTATATCTGTCATACTCATTCCATTTTAATGATAATCTGGCAGTTTGAGTACTTAATGCGGCCTACCAAAATGTCCATTCTCTGGTATTGTTCGTCGAATCTTTGTGCTCCTTATGTTCTGAGTTGAGCTGCAAGATTACTGACAAATGCGTGCATTGACTGGACAGGTCCACTCAATCTGTATGGTTCTTTCCTCAAAAGACCATTTCAGACACCCCCATGTACATGGTCCTCAAATGATCAGACCGGGACTATTTCCTGATTTTATATACACATTGACATTGATTAATTTTACTTATACAATGACATGAATATTTACTTTTAAGTATTATATGTTTTAATTACCTATTGTAAATGTGAAGACGAAGTGGGTGTTCTTTTTTTTTTTGGTTTCCTTTTCTTCTAATTTAATTTTTTACATTGTCTGGCAGTTTGAGTCATTTGTGCGACCTTCACAAATGTCCTTTCTTTGGTATTGTTCGTCGAATCATTGACCTCCTTAAGTTCTGAGTAGGGCTGCATGATTACTGACAAATGCGTGCACTGATTGGACAAGTCCACTCAAGCTGTGTGTTCTTTCCTTAAAAGACCACTTCAGACACCAATCCACATGGTCTTCACATGATCTGATCAAGATTATGTCTGGACTTTAAAAGAGACTGTGACCTCTGAGTTTGTTTCGGCGTTTCTTCTCAGAGTAGTCAGATAGGAAATGCCGAACTCATCTAGTTTAAAAAAAAAATTGATTGACGTGTAAAAGTGTTTGTACAAACCTACTTGCAAAAATAAAGTCATTTATCATTTATCATTTATCATTACAATCAGTGAGTGAACAATCAATCATCCGCTGTTTTCTGACTCTTACGGTTCGATTTTGTTTTCCAAATTTATATAGGACCACTTTGGGAGTATACCCTTTCCAATAAAAAAAGAATTATCACAATCGGACTACTATGTACAAAGTTATGCGTGGTCATACATAAAAAATAAAATTTAAAAAAAAATACGCGTCGAATTGATAACCTCCTTCTTTTTTTTGGGTTAAAAATATTTCATCACCACTGCTCTCAAAACGGTGAAGGAAAACATCGCGAGGAAACCGGTATATCCACCGAAAATTTGAAGACATGTGACATCCACCAATCTGCACTGGGCCCTTGTAATGGATTACAGCCCACTCCCTTTCACTGAGAGGAGACCTGTGTCCCAGAAGTGAGAATTTTATCGGCTGATTATGCACTACTAATACCTAAATATTTTCCGTATGATCGTTGCTTTTCTCATCGCTGTTTGGATAGCCTTCCAGTCTCACCAAATGTAGATTTAAATCAGTACTTACAAGCGATTGAGCTTCGCTCACTGTACCAGCTCCATTTAATTGCACACACATCGGCCCCTCTTTACGGACCACTGAACGTAGTTAAGTCGTAAATTACTATGGAATCAATCAATTAGTCCCAACTAGGTCTTATTCCCTTGAGGAAATGCTGGTTTATATGGGCAATACGGGTTTAATTGACGTAGGCTTTCCAATTATTGATAGAATTAACGTAAATTAAATATGTTTTGAGCACTGATATATTGTAACAAATGATAAATGATTTTATTTCTGCAAGCTAGGTTTGTATCTGTCTGTCCATTGTATTCGAATTGACTATTCTGAGAAGAAAGGCCGAAACACAGTCTCTTTTAAACTCCACACATAATCTTGGTCAGATCATGCGAAGACCATGTGGGTTGGTATCTGAAATGGTCTATTGAGGAAAGAACCACACAGATTGAGCTAACTTGTCCAATCGGTACACGCATTTATCAGTAATCATGCAGCTGAACTCAAAACTTAAGGAGCTCAACGATTTCACGAACAATACCAAAGAAAGGAAATTTGTGTAGGCCGCATAAATTACTCAAACTCCCAGACCATGATAACAACTAAATGAGAAGAAAAAGAAACCAAAAACAGTCACTTAGTCTACTTAGTAGTAGTTAGAGAAACATACTTTAGATGCTTTATTTTTGCACAATATTATATTTATTATTGACTAGCTTTTGCCAGCGGCTTCGCCCGCGGGGAGGTCGGAAAATATCACGCGGGAACGTACTACCGGGATAAAAAGTAGCCTATGTGTTAATCCAGGTTATAAAATAACTGTGTTCCAAACATCCAAATCCGTTCAGTATTTGCGTGAAAGAGTAACAAACATCCACACATCCATACATACAAACTTTCGCATTTATAACATTAGTAGGATAGGCACAATATTATCTAAAAGCATATGCCTGCGACTTCATTTGTTTCAAATTTCTTGTTCTATTATTTTAGTGCTAGCCATTAATGTCTCACAGCTTGGCGTAGGTTTTCCTCTTCTCTTTCCAATTCTCTCTGTCCAGAGCTTGCAAGGACCAATCTAAATGACAAGAGTAAAGTTTATCCGGCCTTCATCTGAGTCTGCCGTGATGTCATTTGCCATCAAGCAGGACCCAATAGGTCGTAAGTTTGGCCTCGTAACTCCGCCATTCGACCGGTTCCATGCTTCGGTCATTGGTGGGCTCTTTGGAGGCCTTCCAACTCTACGTTTTCCGGTACAATGTCGCCACTCCAGAATGTTTTGGCCCCATCGGCTATCTGTACTGTGAGCAATGTGCTATCCACTGCTACTTAAGTAGTTGTGATTCGCGGATTCTGGCGCCAGAGCCCGCGCTTGCACCAGAGCCCGCGAATCTGTAGCACCCATCGTAAAAAAAAAAAAAAAAAAAAAAAAAAAAAAAAAAAAAAAAAAAAAAAAAAAAGGTTTTGGTGTGCTCTGATCTCAAATCTGCGGTCCATTTTAGCGTAGGATGCGTGGTTCTGGAGTTATGCAAATCAATTAACTGTTATCTCATTGATTTCCGGTGGTCCTGCACCCTCATTAGCATTCCATTGTTCGCCTAATCCTTTTATCTATTATACTTCGAACACCTCATTACGTTGCGCCAGAACCCACGAATCTGTTGCCCTACGGTTGATTTGGCGTTCTTATCTATTACTCATTGTATGTCTGCTTTTCTATGTCATCAATAAAACACATTCATTTTTATTTCAATATTTTATTACTTTTTTCTACAAAATATGAGCGGAAGATCTCATCCACAAAAATATCATTGTGCAGTGTGTTCCCTGTAAATATGTTCGTAAAACTATGCATTGAACATCCCTGAAACTTAAATAGCAAATACATTAAGCAATATTCACCACAAACTGAAGTCCAATCATTCTGAATCCTATCAACATTCCAGTCCCATCTCTTACAATTCCTTTTCAAAAACTGGAGATGATATCGCTCAGGTGTTCGTCCATATGAATCAAAATATTGACCGATACCATTCGTATCGATATGTACAGCTACCCAGTGTGAACCTGGTTTATCATCCGCATCCAAATTGCATATTATATACGTTGGTACATGTGTATACATAGGTAGTCTATTAGCAGCATAAACATTATTTTCTAGACTGGGATGAATCTTTTTCATATGTTTTTGTAATTCTAGTGTATCCATGATATTACTGTTATTAGCAGATTATTACAGTACCAATCTATTCAATGGTTGTCATAGGAATGTTCAATTATAGTGATTTGTAAATATTAAATCGCATTCTTTGTGGGAGTCACAAAGCTTAGGATTATCATTTTGCTGCAGCTAATTTAAAGTTTGTTATATGGGTCTGATTATATTAAATAAAACACTTTGAGTACATAGACATTTTTAATTAACTGATCAACACAATAATTATTAAATAAATAAATTAAATACAGACATATTATTATCAAAATACCATTTTCTAATACACACAGCATTATTCAATGCACAATTCAATTTATGGTTCACACAATTAAAATCAGTTTTATTTTTACAGAACTTTTTTTTTAATGTCGCAAAATTAGGACATCCCTTCTCACCTATGTCAATCACTTCACAGTTTGCACATAACTCTTTAATCCACGTAATCTTTTCCAAACCCTTTGTCATAATTTTTTTATTTTCTAAATATGGTAAAATAACACGTTTAAACTCTTTGTAGTCTATGTAGCCTTCACTCCAGTAAATTCCTCGATTTCTTTCTAACCATCTCACCTGCTTTTTTTCTTCTAGTGTTAGGTAATGGAATGAATATGGTGGTTTCACCAAGAACGTCTGTGTATGATCATGACTCGCAATGGCCAATTCTTTGATAATAAAATGATTTAAAGAATCTTTAAATCCTTGGAGTTCCACTATAAGGGTGTCCGTCTTCATGATATCTTCTTAACAATGTTACTTAATGGTTTGTATTCAACAATGCAATCGTTCAGAATGAGACAATATGCTGAAGTTTGATCTGGTATCTCCGAATCACTTTCAATTTCTACTCTCACGTCCACAACTGGCCCTGTCTTTAGATTATCCACTTGTCTAGAGCAATCAATGACAAACAGCGGTGCTAAATCTCTAAACTGTTTTTCGCTTAATATGGGTTCCGGTCGACGTCCGTAATACGACTGTTGAAATCTGGTGTATTGCTCGTTGTAAATATTAAATCGCATTCTTTGTGGGAGTCACAAAGCAGGTTGATGCCTGTTGCGAAGGAACGTGAGATAAGTTTGTTGACTCATAGAGTTACAATCAGTTTCGTTGTACTTAGTAATTTGTTTTAGATAAGAATAAGGAACGTGAGATAAGTTTGTTGACTCATAGAGTTACAATCAGTTTCGTTGTACTTAGTAATTTGCTTTAGATAAGAATGGTGCTATATAAGATCGAACAGTTGCAGTCATGCAGTCAGTCTATGGTCGTTTGACCACAGTGTATTGTATACGTCTACCAATACTACGTTTGTGTTACTTCAACGCATCAATGGCCATGGAGGTAAGTGTTTATTCTATTGACAAACTTACTTGTATTTCTGTTGTTGTTTCCTAACGTGTGTGATTAAGTGTAAACAAATTGATATTAACGTGATAACTCTGTTGTTGCAGAGATCATTCAGCTTCGCAGACGATAATGAAAATACCTATAAACAGTATTACTACTCGCCACTCTCTCCTCAACACGAAGAAGAGAGTGATGACATCGTCGTTAATAACACAGACGATGGTGGAAAAAGGAAATCGCAACCGATTGATCAATTTTTTGAAGTGGCACCAAAAATAAAAAGGAAGAAGCTGCTATCCTCGACTGTGACACGAGCTGCTAGAGATGGCGTATCATACATCTCTACAAATTCTGACGACGGAGACCAAGCGACGCATCTCATAAAAATTGAAATGTATGATATGAAGAAACTATCCAAGATTCCAACTAGTGATCACTGGAAGCACGCTACCACGAGGATTAAATATTACATAAAGAATAATAAGGATAGCATCTACGACAACACAAACGGCCTCGTATACAATATTACAAAGACAATAGCAGAAAGTGAAAAAGTTAAAAAATACTTTTTTAACAATGACACTCATTAGTGGATTAGTGAATGTGATTCTGTTTACTTAAAGTACTTCTGTGTACTCATTAGATTTTACATGACTTTCCTAATCCTTTGTTAGACTATGAATATTGGACATTATTTGAAATTGGGTATCAGTTGCTCTACCAACACTTAACTGTTACTTACTGTGCTACATACTTTCTTCTTTATTATAAAGATGGAAAACTTCAGTGAAATGTGCACCAGTGCTTTCTTTTCCGCGCCCATTGAAGAGAATATAGAACAATCCAACAGCGAATTCAATCAGGAGCTGTCTAAAGTTTGTGATGAAATAGAGAAGCATGAACTGTTCGATTCATCGTATGATGATGAGTTGTATAATCAATGTTTGATGGTTGAAACAAAGTTGATGTAAGTATTAGAAGTACAAACTCAATAAGAAATATTATTGTAGTAATGTTTTATTTTAAGATTTGTCTAATAATTTTCTTTTTGTTACAGTCAACAACAAGTTGGAAGAGGTATCAAACGAGGTATCACTACTGATGAAAATAAGGTTACCAAGAAAGCAAAATTTGATGAAGGAGCTTCTACATCATCAATTGAAACCAATGATGTGGACAACAATAAGGTGGAATGTGATACATGTCATGTTTATATTAATAAAAGGTATCTAAACAACCATTTAAAAAGCAATTCACATAAAAATAATCTTTTAAAATCACATAATTCATTAACAAATGTTACAGTTGTTGAAACCGCTTTTGGCAATCGAATTTTAACATATAGAATTAATAGTAAAACACTTCAATCGGGACAATATTTTGAAACACCGGAATCGTTTTTAAATTCGCTAAAAATTGATATCTTATTTTTGATAAATGAATGTATTCAACAACATACAATTTTTAAAATAAACTTCATATTGCATGCTGATTTCATACAACAAACTAAAGATATTAAAAATACGTTTGATTTTCAAACGTTTAATTACATAATTTGTCAGGGAGATGACTTAAATATTTTTTATTCATCATTAATAGACACTGTAGTCGGTAAAATTTGTCAATTTGAAAAAAAAGATAGTGGTTGGAGTCTTAATCAAATTAAATACATAGATATGAATGTTAACAAATTCAACCCCCTACGTGGTAGTTCATATATCGACCTTCCTCAAGATATTAAATCAAAAAAAGCTGTAATCAATGTTAAAAATAATGATAATATGTGTTTCAAATGGGCATTACTCTCTGGTTTATATCCTGTATGTAAAAGTGTAGATCGGGTAGCATCTTACGCAATTCATGGAAATAAACTAAAATTTACTGGTATTTCTTTTCCGGTTATAATTGCAGATATATCAAAAGTAGAGAAATTAAACAATATTAGTATTAATGTTTTTGGCTTAGAGTATAATAAAGAAAAAAAGTGTAATTCTGTTGTAGGTCCTTTATATTTAACAAAATGTCGTACACCTAATCATATTAACCTACTATATATATCGAATGGTACTAACAATCATTACTGTTATATTAAAAACTTATCGCGATTAGTTAGTTCACAAATATCAAGACATCATTGTGCAGTTTATATATGTGATTCATGTTTACTTCATTTCCCATCGGAGGAAAGACTTAATAACCATCAACAATATGATTGCGCTCACATTTGTACGGAATTACCAAACGGTGAGGATTCCAAAAAGGATTGGTTTGGTAAAGCAACCTCAAATAATAAATTAAAATTTGATAAATTCGTGAAAAAGTTGAAAATGCCCTTTGTGGTTTATGCAGACTTTGAGGCATTTTTGAACCCAATAGAATCATGTAGTAACGATCCATCCAAGCCTAGTACAATTAATATTCAAAAACATGAAGTGTATAGTTTTGGATATTACATTAAATGTTCATATGATAACAGATTATCAAAATATGAGACGTATAGTGGGTCAAACTGTGCACAAGTGTTTATGAATCGCCTTTGTGAAGATGTGAAAACAATATTTAAAAAAAATAGTTTCCAAAAATGTCTCGTTCCATTATCAGATGAAGATAAAATTAAAATTTCAAATTCAAACATATGTCATATTTGTGAAACTGAGTTAAATGAAGATCTTTTTTACGATTTTGATTGGCACACTGGCAGTTTTAGGGGTGTTGCACATCAAGTGTGTAGTTCTAAGTACAGAACCCCTCGTCATATTCCAATATTTTTACATAACCTCAGTCATTACGATGCTCATTTCATTATCCATGCATTAAACCTCGATGATGACAAAGTTGAAGTTATTCCACAAAATAAAGAACGATACATATCATTTTCAAAACAGTTAACAATAAATAATCAACCAGTAAGTTTAAGATTCATAGATTCATTGAAATTTTTATCGTGTAGTTTAGATCAACTAGCTAAAAATCTTAATGATGATCAGTTTACAGAACTAAAAAGGAACTATCCTAATAATGAAGAATTTTCACGTTTAAGACGGAAAGGTATTTATCCTTATGAATTTATGTGTAATAGTGATTGCTTGAAACATCCATCACTTCCTGATCAACACCAATTTTATAGTTCACTCACAGATTCAAATATTTCAAATGATGATTATAATCACGCAAAAGATATTTGGCAACATTTTAAGTGTAGTAGTATGTCTGATTATTCCAATTTATATTTAAAAACTGATGTTTTACTTTTGACTGATGTATTCGAAAACTTTAGAAAGCTTTGTATTAAAACTTATGGATTAGATCCTGCTCATTACTATACTGCCCCAGGTTTAAGTTGGGATGCAATGTTAAAATTTACCAAAATAGAATTAGAATTGTTAACGGACTATGACAAAATTGCTTTTTTTAAAGCTGGTATTAGAGGGGGTGTATCTCAGTGTAGCAATCGTTTTGCTAGAGCAAATAATAAATTCATGGAAGATTATGATAGTGAAAAACCTAATTCATATCTAACATATTTTGATGCGAATAATTTATATGGTTGGGCAATGTCTCAATCTCTTCCTGTTGGTGGTTTCGAATGGATAGATTCTAATACAGATTATAATGTGTCGGATAACTCTGATTTCGGTTATGTTTTAGAAGTTGATTTGGAATATCCTGATGAACTTCATAATTTGCATTCTGACTTTCCGTTATGTCCTGAAAACATATGTGTGGGTAATACTAAAGAAACTAAATTAGTTCCTAATTTAAATAATAAAAATAAATACATCATTCACTACAGGAATTTAAAACAATGCATTGAAATGGGGATTAAATTAATTAAAGTACATAGAATTTTAAAATTTAAACAGAGTTCTTGGTTAAAGAAATACATAGACTTAAATACTAGTTTGAGAACGTTAGCTACATCAAACTTTGAAAAAGACTTTTTTAAATTAATGAACAATTCTGTCTTCGGTAAGACTATGGAAAATATTGAAAAAAGAGTAAACGTTAAACTACTAACTCACTGGGATAATCGTGGTAAAGTTTTAGGTGCTCAGGATTGGATTGCAAAACCAGAATTCCATAGTTTATCAATATTTTCAGAACATTTAGTTGCAATACAATTACACAAAACAAAATTAATTTATGATAAGCCGATTTATTTAGGATTTTGTATTTTAGATATATCTAAGACCCTTATGTATGAATTTCATTATAACTACATGATTAAAAAGTTTCATAATAAAATTAAGTTATTGTACACCGATACCGATAGTTTGATATATCAAATTTTTACAGACAATTTTTATGAGGATATAAAACCAGATCTACTTCACTATTTCGATACATCAGATTACCCGGAAAATAATATTTACGGATATCCAAAAATAAATAAAAAAAAGTTAGGTTTTTTTAAAGATGAGAATAATGGTAAAGTATTGAAGGAATTTGTAGGGTTGCGATCAAAAATGTATGCCTTAGAAATAGAAGATAAATTTATAGCAAAGGCAAAAGGGGTTAACAAAAGTGTTACCAAAAAAATGAATATGGAAAATTACAAATCGTGTTTGTTTAATAAAAATGTATTATATTGTAGTATGCTTCGATTTAAGTCAATCAAACACACTATTTTTACACAAAAAATAAATAAAACATCTTTATCATATAATGATACCAAACGATGTATTATGAACAACAACATTGATACATTGGCTTGGGGACATTATAAATTACGCTAAGTGTAATACTTTTTACTTTTATTTCTGTGTGTATATACAAATTTTGTACTGATTGTAAAATTATGATATTACTGTAATGTTATATAATAGTTTATTACATATTTAAAATTTATTGTTTGATTGTAAATAATGTAAAATAATTGTAGTTTTTATTTGTGTGCTTAAATTTGACGTTGAGGTGATTGTGAAATTCTGATAAGTACTAATTGTGTTAGAAATAGTATACAGATCATTCTGTTTTTCACAAATTACATGTTTTATATAATTTTAGCAATATATATATATATTTAATTTTTACACCAAAATTTTCATTTTTATTTCATCCCTTTAAAACTCTAGACGTGTGAAATGTTTCACTTTATCCATCCGTTTACTGCTATTGTGGCAGGACCAAGTGGATGTGGGAAGTCAAATTTTGTAACAAATTTCATAAAATCAGTTAAAGAAATATGTAATTGTGATTTTAATCAGATCACATGGTGCTTTGATGAAATGCAGGCTTTAAATAATTTACCAAATGTTAACTATCATCAAGGAATTCCAAATCTTAATATGTTTGATGGTGAAAACCCACACCTTATTATTATTGATGATCTAATGAGAGAGTCTGATGGAAGAATTGTGGATATATTTACAAAAGGTAGTCATCACAGGAATCTTAGTGTATTTTATTTAACACAAAATTTATTTCATCAAGGTAAAGGTCAAAGAGACATTTCTTTAAACTCAAGTTATATAATTTATTTTAAAAACCCTCGAGATAAAACTCAAATAAGATATTTAGCACGACAAGTGTCACCAGATAACCCAAAATTCATTGAAGACGCCTACAGGGATGCAACTTTAGAAGCGCATGGATATTTAATGGTAGATTTAAAACAGAATACAAATGATTTTTGTCGTATCAAGACAAATGTATTCCCATTTAATGGTTACTGCACAGTCTACGTCCCCACGAAAGAGTTTAAATACACCAAGAATCAAACAATTCAAATCATTTCTAAATGATACATCGTCGACTCACAACGCATAAACATTTGCTAAACGCTTTGCAGTTTAAATACACCAAGAATCAAACAATTCAAATCATTTCTAAATGATGCATCGTCGACTCACAACGCATAAACATTTGCTAAACGCTTTGCATACGCTTAAACCAAAATATCAAAGAGCGTTACTTAAAACGTGTGATGAAGAAGAAATAAATTGTATTTGTGAATGTATTCATAACGTTTTACAAGGAAAGATACCTCTTAAAGATCAAGATAAACAAAAATTGAATAAACACAAAAATATACTCCGTAAACTGGTGCATAAGTGTAAACATAAACTAAGAAAAAATATTATTATACAAAAAGGAGGGGCTTTCTTACCAATAATATTAGGTGCAATATTGAGTGGATTAGTAAGTGGACTAGCCAGTTAACATGGAAAATGCTAAGAAAATGATACTTATTGAACCGGGATTGATTGAAAAATTAAAACAAGAAAATAAGGTTACTAGTAATTTGTCTCGATTAGATATTGAAATGCAAAATATTATGAATAGTAAGACGGAAGACCGAAAGAAGTGGATGTTATATTTACAAACACTACAAAGATACCTTCACTTTACCGAAGAGGATCGTCAACCACTCAGATTACCAATTTATTCTGATACATCTAATGAAGATTCAAATGGGTCTAAAATTGGTTTTAAAAATAGAGATCTAAAAAGTTCAGTTGATGCTGAATCTTTGTTGGAGGAGAAAGGATCTATTAAAAGTATAGAAAGTGAGGCAAATCCACTGTATTCATCAACACAAATACTCAGTTTAATACCAAAAACTTATAATAAAAAAGGTGAGTCATTATTAAACTTAATTGGAACAAGTAAAAGTAAAATACGTTGGGATAATGAAGGCACAGTCATAATTGATAATGAAAAAATTCCAGGAAGTAATATTGTTGATTTAATAAATGATTCACTTAGACCCTTAAAAAAAAGTGATCCGATAGGGTGGGATAGATTTGCTAAAGCATTAAAAGATATTAAAGTACCACTTACTTATATTGGAAATCCAAAGAGATGTGAGTTTATTAACCAACTTCAAGTAAAAGATCTGAACAAAACCTCTGAGATTGAAGTTCAAGAGTTTTCTACACCGAGCAGTGGAGATAAAAGATCTATAACTAAAATACATAAAAAGATCGATTGGGAAAAATGGACCCCGTACTAGAAGAAATTAACAGGATTTATTATGATCCATCTAACCCCGCTGGTTTTGGTAGTATTGATAAATTATCAAAAGCTATGAAGGGTAAAATGGATAAAAAGCAAGCAAAGGAATGGTTACAATCACAAGAAACATATACATTACATAAACCCATTCGGAAAAAATTCCCGCGTAATAAGTACATTCTATCAAATATTAATGAGCTGTGGCAAGCTGATTTAAGTGATATGCGAACTTATTCTCAATATAATGATGGTTTCAACTACATACTTTGTGTTATTGATGTATTTAGTAAATATGCTTTTGCAAGACCAATGAAAAAGAAAAACTCAGAAACAACTAAAGAATGTTTTGAAAGTATATTTACTGAAAGTAATACAACACCTACTCACATACAATCTGATAAAGGTACAGAATTTGTTTCAAAAGATGTACAAAAATACTTTAAATCCAAAAAGATAAATTACTATACCACTAACAATCCTGATATTAAGGCTAGTATTGTTGAACGATTTCAAAGAACTCTAAAAATGAAAATGTGGCGTTATTTCACTCATAATAATACTTATAGATATATAGATGTTTTACAAGATTTAATATACTCTTATAATCACAGCATTCACTCGAGTATTAAGATGTGCCCATGTGATGTAAGTTCCAACAATATTATGACAGTTTGGACTAATCTTTATGATAGAGGGTCAAACAAACTTTCTCTAGAAAATCCAAAACCAAATTTCAACGTGGGTGATTATGTTCGAATAACTAAATATAAACATGTTTTCCAAAAAGGATATGAATCAAATTGGAGTGATGAAATATTTATTATATCTTCAATAATTGATAGATCTCCATGGGTTGTTTATACAATAACAGATTTACAAAATGAACCAATAGTTGGTACTTTTTATGAAAGAGAATTACAGAAGGTCACTTACAGCCCCACCTCACAATATAAAATAGATAAAATAATTGGCACTCGTTATTCGGGTAACAGAAAAGAAGTATTAGTGAAGTGGAAAGGTTATCCAGATAAATTTAACAGTTGGATTTTAGCTTCTAGTTTAAAAGAAATATGAATAAAGAAAGTTTTTATTTAACTTTGCTCAGCAATAGTTCAATGGAATACTTTCCTGATAACAAGACCACAAATTTTTCAACAAAATTACCAAAAGCTATGAAATTAGAAGGTGAATGGGCGGTTGGAGTTGTCGAGTTTCAATATCCATGCACCATGTTTACTGTTCAAGATCATGAAAATGTTGTATACATCACAAAAACCATGTTAATGCCTAATGAAGATAAACCATCAACAGTGTACTACAAAAAACATATTCCCGCTACCAACTACGATAACGTTGAACATATTTTAAGAGCGTTAAATGGTATCAGAGAGAGCTTGAAATTTCGTTATGATGAAATAACAAAATTTGTGTCTGTTTCTGTTTTGGATAAAAATACAACATCCGTAACATTATCACCCAAATTAAGTTTACAACTAGGTTATGAACCAAATACAAATCTCCTAGACAGAAATTTTGGGAAGTGTCCTGCTAATTTACACTTAGGGTTACCATCTCAACTATTTCTATATTGCGACATTATCGATCCTCAGATTGTGGGTGATGTTATGACTCCACTATTAAGAGTCATTTCATTAGATCCTTCAAAATACATTTATGGTGCGAATAAAATGTACATTTTCTCTCCACCTCACTACTTACCTGTTATGCGAAGAGAGTTCGATACGCTGGAAATAGATATAAGATCGAGCACAGGACAAAAAATACCATTCCAGTTTGGAACCGTGTGTGTTAAACTACATTTCCGCAAATTATAATAATGTATTCTCCTCATGATCATCATAAATGTCCATATGAAAATTATTATTCACATCAAGCTGGATCAGGAGTTGGAGTAATTTATAAGGGTTCACCATACCAACGCGGTCATGGTATTGGGAGCTTCTTAGGAGGGTTATTTAGATCAGTTTTACCTTTACTTTCAAGTGGTGCTCGAGTGGTTGGTAAGGAGGCATTAAACGCTGGAGTAGGACTTTTATCGGATATGGTTCAAGCCCGTCCTATGGAAGCCTCAATAAAAGATCGTCTAAAGCAAGTTAGTACAAACTTAAAACGAAAGGCTGATGACAAAATTGATCGATTTAACATGACAGGATCTGGGTATATAAGTAAAAGAAAACGATTGGCCTCGTTCATTCCACCACTAACAGCTAAAGTGAAAGCTACGAAAAAACTTGGTCTAAAACCAAAAAACATCAAAGATATATTTTCAAATTAAGTATGTCTTTCCTTCATAATCATTCTTGTGAGTGCGTTAAGTCAGAATTAGATTTGTTTGCATTACCGTCTACACAAACAAGCATTGAAAATGGATTGTGGATTCACTATAAACCAATTTCATCTCTTGCTGATGATGGACCTATCGAGTTTCAAGTTCCTGGAACAGGCGATGACTACATAGATTTGTCTCATACATTACTCCACATAAAGGCAAAAGTATTAAATCAAGATTCAACAAACTTGATATCAGCTACAGCAGTAGCACCTGTAAATAATTGGTTGCATTCACTTTTTAGTCAACTCGATGTTTATTTAAACCAAAAACTTGTATCACCACCTAATAATACCTATGCCTATCGAGCATACATGGAAACCCTTTTAAACTATGCTCCTGCTGCTAAACAATCTCATCTTACTTGTAGTCTTTGGTATGATGATACAGCAGGAAAAATGGATTCCACAGATGGTAAAAACATAGGATTTGTTAAAAGACAGGAATTAGTTAATGAAAGCAGGGAAATAGAAATGATTGGTCATCTTCATGGTGACATTTTCAATCAAGATAAATTTTTAATTAATGGCGTTGAAATGAGTGTAAAATTAGTTCGGTCAAGAGAGAGTTTTAATTTAATTGCTGGGTCAAATGATGTAAAGTTTAAAGTTTGCATTACGGACGCAACTCTTATTGTTCGAAGAGCACGAATTAATCCAAGTGTATTACTCGCACATCAGAAAGTTTTAGCTTCTACCACTGCTAAATATCCTATTACTCGTGCTGAAGTTAAAGTTTTAACAATTGCATCGGGTGTTCAAGGAAAAACTCTTGATAATATATTCTTAGGACAGGTACCCAAAAGATGTATTATTGGTTTTGTGAATAATTCTGCATTTAATGGTTCACTTACTAAAAATCCATTTAACTTTGAAAACTATGGTATTAACTCTTTCAGCTTATATATTGATGGTCAACAAATACCTTCCAAAGCTTTGCAACCATCTTTTAATAATAATATATTTACATCAGCATATCATACTCTATTCTCGGGGACTGGTATTCACTTTCTTAATGAAGGAAATGCAATCTCTCGTGAACAGTATGCCAAAGGTTACTGTCTTTTAGCATTTGATTTAACTCCTGATTTATCAGCTAACTCATCAGCCCATTGGAATCTCATAAAGCATGGTAGTGTAAGATTAGAAGTACGATTTGAATCCTCACTAATACAAACAATTAACTGTATTGTTTATGCTGAGTTTGATAATATTATTGAAATAGATAAAAATAGAAATGTTACTGTAGACTATAGTAGTTAGGATTATAATGTGTGTTGTGTTTTAGATATATGTGTTATGTTTAATGCATTTTGTGTGTGTGTAACTAAAGATAACATTATAAAATTAAATAAAACAAATTGTATGCAATATGCTATCAAGGATTTAAAGATTCTTTAAATCATTTTATTATCAAAGAATTGGCCATTGCGAGTCATGATCATACACAGACGTTCTTGGTGAAACCACCATATTCATTCCATTACCTAACACTAGAAGAAAAAAAGCAGGTGAGATGGTTAGAAAGAAATCGAGGAATTTACTGGAGTGAAGGCTACATAGACTACAAAGAGTTTAAACGTGTTATTTTACCATATTTAGAAAATAAAAAAATTATGACAAAGGGTTTGGAAAAGATTACGTGGATTAAAGAGTTATGTGCAAACTGTGAAGTGATTGACATAGGTGAGAAGGGATGTCCTAATTTTGCGACATTAAAAAAAAAGTTCTGTAAAAATAAAACTGATTTTAATTGTGTGAACCATAAATTGAATTGTGCATTGAATAATGCTGTGTGTATTAGAAAATGGTATTTTGATAATAATATGTCTGTATTTAATTTATTTATTTAATAATTATTGTGTTGATCAGTTAATTAAAAATGTCTATGTACTCAAAGTGTTTTATTTAATATAATCAGACCCATATAACAAACTTTAAATTAGCTGCAGCAAAATGATAATCCTAAGCTTTGTGACTCCCACAAAGAATGCGATTTAATATTTACAAATCACTATAATTGAACATTCCTATGACAACCATTGAATAGATTGGTACTGTAATAATCTGCTAATAACAGTAATATCATGGATACACTAGAATTACAAAAACATATGAAAAAGATTCATCCCAGTCTAGAAAATAATGTTTATGCTGCTAATAGACTACCTATGTATACACATGTACCAACGTATATAATATGCAATTTGGATGCGGATGATAAACCAGGTTCACACTGGGTAGCTGTACATATCGATACGAATGGTATCGGTCAATATTTTGATTCATATGGACGAACACCTGAGCGATATCATCTCCAGTTTTTGAAAAGGAATTGTAAGAGATGGGACTGGAATGTTGATAGGATTCAGAATGATTGGACTTCAGTTTGTGGTGAATATTGCTTAATGTATTTGCTATTTAAGTTTCAGGGATGTTCAATGCATAGTTTTACGAACATATTTACAGGGAACACACTGCACAATGATATTTTTGTGGATGAGATCTTCCGCTCATATTTTGTAGAAAAAAGTAATAAAATATTGAAATAAAAATGAATGTGTTTTATTGATGACATAGAAAAGCAGACATACAATGAGTAATAGATAAGAACGCCAAATCAACCGTAGGGCAACAGATTCGTGGGTTCTGGCGCAACGTAATGAGGTGTTCGAAGTATAATAGATAAAAGGATTAGGCGAACAATGGAATGCTAATGAGGGTGCAGGACCACCGGAAATCAATGAGATAACAGTTAATTGATTTGCATAACTCCAGAACCACGCATCCTACGCTAAAATGGACCGCAGATTTGAGATCAGAGCACACCAAAACCTTTTTTTTTTTTTTTTTTTTTTTTTTTTTTTTTTTTTTTTTTTTTTACGATGGGTGCTACAGATTCGCGGGCTCTGGTGCAAGCGCGGGCTCTGGCGCTTGCGCCAGAATCCGCGAATCACAACTACTTACTTAGGTTTGGAAATTCTTCGAGCTATATTTGGCATACAAATTAAAAATATGTAATATTTTGATATCAATTAAAAATACCTCAAAAAGCACCCCACGCTTTTTTCTCTTATTTTCTACTTTTTAGTTTGGTTTTCTATAGAAGCGTGTTTTTTAAACTATTATTTAATTGAAAAAAGTATGCTTAGATGGTTTGGTCATGTTGAGAGGATGAATGAAGGACGACTCACAAAAGGTATTTACAAGGCAAATGTGAGTGGAAACACCGGGAGGGGACGCCCTAGGAGGACATATAGTGACCTTATTGGTGATGTTCTTCGGAAAGGTCAGGTGCGTAGTACTCGCAACCGGCGTGTGTGTGACCAATTGTATGAACCTTAAAGAGGCAAAAGGAGTGTGTAGAGATCGTAGCAGGTGGCGTTCCGTGGTTTCTGTCTACCCCCATGAGAAAAAGGCGTGATTGTATGTATGTATTTATTTCCTATTTATAGGGTGTTTCGAATTTGTGACGTTTGTCAGCGTAATTTTCGAAGACAGTTTTTTTTTTGCTATCTTGGTAACCCCGGCAAGGATAATGGCACAAAATATAAAACTATTGTATTATTATCGGTCCTTGATAAGTATGCAAAATTTCAAGTTAATCCGACATTTTGAAGGGCGTCAAAATCATGTTCAAAGTTTTCGTAACAAAGGCACATACCTACTAACATACGTTTGAAGCTAATAGAAGCGTGAGTAAAATAGACTGATCTTACCTTTTTTTTTTCTGGATGTGAAATCATCAAATGACTTCTCCCGCTCTGGGCGGAGCGGGAGGGCGTGTCAGACTTTTACTGACTAAAACCCACCCGTGTTCCATCAGTTGCCCGTGTGCCGGTCACGGTATCTCGCTTGAACAATCTCGCGACCTCGGACTGATTTTACCTCTTTATAACATTACTGGGTTGATTACTAAAAGACCTAGTTTCTACGAAACAAAAGTATTATCTACGTAAGTGAAATATGGGATAGATTTCCTTCACATAAAATATGTTTCAAGAAAACGAATTTGTTTCGATTCCAGTAACATATTTGTTACACACTATTGCTTACAGTAGGTTTCCTACTATTGCTTACACAAGATGGATAGTGTGAGATAACACTTACTATCAAGTGCGAATTGGATAAAATAGACTTCAATAGAATACGAAACATATTTTTTGTTATAACAATATACCGAGTGGTACCGGTAGCATCTTTGTTAATAAAAACAATTATTTTTGTGCTCAATAAAGAAATCATAACATAAAATAACATGACGCCTTGTTCCCCCGGGAGGATCGCGCAGAGATGTACTTTTTTTTTTTGTTTTCGGGGGAAATTCTTCGAAATGCGTCCGGACATTGGGGATAAACCGGGGAGTGTGGGATTTTTACCTCACTAAAACCACCCCGGTGGTCAGTATATACATATGGAAGGGGTACCGTTACCTTTCAAAAGACTGATCCGAAACCCCCTCTGTGCCACCTGTTAGGGTACATCTCTGGGGAGACTGTGAAGGGGTCTCCCCCAAAACCTAGCTCTAAAAGTGTGCGAGGCAGCACGTAACCACTGTGCTCGCTCTTCCCTGAGGTCACTCGGTGGTTGGTCAGAGTCCCCACTCTGAGTGCCCATGACCAAGAATTGGAGAGAGAGTAGTGGTGGGCCACTGGTATCGGCTCGTACTAACGAGTTTTAAGTCGTGAGTCCGAACCCAGGCAGGCGCTTTAATTTGTATAATTAATTTCATCACCACTGCTCTCAAAACGGTGTAGGAAAACATCGTGAGGAAATCCTAGAACCATAAATACGAAGACATGTGCCATCTACCAACCCGTACTGGGCCCGCGTGGTAGATTACGGCCCACTCCCTCTCTGGAGGCCTGTGTATTAACAGTGGGAAGAATATAGGTTGATTATGATGAACTACGTTTAAAGTTGAACGAACAAAACGTTAACTTGAATTAGACCCAAACTTACCTCCTTTTAGATCGATTTTCATTTTACTCGGATTTTAATGGAAATCAATTACAAAGTTTAATTAAAATTGGAGCGAAGTCGAATCGTGAATATTACAGAAATTCTGAAGCAAGATTTAATAAAAAACTTGAATCAATAGAATCAAAAGTAACATCAGTTTTGAATGAACCCCATTATATTTTCATGGCAATAAAAATTAATCAAATTGTCGGAGATTTTATTCATCATCCAGAAAATAAACATCATTAATTTCTAAGGCGGAATTTGTACGACAATTGGCTCGCCTACATGGAAGTTAACCCTTGATAACTAAACATTCATCCGTTCGACGACACACCTACCCGCGATTCTTATGTTCGTGTGCTGCTAGGTGAACATCGATATATGCTGTGGCTGTGAGGAATAGTTCTTAATCACTGTTTTGATTATTTTTTTGTTTAATAATGATCCAAAGAATGTACCAATGTCAGAAGTTCCTGTGATTAATAAAAACTTTTCCAAAAAATGGATTTTATTTGGCGTAGTCTGTTCGACCAATGTTTAGTAAACATGTAACAACGAAAATAGTTTAGTTATCTAGGGTTAAACATAACTTGCAAAATGTGGGTATTCTTAAAGACCTGTCCAGTCCTTCGAAGTACAGGCGTTATGTTATGTACTTCATTTGAAAAATTTTGGAGGTATGAGGAAAGGGAGTGAAGTTTACGCAACCTCGGTAGATAAGGAAGGGTCCGACCAGAAGGATGTCGTGTCTGGTAGGCATCTGGTCGACGATGGATGTCGAGACGTTGTATGTATGCTAGTGATGTCAGTGCGATGCGGAATTTGTGTGTAGCGCTGTAGATATCGTTATAGACTATTGATTTTGAGGGACACTAAACGCTCCCAGACGTAATAACAATAAAACTTATATTGTGTCTCGTTCTGTGTCCTTCAATGGGTTAAAATAAAACCAATAACTAGAACTAACCGAACTGTATCTAATTTAACATGCTAAATTAAATTTTTCCTACGTTTTCTACAAAGGTTGTATGGTACCTGGAGCTTTCACCTTAACAGAACCCTATTCGGTTCTTCTATCGTCAAAGCGAGCGTGATTGAATAGTTTGTTGTTTCATCCAACGCAATGTAAGCGAGTTAGAACTCCATAACATCGAACAAAAATTCCCGCACGGAAATTTCACAAAACTTGTTCTAGGAACTACGAATCTTAGAATAGAAAAATATAATCTTACAAATTCTTAGAATTTTTTTTTATCATTTAGAATCTCCATTACATTTTTCTTCGCTTTTTTAATGTGAGTACATTCATTTTCAATACCCAAATTTTAGATAAAATTTGTGCAAATCTGATTTTTAGACGTCTTTACTGAATTTGTTTCTTAAAAAACATTTTTTTTTAATACATAGGTACCTACATATTAAACACAAGATATCTGTGTGTTCAAAATATTTGAAGGAAAATTTGTTATAACGCCATAATTTGTACGAGATTATGGCGTGGCGTTATAATTTACTTAGCGATGACATCAGTGTGACCAACTTCAAAGATCTTGTCTGACTTAAAAGCAAGAAAACTGTCAAATTCAGCTAAATCTTTAAGCTCAAAATGCCAAAATAGTGCCGAAATATTTCTAGCCTGCCTACTGCCAGATTAGAAAAATATTAACCGATCCTGCCAGATGTTAAAATAAAGTGCAAAACTTGCCAGAAAGGCAGGATCCTGCCACAAATGGTCACACTGGATGACATTAGAATTATGCCTGGATGGCCGCACTTAAATAAACAATTTAAAAAAAATGTGACGTAAGTCATGACTATGCCAGGGACGCCTGCCAGGGTCGCGAGATTCGTTCGAAAGAGTTACCGTGGCCCTGGCATATGGGCAACTGATGGAATATGGGTGGGTTTTAGTCAGTAAAAGTCTGACACGCCCTCCCGCTCCGCCCAGAGCGGGAGAAGTCCTTTGATGATTTCCCATCCAAAAAAAAAAAGTAATGACTATAATATAATATTGACAACAAGTGCAAAGTTGATCATCGTCAAGCGCCTATCTGTCTGAGCATATTGCAATATTATGCTCGACATAGTCTAGTAACTCACAATAATATCATTCGTCAAGGATAGTAACTACACAATTACACAACACTGTAATTACCACAGAATAAAATTTCCGCATAGACTCGAATTTACTTGCTTATGTTTTAGCGATCCTAACAAATAAAATCTTCTCACCAATACTCAATACTTACCTAATCATCTGGCGCTTTTCAACCTGGTACATCCCACTCTCCTTAAAATCAAAAAATCAAAGAAGGGTCAATTTTTTCAAAGTTCAAATGCGCAATCCTGTCAATGTTGACCGTGCTACATTTTATGCAAATAAACATAAATAAAAATATACTGTTCTATCTCTGGCTCTCGTCATTATCCTTGTCAATTAAGAACTTGGAGAAGTTCTCTCCCTCACCATCAAACCTCAATCAGACTCGAATCTGCTGAAGATTTGTTTCACTTCTTCCCAGCTAAAGCACTGGGAAGTGATGAAGGGCGAGTGTTTAGAGGGGCTATAGTGCCGATTCTCAGCCTAATTTGAATAGATAACTTTTGATTTGATCAAAAAGTATATTCAGTCCTTTTTAGTCACATACGTTTCATCCCTCACCACCTCATGGAAGTCTCGCTTCTGTAATATATTCTACGCTGTGACACAATGTACGACCAGCAATCTTGCGTCTATTAGTACTATGACTCATAGTTACTGTTTACCGGCTGTAACGCCTGCTCATGGCACATTGTTGGCTAATAACATTGTGAATTCTTTACCTACTACCATTCGTTTTTCGTGAGTTATATTTTTAGATATCAAAACCGGTTTTGCGTCGAACTTTACTTGTGTTGCAGTTTTTATTTGGGTCTTTGAAGCGTGATCGATTATATTCAGTTCGTCTGGCGATTTGGTTTCGCTTTGTAACCTTCTTGGAAGTCATTTTATAATCTTTATCGGCGTACGTTATAAATAAAGTATTAATTCCCAGCGTTGCCCAGCTTTTTTATTTTTTTGATGGGAAATCATCAATTGAGGGCATGTCAGACTTTTACTGACTAAAACCCACCCGTGTTCCTTCAGTTGCCCATGTGCCAGGGTCACGGTATCTCTTTCGAACAATCACGCGACCCCGGCAGGCATCGGTCCTAGCAGACCCCTTCAGTTTTGCTGACATCTCTTTGAGGTGCGCGTGGAACACTACGCGCCGTCGATCCGAGCTTGGTCCTTACCGGGCGGCGAGCTACCCATTGCTCGCCAGCGTTGCCCAGCTTCGCCTATTTTTAAATCAATTTAAACAAAACAGTATCAACGGAACATGTGGATTTAATCAATGAAATAGTCCTCTAAGAATATTCATTTTAGACACACATAACATCATGCTTGAAACCCGAAGGGTTAGGCAGAGGTGTACCTATAGTATAGTCACATTTGTCACCACTTATGTTTAAGTTCCATGTAATACAGGGCGAGCCTATTGTTCTGTGTGGTGCCGGATATAAAGAATAGCACCATCCCAATTCCGCCCCGTGGGTATCGTAAGAGGTGAGTAAGGGACTTACTAGAGAATGGGCAGCAGCGTTCTCTATGCTTTTTACCACGATACTGCGATAACCAACCCTATTGCCAAGCATGGCGATTTTAGAAAACCCTTCCTAATCAGGGGAGGCCTATGTCCAGCAGTTGACGTCTTTTGGCTGAAATAATGATGATGATGGAGAGCCATAAATTGAGACTCCAAACTGAGAAATTCCAGATAGAAAAATCCACTAACACTTCCCCTGGAAGGTGAGCCCCGGAACTGATGATCAGCTAGCACGTGCGACCACTCGACCGCTACAATTAACATTCATAAATATATCCATTGTCATTGTTATCATGACCTTTCAATATTGATTTTGGTCTGCCATTACACGATTATGTTTTTTATCATGCGAACAAAAATGTTTATTACGAGTATTCGGCGCCAGTCCAGTAATGTTTCTCTTAACATATAGCGATTGCTTTAACCCACATCTGCTGTTTACATCCAAAAATACGTACATCTAAAGTTGTGTATTGTTTTCCGCCATATAAAATGTTACTTCTTCAGTAATTCTCGGGAATTCAGACCAACTTGACGTTTCTGGTCTCGAATTTTCGTTAACTTTACCGCGAATGAAAACTGTTCTCTAAAACTTCAAATTAATTTTGTTACTTTCTTAGAACTCACATTATGTTAACACTCCACTCAACATTTTGATTAAAACTTTAGTTCTAGCTTTCCTTAATAGAATTTCGTTTATCGTAAACAGTTGTTTCGTTACTGTGGAAGAGGAAACACGTGATGACTTTAATATAACTGTGGTGATATAAATACAAAACAAAAATGACGGAAAATAAAATGGACCGGTTGAAGAACCGATTCATAACGTTACAAGGGAAGTTTCAAGATCGGATGGACGAGTTTCAGGACCAAGTGCAGAACAAAATAGAGAAGTCAAAAGTATCTAAGTTCATATCGCATTTATCAGAAGAGAAGAGGAGTTCTGTAGAAGATAATTCTGTTGAAAGTGCTGATAAAAGTTCTAGTGATGGTGGAGACAATGTGAGCATACCTTCATTTGTTATTGATGAGCCGTCTGAGAGCCAAGACCCAAAGGATATCTGCAAGCATTTCATTAGTATTGAACAAGGAACTGTGCTGTATAAAAGTCGCTCAGCGTGCAACCTTGCGTATGATGATGACACGAATAATGATAGCTCGAGTGAATCTTGCTTGTCGTGTCTTTCGTCCAGCGATGAAAGAGAAAGGTAACCTTTTATGCCGAACTTTTGTTTTTGCTCTTTTAAAACTTCGTCCTTTATAAGTACCTTGCATTGTTTTTTCTTGACCTTAATTTGTTTGAATCACTATAACTTTCTAGAGAAGAATTTAATACGTTTTTCCTTTTGACTGTTTTTTTGGATTTCCATTAGTCTTTGTCCTTTGAAAGTTGCTTTGTTAAAATTCCAATTTCCTTTTTTACATCCCATTTCATTTGTTCATTTCCATTTAGATGGTTTAATATAAAAAGCCTCTCCCATGCCAGCAAGATCAACTTCAACAAAGTTTTCTTCTGTCAGCTCAAAAATATCTTTGAATTATGACCACAGAGCTTCAGAACTGCGCCCAAGAGCTGGTAGTCTACCACCTGGAACAACTGCCTTGGAACAGCCTACACCATTCCTGGCTTTGGATTTGATCGAGAAATTCAGCAATCGATTTCCGAAGCTCAGAAGCCAAGGCGATAGAATCCATAGGGTATTCAAATGTTTTAGCGATGGTTTTGGTGTTAACAGCATGCGTGTTTTTTGCTTTTGTTATATATATGTTTGTTGGTTTAATGGACGTACCCAGAGATGTTACTTAAAAATAATCAGTCATTAAATTAAATTGACAATGATAAAGAAGGGAATTTAATATTTCAGCGATACTTCACAGTCATGATGGATTTAATGATACCTTTTTTTGGGTGGGAAATCAAATGATGTCTCCCGCTCTGGTTGGACCGGAAGGGCGTGTCAGACTTTTACTGACTAAAACCCACCCGTGTTCCTTCAGTAACAACAGTTAGAGAGCCACATTAACTCTTTCGAACGAATCCGCGACCCTGGCAGGATTTAATTATGCCTAATAATTAATCAGACAATTATGCTTTCAAAAGTAATCATTGTAAATACTTAATTAGAGCTGATTATGGAGCCAACTCCCACTGGTAGTGTTTTACTATGTAAATTAAAATGCTGAGTTTAGAAAATATTTTTGTTTTGTTTAATCGACACTAGGTATCGAAACCCACCAGCACCACGTCTGGCTGCGGGGTTTCGTTGGACAACTTAATTTCACCTTGTATATTATTGGAGCTCTCTCTCTCAAAAATACATATTACGACACATTGAGAACACTTCAATTTTGTTTACATTATGCTACGGGGTAATTATTGAGTAACAATTGCACTACTTTCTATTTTGACAATTTGGCAACATTCATTGCTTATGTAAACTTTTGAGCGGACGAATTTGTCAAATAGATGAAGGATTTTTTCGGATGGTAAAACAAACAGTGTTACGGAATTGTGTTGTCAGTAATTTTTTAAATTAATGATTCATTATTTTTGGTGACGTCTCTGAGACAGTAAGTACTCAAAGGATAAGGTCATGTTTGGAAGTGTCGTCATGGCAGCATGTTGATTGCTTTGCTAACATTATGTATTCACTAAAGAGGTGTTTGGTGTTAACAGTACCTACGTACTGAGGTACTTGACGAGATTGTGTTAACAAATGATAATAATGTTATATTAGATGTAAGGGACATTGACGCGCAAAGTATTATCATGAAGTCAACGTACTCAGGGACGTAATAAAATCGCGACGGTATATTTTCGCGTACTCGATATTCGACGCTCCGCCTAGCACCGAGAGTTGAAAATCGAAAAGTCTTTTGGTAATATGAGGAACAGGGGGTATAGCTCGCTCTACCTCCGTAGAAAAGGGAGCATCCTCCAACCAGACGGTTGTCGTGTCTATTGGTAACTGCCCTACGACTAATGTCAGGACGTTGTAAATATGCTAGTTGCGCAGTAAACTTCGCTTGCGCGATGCAGGATTTTGCGTGACGTCAATGTGATGCGTAGTTCACATGTGGCAGTGTAGATGCCGCTGCAATGTATAGTTTAGACGCGCTTGTGTCTATAATGTGGGGAATTCGTGGTGACAGTTTGCGCAGTCTACGTGAAATCTTTTATTTCAACTGGACACATGAAATACAACCGATTTTCTTAAATCTTAGCTAAGAACACTCTCCATTAAGTCACCTTACAGACAACACATAAAAAACAAAATCAGTTCAGCAGTTTGGGAACAACGATGCCACAAACAGACACGTCAAATGATGTTATATACCCTTCTTGTTGCGTTGGGGGTTACCAAACCATGGCAGCTAGGAGATAAACATCCCCTTCTGATAGCGCCCTTTCACGAAAATGAAATATTTTACTTTTTATTTAAGAATACACGGTTTTGTTGACAGGATTATCAACTATTGTGTAATTAACACAGCAATAGAAAAATATAATATAGCAAATAATAATGACGCTAGCAATGACGAACAACAGTTAAATGTTGCATTTAACTATATCAAATGAAATGCAAATTAATTATAATAATACTTTAATAGAAATATGACCACAGCGGAAATTACTGTGGCTAATTAAAAAATCTAGGTATACTGAAACATGTACAAAAAACCTAATCATAGATAAGTGAATTTACATTTTCCGTGTGAGAGAATGCATTGGTCACGTATGTGGTTTTAGTCGTTGTCGTTTTAGGGTTTATACCGGATGACATCACTTTAAATGTGTAGTATTTATTGCTAGATCAATTTCATTACATGTTATTCAAAAATAAAAACAATAAAAAATTCTATGCCAAAGGCTTCTACTCCGTTCACCTATTACACCCATTTTTTTTCAAGACGTTAAAAAATGTCACCCGGTATGTACACTATCCTGGAGCGCCATAGGTCTTGTGGTCACACTACTGCTGAACATGGGCTCGTTCTTTCCTAGGTCGAGCATTCTTAGGTTTTTCTATGAGAAATTTCTCAATAGCAGCCCGGAGTTTTGTCCGAGGCACCGGGGTCCGACGCCCGGAGTTTTGTCCGAGGCACCGGGATACGGTGCCTCAGAAAGCAAGTAAAGCTGTTGGTTCTGCGCCTGATTTCTATTACAGACAGTTATAAAGTCATAATTATATTCTTTTATCTAACCAGATGGTTTATTGCGTAACTTGCTATCAATAGTAATCGGTTTCATTCCATAGTTACACAACATTCATTGCGTTATTTACGTTGCTGAGCCGACAATTTATTGGAACAAATGATGCAATGGATTACAAATAATCTATATATATAAAAACTAGCTTCTGCCCGCGACTTCGTCCTCGTCAAATTTTTGCTCCCCTGACCCCCGTTGCATCGAATTGCCTGCCAGTTTTCGTCCATTTTTCGTTGCTGCTCCGCTCCTTTTGACAGCAGCGTGATGTTATTTAACCTATAACCTTTCTTACCAAATAGGTTACCCAACACAAAAAGATTTTTTTCATTCGGACTAGTAGTTTCTGAGATTAGTGCGTTCAACCAGACAAACAAACTTTTCAGCTTTATAATATTAGTATAGACTAGCTTCTGCCCGCGGCTTCGCCCGCGTGGATGTCGTAAAATATCCCACAGGAACGTATTACCGGGATTGAAAGTATCCTATGTGTTAATCCAACACACAATGTGTTATTGCATTGCTTGCTTTGTGTTATACAAGGAGTAGCGCTCGGATTGATAAATGATTGTTGTAGGATTAATAGCCTAAAACCTAACAATAGTGACAGAATATATAATGGAACGGCAAATTACCTACTTGCATGACTTTTTTTTTTTTTTTTTTCAGGATGGTAAATCATCAAATGACTTCTCCCGCTCTGGGCGGAGCGGGAGGGCGTGTCAGACTTTTACTGACTAAAACCCACCCGTGTTCCATCAGTTGCCCATGTGCCAGGGTCACGGTATCTCTTTCGAACAATCACGCGACCCCGGCAGGCATCGGTCCTAGTAGATCCCTACACTGCTGCTGACATCTCTTTGAGGCGCGCGTGGAACACTGCGCGCCGTCGACCCGAGCTTGGTCCTTACCGGGCGGCGAGCTACCCATTGCTCGCCACCCGCAAGCTCGCGCCTACGGTGGCCGGGAGTCCGCTATTGACTCCCGACGCCCGGGGCGTCTCCTCCTGCGGCGGCTAGGGACGTGAGGGCGCAGAGACTGCCACTCCCTCACGCGCCCCGCCTCCTCCTTCGCGAGCATTACTGCTTCGCAGAAGGAGGTGACGGCTTCCCATTCCCTCTCGCTCCGTACCATGGCTCGCACTAGGGCCGGACGCGAGAGGTCGCCGCCGCCAATCGCCTCCACGAGGACACGGCGGTGCTCCGCCCAGGCAGGGCACACCTCCACCGTATGCTCCACCGTGTCCTCCAGACGATCCTCGCAATGGAAACACCCGGACGTATCCTCCCGCTTTATCCTGAACAGGAACCCACCGAAGCACCCATGCCCGGTGAGAACCTGCGTCAGGTGGAAGGTGAGGACGCCGTGACGCCTCTCTATCCACTCCTCAAAGAGGGGACTTACCGCCGCAATTGTGGCGTGCCCAGCACTGGGTTGCGACAATCGTACCCGCCATGTCGCCATGAGATCACACCGGAGCTCTGTCCGCCGTGCCGCGATTTGTCGCGGCAGCGGAGTTTCGCCCCGGCGTTTCGCATCCTCGCGCCACTCCCACATGTGGGTGAGGACCTTTGCCTCCAGATCCCATGGCGGCACTTTGGCAAGGAGGCTCGCTGCCTCACAGGAGACCGTGCGGTATCCCCGGATTAACTGGATGGCCATGACCCTCTGGGCCGCACTCAACCGGCGCGCTGGGCGCAGCCTCAATGAGGGCGCCCACACCGGTGCCCCGACTTGCATGACTTTGAAGGCAAATTTAAAACGAAAATATAAATTCTCTTTATTCCCTGGGAATTTCGAAAAAAATTGTGACATAAATTTTTCAAATGGAGATTTTACTTAACTTGCTGTTCACAGGGGTCAGGGGGGTATCTTTAAATACTACTTTAGAGGTTCTCCTCTTTTTTGTTTAGGATGGGAAATCATCAAATCTCTGTAAAACTAAACTAATCTCTGGGATGAGAGTAGTATAGTTTTAATAAAACTCAAAACGTATGTGAAAAGATTTATATAAGAGACAATCAGAAGTGGATAATGAACAATTAATATTGTTTACTACGAAATACTGTGCCTACCGCAGAATTTCTTTGTAAACAATATTTTTTGTTTTTACTTCAGGTTCTAGAATCACCAGGCTGCTCAGTGAGCTTACTCTTGAGCCGGCCACGTATAACTGACCGTGTGAAAAGCAGTTCTCCCTTAAGTCTACCCTTGTTAAATTAAGTGTTTTGACTTGAGATTTATTTATGGTCTTGTCAAAGCAGACTTTCAGGGGAAACTGCACTCTTTTGAACTCAAAGGGGTAGTTCGATGGCGTTAGATGTGTCCTCGGAATAAACACAGACTCCTCTCAGGAACAACGTGTCAGTATAGTTGCCTCGATAACATTTCGTTGCAATATAAACTCACAACCTGGTGTCATTGCATAATTTTGGCAGGTTTAAATTACGCAGCAACATAACTGGGCGCCAGCTCTACATTTTTATACGAGTACCTACATATGTGAGTTGAGAGACCGAGAGGCTTCAATGTGTTATGAAACTAAACCGGGTAATGTATGGCGTCATCATTGTTTATCACTCGAGTCCACTGATTTATAATTATTTTCAACTCCTTCGGACGATCTCAAAATAATTTAATAGATGATTGTGGCTTGGTCGTTATGTTTTACTTTAATGCATAAACCAAATCGCACTATTGCTCACTGAACGTACAGATTTATATGTTAGTGCGTAAAGTATGATAAATTTGCATAGGTATGTATTAAAGAATAGTAAGTGTAGTTATTCAGTTTTATCTAATACAAACGCGTTTTTTACATGTACTTAATCATTTTCTTTTTTTTTTTTTTTTTCAGGGTGGGAAATCATCAAATGACTTCTCCCGCTCTGGGCGGAGTGGGAGGGCGTGTCAGACTTTTACTGACTAAAACCCACCCGTGTTCCATCAGTTGCCCATGTGCCTTGGTCACGGTATCTCCTTCGAACAATCACGCGACCCCGGCAGGCATCGGTCCTAGTAGACCCCTACACTGCTGCTGACATCTCTTTGAGGCGCGCGTGGAACACTGCGCGCCGTCGACCCGAGCTTGGTCCTTGCCGGGCGGCGAACTACCCATTGCTCGCCACTCGCAAGCTCGCGCCTACGGTGGCCGGGAGTCCGCTATTGACTCCCGACGTACTTCATCATCATCTGCCTATCCTTTTCCCAACTATGTTAGGGTTCGGTTTCTAGTCTTACCGGATGTAGCTGAGTACCAGTATTTTACATGGACCGACTGCCTATCTGACCTCCACAACCCAGTTACTGGGTAATACCCCTTGGTAAGACTGCTTGTTTCGGGCTTTCGGCGACCCGTAACGATGGTCTAAGATCTACGAAAGACAGCCGGGATCAACGGCTTAAAGTGCTTTCCGAGGCACAGAAGGGTCTTATTATGTAAAGATCCACGGACCAACCGCGGCAAGCGTAGCTTAACCTGAACGATCGACCCGTGCGGCTGTTATAATTTGCAAATATCCCTACTAATACATATTAAGTTTGTTTGTTACGCTTTCACGCGAAAACTACTTAACCGATCATCATGAAACCTTGTACATATATTCGTGGAGGTAATAAGAAGTGACATAAGATACAATTTTTAAGAAAAAAAAATTGCGAAAGAAAAAATTCGGTACGGGGTAAGTTTGAACCCCAAGAATGTACATATGCCTATTTTTATTCCGAGATTTTGTCTCCGTCCACGATAACCGACATTTACGCGGACGAAGTCGCGGGCAAAAGCTAGTTAGTTCATATTAATATCAGTTACATATTTGATACTTCTTGAAACCTTGGTTGAGACTGGACACCGGTGACGACAATGCGCTTCCCGGGCTGCCCCGCACGCCATGCGCACGTCTACCATTCCACGTAAGATTTTCGAAGCCGTTTTTGACACAGTAAAGGGATGATTTTGGAAAAATTGTGATACACGTGTCTCATAATTATACTTGAAGAGTATGTATACCAATTTTTGTGTCAATCGACCCAGAGAATAAAAAGTTTCATAGAAACTTCAACCCCCCATTTCACCCTCTTAGGGGTGGAATTCCCAAATATCCTTTCTTAGTGGATATTTACTCTTCACAAAAAACACACCCTCCAAGTTTCATGTGTCTAGGACCAGTGGTTTGGGCTGTGTGTTGATATATCAACAGTCAGTCAGTCAGTCAGTCAGTCAGTTTCTCCTTTTATACATATAGATGAATCCCTATTTCCCTTGGTCACGCCATCACGCGTGAATGGCTGGACCGATTTCACTTTTCGTTTTTTTGTTGTATTTGTTATTGTCAGGAGAAGGTTCTTATGAAAGAAAAAAATTTAAAAAATGCGCGGAAAATTATAAAATTTAAGAACACTTATTTAAGAATACAAAGTCACCTAACATGTGTGTTTGATAACTAGAAAACGCTATATTATAACTTGGTAGGAGCTAACCTAACATGGCTGTGTGGTAGCTAGAAAACGCTTAGGTTGGCATAGCTTAGTAGAAGCTCACCTAACATGGGTATATGGTACTTGGTGCTCTTTGGTTTGTGTTGGTGGGATCTGATAAGTAAACACAATATTTATTGATTCTGAAGCGGTACGAAGTTCGCTGGGTCAGCTAGTCTTCAATACAATTCAGATTCTGAATGATAGTGCGTTCCACAATTAGGGTGCTGTATTCAATCAGTTTTGTCTTTAAATGTCATACAGTACATTTATTACTTAGATATGTCAAACCTAGAGGGTTAACCTAGTGGTAACCTGGTGGCTAAATATTAACAGCCGTACGGATAGATCGATCAGGTTAAGCTACGCTTGCCGCGGTTGATTCGTGGATGGGTGACCATCTTTACATACCAAGACCGTGCCTCGGAAAGCACGTTAAGCCGTTGGTCCCGGCTGTTATTTGTGGATCTTTGACAGTCATTACGGGTCGTCAGAAGCCCGAAAGTCTGACAATCAGTCTTGCAAAGGGGTATCGTATTACCCAGTAACTGGGTTGTGGAGGTCAGATAGGCAGTTATTCCATGTCAAATACTGGTATGCAGGTGTAAACCAACATAGTTGGGAAAAGGCTAGGCAGATGAAGATATGTCAAATATAGACACAAACATTAAACTTAAGATAATTTTAAATATAAAATTCTCGTGTCACAGTTTTCGTTGCCATACTCCTCCGAAACGGCTTGACCAATTTTGATGAAATTTTTTGTGCTTATCCAGTATTTATGAGAATCGGCCAACATCTATTTTTCATCCCCCTAAATGTTAGGGGTAGTCCACCCCTAATTTTTATTTTTTTATTTTTTAGGCAAAATTTTTAATTTCAATTTTTCTATGATACAACATACAAAAATACATACAATACTCAATTTTCACCCTTCTACGATCAACCCTTATTTTTTAATAGCCATTTTAGTAATTCAATTCAATCATTTTTCCTCTCCGGTCGAAAACTGATCAATCGTCATTTAATTAGTTATCCCCGCCTAAGAAATTATTTATATGGCAAAACAACGTTTGCTGGGTCAGCTAGTTTTAAATAAAATTTGCGTTTTATCGTATCATACCTGTGACGTAAATGTTTCATTTTATCTCTAATTTTCAAGGAAAACACGTCAATATACCTCTATCGGAAAAGGATAAATCGATTTATTAATATTTGGGCCTAAAAATAATAAAAATAACTAGGGACTTCGTTATTAATTATTATTCCCTTGGGTTTAATTGTAGTATAATTTACAGTCCCGTACAAACCAGTTGTATTTTAATTTTTAACTCGATCCTAATTTTTCGTGAGTGACAATGCTTTTGGAATATACTCGTGGTGTTTTCGTGAGTACAGTATTAATATATTCTTAAACAGTTTTAGTGTCCATAACTACACTTAGAGAATGAGAGATAGATCAAAATAAAAAGTGAATATTTGACGTGACTATTTCTATAGTCAGTTGTACCGTGAGGTGCCGGACGTAAAGAATAACACCACCCCATTTCTTCCCGTGAGTGTCGTAAAAGACAACTAAGGGATTTACTAGAGAATGGGCAGCAGCGTTCTCTATGCATTTTACCACCATACTGCGATCGCCATCCCGCCTGCCAAGCGTGGCGATTTTGGCAAAGCCCGCCAAATTGGGGGAGGCCTAAGTCCAGCAGTGGACATCTTGCGGCTGAAATGATGATGATGATGATTTCTATAGTACCTATGTGACAAATGCGTTTACAAGTGAACGCTACCTACTAAAATTATATTTAATTATTTTTTCACCATATTTTTGGCACCGCACCTCCACCGTATGCTCCACCATGTCCTCCAGGTGATCCATGCAATAGTTATACCCGGGCGTTTCCTCCCGCCTTATCCAGAACAGGAACCTCCCGAAGCAACTAGGCCACCCCTGCTCTTCTGCTCTTGTCAAGGAATCGTGCAGTCAGATTAAAATTTTGATTAATAGTGTTTTACGGTACTGTGTCCCAAGACACCTCTTAACTGCTTTGTTCTTACTTGTACTTGTTTCAATGCAGGCACTAAGTTATAATGCAACTGGACTGGCGGACGATCTTCTGAATGTTTATCTTACGGAGAAACAAAAGGTACCCAACTATCAAATTGCAACCCAAACTGCACGCAGCAGTTATGTAAAATGTTTAGGTCCATAATGTAAGAATTATTTGAGTTTCCCTCAAAGAGCCGCAACCATTTATTATCGTGTTAAATAATATTTTTTGGGAGAACAAAATTCGGAAGATTCGAAAAACACATGCCTTCTAAAAACCAATTCACATCTTTAATCACCGGCTAAAAGTACTCTTCAAACACCTATCTATTTTCCTCCAAAACCACAGTGGAATACATTTTCTGCAAAAGCAAAGAACTGAAATGTAAATGTCACTCCGTAGATTGGAATCTATCGCAGAACGTAGCCGACAACCCTCACTATATGCACTGTGCACGATGGCAAGGTTCGAATTATCGATTCCACGGAATTGCGACTTCAATTTTTCTTTCCGAATCTTGCATGAGAAGAAGGTGGCATTTAGAATTTTATGAAGGAGACGTCTTATGCAGGAAATCTTTGACTTTTTATTTAAAAGAAATTATGACATAGAGAAGAAGGAACATCGACGCACAGTTAAAATTTGTGGTAGGTAATAAAACATCTGCTGTTCCACACATTTTGACTGCGTACGTCATACGTGCAAAATTGATTCCAATATCCTATTTACAGAATACATAATTACATTTGGTTATCATGTGAATATTGACAAAGTAATTAACACAATCTATGTACTGCTTTATTTTCAAGATCATTAACAGCTTTAAGAACACTTGATTGATGACTTTGCGTCGCCAGGCATTAGCCGTATCGATTTGTCATAACGTCATAAAAATGGCTCATAAATCCATTTATGTTCGCCATAATAACCGCACAGATAATATATTGATACTAACTTAGGTAATAGTAAATAAATGGTTTTATTATGGATCTATTTGGCAAAAACTAGGTCGTTTATAATGGCTTACTACGAAATAAAGTCTTAATATCTATGACTGTTTGTGATTTAGTGGACGAATTTGATGATCCTTTTCATTCCTTAGAGTTGTTAAGTGATCGATGCTATATATAAATTAGGGATGTTATGGATATGACATTTCGGATACGGATAGGATACGGATGTAGGAATGATTATTATACTGGATACGGATACGGATACGGATATGAAATTATTTCGGATTATCCGTTAGTTTCGGATAATTTCGGTTACGGATATTAAACTTTTAAGGAATTTCAAAAGTAAAATACAAATAGCTAATAAAATGGTTTTATTTATATGTCACCATTTGGTAGGAATTATAATCAGTCTGTGAGTACTTATTACAGCTATTTAAAATAAAAATGATTATAAATATATATTGAGTGTTATCTAATCTACCTAAAATAAAATGTAATAACAAATCCGATATTATCCGAAACTTTTATTTCGGATTCGGTTACGGTTACGGATAAATTTTTATATCGGATATCCGATAGTTTCGGTTACGGTTACGGAGCTCCCTAACATCCCTGATATAAATCTAGGAGTGAAAACCAAAGTCAAAGGTTGTGTCAAATTATTGTACCTCATAATTTAAAAAAAAACCGGCCCAGTGCGAGTCGGATTCGCGCACCGAGGGTTCCGTACAAACCTGTAGGTATTCACGGCTTATGCATAAGGTTTATGTTTATGAAATTAAATGTTTTTTTTATTTTAATTTTTTTTAATATATTGAATGAAAGGTAAATAGCGGTTTACGATTTATGACGTATTAAAAAAAAACTACTTACTAAATCTCGTTCAAACCAATTTTCGGTGGAAGTTTACATGGTAATGTACATCATATATTTTTTTTAGTTCTTCTCTCATTTTAGAAGTTAAAGGGGGGGGGGGGGGACACTATACAGTTTAGAAAAAAATGATATTAGAAACCTCAATATCATTTTTGAAGATCTATCCATAGATACCCCACAAGTATAGGGTTGATGAAAAAAAAATGAGTTTCAGTTCTAAGTTTGGGGAAACCCCAATTTTTTTTTTTGTGTGAAAATATTAATGCGGTTCACAGAATACATCTACTTACCAAGTTTCAACAGCATAGTTCTTATAGTTTCGGAAAAAAGTGGCTGTGACATACGGACGGACAGGCAGACAGACATGACGAATCCAGAAGGGTTCCGTATTTTGCTATTTGGGCCGGAACACTAAAAACACATATTGTATAAACGAGATAGCTGATTCTCTCGCCATAAGCGGAATAGGTAGGTATACTAGAACTAGGTAGCGATAAGATCGCAGACAAAACTTTACAATACTTTAAGAAACGAATTAGAATATAAAAGTATCAAAATATTGTAGATACCTTTTATTAAAGTTTGACAGCAAATTGATCTGAAGCCAATAGCGTCAAGTTGACTTGGATTCAGTACGTAGTACATTATAACTCAATGATTCAAATGCAGGGTTTTCAGCTCTTTTCGTCAATGCACAACCGATGGTTCCTACCTACACACATGTGTACAATAGTCCTTTTGGAATAAGCCTTTTCAGTTATGGAGGCTACTTTACTTATTTTGCCATCTATGTATTTTAGATTGTATTTCGAACAAAATATTGACAGCAATGACTGAGACTACGAGTCCTGACTCACGCATTGGGAATATACAAGGTGGTCCGTTTGACATCTCATTACGCCAAGGTATTTATGAAACTATTTCTAACTCAACTGGCATATGATTTTCTTTTTATTTTTAATTTTTTATACATAATTATTCGTCGAGATGATAACTTATGTAAAACACTCTAACGTGAAATATGACAACGTCGTATTTTCTTATATTGTAATTTGAATTAATGGTTTGAACGAAAATTATTTACTCATACTTATCAATAAAACTTAAATCTGTATTCAAGAGAAATAAAACCCATTACTTCAATATATTCCAGTTGATACTTTGACATGGTCATGGTTGTATAGGTAGGTTGACTATGTAGTTCAGCAATAATCCCGAAAGACCATCCAAATGTGAACATTATTAAACTAAATCAATACCACCAAAAAATTACAATTAACAACCAAAAACCAAATCACTTCAATACTTTTATCTCGAGTCTTATATCACGAATTAAAGGGAGATCATTGTCCTTGTCCTCGAAAAAAGCTTAATTCACTTCCAACGTGGGCGTGGTACATTATATGCCAGCGATTCACAGAACAATTCAGTCCAACTGCATCAGCAGAACTGCATTCATCAATCACTCTGCCAACCGTTGACAATAATGTCCGCTGTGATTGTGCATTGTGAACGATCTTATCTTTAACAATACATAGTAATTTACTGACTCACATGAATTTAATTATTACACAAGAGCTTTTGTTGTTGAATTAGCTTGTGGGTAAGTAATAACAGTCATACTGATCGATCGATAAGGTTAAGCTACGCTTACCGCGTTTGTTTCGTAGATGGGATGCCCTGCATCTGAAAGCATATTAAGCCGTTGGTCCGGGTTGTCATTCCTATATCTTCGACAGTTTTTACGGGTCCTCAGAACCCCGAAAGTCTACTAAAATCTTACTAAGGGATAGTTGCCCAGTAACTGGATTGTGGAGGTCAGACAGCTGGGTTATGGACAGGCAGTCACTCCATCTAAAATACTGGTATTCAGCTTCATCCGGTTGGACTGGAAGCTGACTCTAACATAGGAAAAGGCTACGCAGATGAGGATGTACCGTAAATTCGAAACAATTTAAAATAGTCGTTCCGTAAATAATCTGTGGTGTCTGGTATACACATATGTCCCCGTATAATGATCTATCTCGCTAGATTATAAACCATCGAAAAATTGTGTTTTTTGCTAACACGACTGATTCGTTAATCTTCAATCATAGTTTACTTTTGGGGATATGAAGTGGTGGAGTGAGTGGGCTTGCGCCTAGAGAAGCGGATTTTAGAGGAGGCAAATTTGGGGATCGTATTTTTTCAAATATTTGTTTAATCAGTGTTCTGAAGTCTTGCCGAAAAACTCTACAAAATATCCCATGACTTTATCTCACTTATTAGTCCTACATGATTGATGGTTGGCCCAAACACTATTTCATGTTTAATTTCAATCAAATTGTTGTATTGTAAAAATAATCTACGAACTAACAATGGTACAGGTAAAGGCGGCAAAAATTTAACAGCGATACGATAGCTTACGATATAACAGCTAACATGATTCTTTGAATGACATAACAACAGTCGATACCTATATTGAAAAGGCTTTCAGTAGCTGTGAACTAGTCTCACAACTTTATGCGGTGGTAGAAAGTTCAGCGACCGAACTAATAGCTTGCACAGCAGCTTTCGTATTTTATAACAATTTGTATTCCATTTACGTACATTTCCTAATTCTTCTCTACGGATGCTTAATAAGAATAATTAACGCAATTGAGGTCAACAGAATATAAAGAAAAGTGCCGTAATTTGTATAGCCATTTTTTCTCCAGTATCACTAAATAAGACTAATTTGGACTTAGCCAAATTTGAGGGAAAAATATTACGGAATCTCGCGCACGTAATTTCGCTGATCGTGGCAATAGACACTCGTATTTCCGAATTCATATTAATTTATCTTGGTACTAACTATACTGGTTGAGGGGTCTTTGCGAAATTCGTCGAAATTCCGCGTTTTTTCACTCAGCGGAGTAACTGCGAAGTATAATAACAGAAGGAATGTTTTTTTTTTGTGGGTGGAACATCATCAAATGACTTCTCCCGCTGTGGGTGGAGTGGAAGGGCGTGCCAGAGTTTTACTGACTAAAACCCACCCGTGTTCCTTCAGTTGCCATATGCCAGGGCCAAGGTATCTCTTTCGAACAAATCACGCGACCCTGGCAGGGTAGGAATGGCTTCAATGTGACATTTGAATAACAATCATTGCGTCATCAACGTTGCTTAGATGACGAATTTTTTGAAGGTATGCAGCAATGGATTAGGGACATTCATGAAGATAATAATTCAGACTGTGATTGTCGTGTGTAACGCAATTAGGGTGGTGGTTTATCTAGATCCAAGTTAGTCTTATTTTTTGATACGGGAGAAAAATAATCTGTTTTAATTGTGACACTTCCTTAGTTTCTTTTGGCCTAGACTACGTTAATTATTCTCATTAAAATTATAACTGCGGTACTTTTGTAAATAATTTCAACACCAGTGCTCTCATAACGGTGAAGGAAAACATCGTGAGGAAACCGGCATGTCCTAGAACCAAAAAATCGAAAATATTAGACATCTATCAACCCGCTTTGGGTCCGCGTGGTGGATTACGGCCCACTGCCTTTCACCGAGAGGAGGCTTGTGTCCCAGCAGTGGGAACAATATCGGCTGATGATGACTTTTCCTCCGCTCAGGTTCATCCTAAACTATATGAGAGGTCCTCGACTTGGCTACAAAAAAAAATTACTGTGTGTGTGTGTGTGTGTATTTAAACTAACAATAAGAGTTATTTTAATTTATGTGTGTGCTAACGTAAATAAATAATGATAGACATAATATTTATGGTACTGTTTCTCTAAATCGAAATGTTTCTCTAACAGAGATGTAAGCATGTGTTTTAGTCAAAACATTGGTATACAATCTTAAGTGGTTTTCTAAAAGCAATGTGGGGTGGGTGTTGTGTATTATTCGTATCTAACATTTTGTTCAGTGTGTCAAGGTGTACAAAATAATTGTTTATGTATTCGTATATTTCTACAAATATACAAAGGCATCAATATAAAATAAAGTATATACAATTATGGGAAATACTCCTATCAAAGAGCTTAGTGGTTTTGTTATTCGGTAGTGTCTTTCACTGCAGTTTTAGCTGTTGTTGCAAATTGTTGTGTAAAAATCAACCTTTATAAAGATTTCAGGACAGTTTTGAATAATATTCCTATTACCCCTGATGATCTAAATCTATTTCAGTTTTACCTCCGTAAAATACGAACAATCTTTCTGAATTTCAAAAGAGATATAAAGTTCCTAAAAAGCTAAACCAGAGTGTTATAGTAAGATCTATGACTGAACATGACAATGGGCTACCCAATATTTTTGACATAACTATCAATTGACGATAGCCCTTCTCCAGCTACTAGAAAAAAAACTTGTAAAAAAGCAACAGCATAGACAGTTCTTCCTATTGCCGATTTCTTCCCGTGGGTGTAGTAAAAGGCGACTAAGGGACTTACTAGAGAATGGGCAACAGCGTTCCCTATATATTTTTAAAAACCATACTGCGATCGCCAACCTACCTGCCTCGCCTGCCGGGCCGGGGTCGCGTGATTGTTCGAAAGAGATACCGTGACCCTGGCACATGGGCAACTGAAGGAACACGGGTGGGTTTTAGTCAGTAAAAGTCTGACAAGCCCTCCCGCTCCGCCCAGAGCGGGAGAAATCATTTGATGATTTCCCAACCAGAAAAAAAAACCTGCCACACGTGACGATTATGATAAAACCTCCCCTGTTGGGGGAGGCCTATGTCCAAGAGTGGAAATTTTTCGGCTGAAATGATGATGATGATAGATAGACAGTATTAACACTCCCGTTTTGTTTCCAGTATTTATTGAAGAACACAAGGCTGAGTGATGTGAACAAACGCCTGAAGGCACAGATATGGAGTTCAGTCGTGACCATCGTCCTAGTGGAGGCTAAGAATCTTCCTGCGATGGACCTGGATACCAGGTCCAGTGATCCTTATTGTAAGTTTAGGTGAGTAATACCATTTTTAGCCATTTCTTCCCGTGGGTGTCGTAAAAGGCGACAAAGAGGTTTACTAGGAGAATGGGCAGCAGAGTGCTCCATGCATTTTACCAACAACTGCGATTGCCAACACGCCTACCAAGCGTGGCGTCTACGGCAAACCCAATATTAGGGGCAGCCTATTCCCAGCAGTGGACGTTTTACGGCTGAAATTATGATTGTAATGAGGTTAGTAATACAAGTAGGTACCCGTAGCTGTCAGATATACAGACTCAAAAAGACATATCACATAGCCGTCAACACAAATAATTGCTGGAACACGACTTTTATTTTTTGTGAAAAAAAAAATCTGTTTACGGTAGTGCGCAAAACATTGTACTTATGGGTACATGCAACAGTACACGCATTGTTGTTATAACATGTAAAACTTGTTTTCGTAAAAAGAACGTCAGTAAGAGTTGAAATTTTGACATTCAATATCTCTGTAACCAGAAGCTTCCGAGGCCATACCTCGGAATATTCTGGTTACTACAAAAAGATTATTTCTTCAATATCGAATACCAGATTTGGACGTAAATACCACAGGCCACTGTTTAAATTTTTATCCTATTTTGATGGGGTTTGATTATATTATTATCCTACTTTTATTATGACTAGTGATCGCCCATTGGTCGAAATTCGACCGTACTTCATTTGAATAGAAATACATTATGAAATGAAAAAATATAAATAATAATAAATATTAAAAATTAATATGGTTATATTTGACATGCAGTAACACTATAGACAAATTGTTGACGCTGTACTACTGTGGAGAGGATTCGCTGGGGGGATGGTGATGGCCAGGACCAGGACGTAGGTTTAATGAGTAAAGAATACTTCTTCAGGACTCTCTTCTTTATTTTCTTAATACTTCTTAACTGCTGGACATGAAATGAATTATCACGGAAAGCTCTGTTTTTATACAATTTTCCCTTTTATTTTTAATTAATTATTACAGTTCAGAATTTCATAATTATAACCAGCCTGTACAATCTATGACCAGCCTGTAAAATCGTGATCGTGAGGCATATAACCTCTACAGTTTGCACACGACACTAAGTTTTGTATGGGAAACTTACTAATGCCATACTTGACACTCCCCATAAAACCACAAAAAATATTTCTTATAAATCTAAACTAAATTCCAATCGTCGCTAATACAAATAATATTAAAGACAAAAATATTTTCAATATAATCATAGATTTTAAAAATGAAATAGGTTATATATATCTATAAAATTAATTTATTACCTATGGTTATACTTGACATTCAGTAGACTATAGACACAAAATCAGGCTTACCAACTTAGGGGTTTTTCCAAATTTAGGGGGTAAATAAGAGGATTGAGATTTTTTAGGGGCGTTCCATTTTTAGGGGTATTCTTAGGGATTTTTTGCCATCTTACATTTCTCATTGTGTTTTTGATTACAATAAAAGTATTAGCGACTTCTAGTACGGTTCCTTGATACTAAGAATGCAGAGTGAATGATTAACAAATGTCGCGTAATAAATATAGACAAATATTACTACTGTGTCTATGATTACTGAACATTCGTTGGTTATTTTCATTATAATTTTTTAGCGGATTTTTTTAGTAATTGTGGCAATTTTAGGCGTTTTTAAATTAAGCTTTAGGGGTAAATATTTCTGGGTGTTGGTAACACTGCACAAAATAATAAAGACAGATTTGGACCATAAACAAAAGAATATCTATGCATGTGTGTATTAGATACACGGTAATGAACAGTAGAGTGTGTAACGTGTTATTTATTGAAAATAATGTATTTTAACGAATAATTTAAAAAAATATTAGCATTCGTCACTTCTTCTCTGTATAAACTATAAGTGTGCGAAATTTCATACTCCTCCGTCCGCCCAATTTTCGTAAAAAAGGGATCCAAAGTTTTCGCTTCACGTATTAATATATAGATAAGGGGTATCCTTACCCAGTAACTGGGTTGTGGTCAGATAGGCAGTCGCTCCATGTTAAATACTGGTACTCAGCTGCATCTGGTTAGACTGGAAGCCGACAGCCGGCTAGGCAGATGATAATTTGATGGTGGAATAGCTAGTATTTTTTGAAGTTTTATTGTTTTTGCGAGAGATAATTACCCCATCGTGAAAATAGACTGGATCTCTATTAAGTCCTGCCTGCACCCTTATTACGTAATATACTAGTAATTACAATCTGAATCGTCATGAAAGAATTAATAATCCATTGCTTCATATGTTCAAAAATACGTCAGCTCAACAACGTAAATAACGCAATTAATGTTTTTTAAATGTAAAAATGAAAGCTATTCGTACTGTTAGTGTGTTACGGAATTACCCCACTGGAACGTAATGCATATCGTCACTGGAAAGGCAAAATTACTTAACCGCCAAATTGGGCATATTGAGTTATATACATACATGCTTGCAGTAATTGAAAAAAAAAAATACCCGTCTTTTTACGGGTTACTGAACGCCACAAATGTGTTTTGATTGCAATGCTACCTAAAGATCAATGCAGAAAAAATCTCTGATTCCGAATATAATAGGTCTTTACCTATGAAAATGCCGTTTTGTATGAAAGAAATTAAACGAATTTTTTTCATGTGTTTTTTATTTATATTAATCGAAATAATCACCCATGCAATCAATGCATCTTTGCCTACGCAGCGGCAGCTTATAGATGCCCTTCTTAAAAAAATCAGCTGGACGGGAGGCAACAAATTCTTCAAAGGCATTTTGTACTGCCTCTCGGGTATTGAATTTTTTTCTCGCCAAGAAGTTATCCAAATTCTGGAAAAAGTAGTAGCCTGTAGGCGCAAGGTCTGGTGAGTAGGGCGGATGACGGAGAGCTTCCAACCCCAGTTCTTGCAACTTGGGGACCGTCTGCTGTGCAGTATGAGGTCGCGCGTTGTCGTGCAGGAGCAGTGGAGACAAGCGATTGACCAATGCTGGTTGAAGATGTGCCAGCTTCTCCATCATTGAGTTCAGTTCTTCACAGTACACATCTGCAGTAATGCTCACCCCGTTTGGTAAGAAGCTGTGATGAATCACACCGGCGCTAGACCACCAAACAGTGACCATCACTTTTCTAAGGGTAAGTTTTCGTTTAAGGCACTGTTTAGGTGCTGAACCAGGATCCAACCAACTTGCTGAGCGCTTGCGGTTATCAAACAGAATCCATTTTTTATCGCAGGTAACAATGCGGTTCAAAATTCCTTCATTTGTGTGTCTGTTGAGCAGTGCAAGGCACGTCTCGACGCGTACTTCGCGCTGGCGATCATTGAGTTCGTGGGGCACCAATTTGTCAAGCTTTTTTACCTTGCCAATTTGACGCAAATGGACCAATATTGTTTTGACGCTAACGTCGAAAGCTGCTGCTAATTCAGCCGTAGATTGTGTATCATCAGCTTCCACAATCGCCTTTAATTCGTCATTGTTGACCAAAGTCTTCGGACGACCGCGAGGTTCATTTTTCAGGTCGAAATTTCCAGAACGGAAGCGAGCAAACCAATAACAGGTGGTGCGTTGGTTTGTAGTGCTAGCTCCGTAAACGTCGTTGATGTTGCGTGCCGCTTGTGCCGCGTTGCTGCCACGACGGTACTCATATTCCATAATTACTCGAATTTTTTACGTATCCATGATGACGAAAAAGATTGAAATGCGATGAAAATGTAACACTAATCAATAAACAAATGACTACTTTTGGAAAAAGAATTCCATGTTTTTAAAATAAAATTAATTTGAAATTAGAATTCTTAGACAAACAAAAATTATTTTGATATAAAATGGCCAGTACTGCAGAACGGCAATTTCATAGGTAAAGACCTAATATATCTTATATCTTTAAACGAGCAATTCTTGTATATATATATATATATATATATATAATCTGAATCTCGGAAACGGCTCCAACGATTTTCATGAAATTAAGTATACAGGGGGTTTCGGGGGCAATAAATCGATCTAGCTAGGATTCATTTTTATAAAATGTCGTTTTGTTCGTGTTTTCAATGACCAAGTTTATCGATAGTCAACTTGAACATAAACTTATTATTTTAAACATAATTTACCAAAAAATACCGAGCAAAGCTCGGTCATCCAGATATTGTAACTCAATATGACCAATTTGGCGGTTAAGTAATTTTGCCTTTCCAGTGGATATGTAAACCTGTTTGTATTACTTTACGTCTATGTTCGTATCTATTTCGAGTAAGGATTGTAGCAGCAGTAGTCTTCAGACTTATTCCCTCTTCTTCGCTTCCATTGTTAATTTTCCAAAGGAGTCGTACTCTGTTGAAAGTATTCCTTTTAAGACATGGTTCTTTTTCTAAACAAAATTTTAGTTCTTAAGTTTTCTTCTGGTTTCGAGAACCCTTTCACCCAACGTAAGGCAGAATATTATTTCAATGAATAGAGCTATTTCCGAAATTAATACGAAGTAAATAATTTCCCACTAAAATTCAATGTAACAAAATTATTACCAAGAAACTTTGTGTAGAAGCACACTGTTTGTTTTGTTACCGAGTTCGAGATTGGAAATTTCGCAGACACGAAACCGATTTCCAGTAAGAATGAATTTGAAATTTCATTCTCGCGGTAATTAATGTTTCAAAATTGCTTTGAACCATTATTTCTCGTCGTAATTTGTTAGTTTCGGATTAAGATTATATGATTTCAAGTGTAGGCAAACAATGAAGGGGTCTGCTAGGACCGATGCCTAGTAGGGTCGCGGAATCATTCGAAAGAGTTACCATAGCCCTGGCATAGGTAACTGAAGGAACAGGGTGGGTTTTAGTCAGTAAAAGTCTGACACGCCCTTCCGCTCCACCCAGAGCGGGTCATTTGATGATTTCTCACCCAAAAAAAAACAGACTATTGATTACCTAGTTATTTACTTACTGATCAGGATCATTAAAAGAATTTATTCTTTAAGCTCCCCTGAGTGTATTCTGTGATAGGTGCGACAACCCCATGCTGTCTCACTGGATATGGCTGCACACATATTATTTGTCAGTTGTCTTAATTTTGTTAGTAGTGTTTTTTTTTTCTTTTTTGCTAACATTTGGTTAATACTTTTTACTAACAACATATGGATCGTATAATTTGGTCTGAAATAAAATGTTTATCATTATTATTATTATATCCTTAAGATGCATGAGACTAGAGGGGTAATTGCATAACATACTACCAGTAGGAATGGGTTTCATTTTGACAGTTCAACAACATTAATTACGTTATTTACGTTGTTGCGCAGACAAATTTTACAAACATATGTAGAAATGCATTAGCTAAACTGCAGATTGTTATTGACTGGTGAAGGAAAAATTGATGAGGAAACCGGTGTCCTAGGACCAAAAAAAAAAATTAAAACATTTGACATTTGCCAACCCACACTAAGCCAGTGTAGTAGATTACAGCCCACTCCGTCTTGAAGAGAGGAGCTGGCTTGAACCAGCAGTGGGAACCATAAAGACTGATTATGATAAACATGCATGGAAAGGCCATGGGCTGCGATACATGAGTACTATATTGTATACAGCATTTTGTTCTCCAATTCATTTGCAAATCTACCCATGTCACGGTAGAACATGGAGGTCCATTATAAAAATCTCTATTATACAGACTCCAGCACATCAAGCTATCCGAAACTGTCAAATTTCCCCAGTCAATCTTGAATCTAATATTTTAGCGATAAAGTTGAAAACCTATTAAAGGACAGATTGTAGTAGCTTTGTGTGCTGGCGTCTGCAGCAATTTAAAATCAAAATATTTTTATTTCACGTATAAACAAACCTACATGGGCACTTACGAAAGGAATTATTTATCCATTCTGTACTAAATGGTGATTCTTCTGGATAAGCTTAGCAGTTTAAGTTTCGATTATTTCAACAAAATAAAGTTTATAATTTTTGCACCACAGGTTAGGTAATGAAAAATTTAAGAGTAAGGTTGTATGGAAGTCTTTACATCCATCGTGGCTGGAGCAGTTTGACTTGCATCTCTACGATGACCAGGAACAAATACTAGAAGTCACCGTGTGGGACAAGGATAAGCAAAGCAAGGATGACTTTATTGGAAGGTAAGAAGAATTAGACAATTTTGTTATTAATATAAAAAGCAAAAAAAAAATATTGATCAAAATATACAACACGGAAATCAAAGAAAGGAAACAAAATTATAAACCAAACAAATGTTACTAGTCATAAATTAAAAAGCATATGACAACAGACAATAATAATAAAAAAATCCAACTGCGTAAATAGTGAACATTAAAAAAGATGGAAACAAAAATACTTTTGTTTTAAGATGTTGATTAATTATTTAACTGAATACTGTAAGCAATCATTAGTCATCACACAGTCAATATCACAATTGAGAGGAATCTAACGACGCCTCTCAATCTAAAATCAATCAGGCTGTTTAGGTTACAGAGCGTGTCAAAGAAATATACATATATATGTACATACGCTCGAAGCACATAACCCTCCTTCTGGCGTAGTCGGGCAAAGACAACAATAATTATGACCGAGATATTATGGCTTTTATAGCTTTTTTTAAACTTGCTATTTTGCATGTACTATCTGGAATATTCATTACGCTCCGATACCTCGTTTTACACTGAACAGAAAAATCATTATCAATTTTTAAAACGAAGGTTTGTTTATCAAACAGTTATCTTCTACCGATATAAAGAAAAATTATTTGATGAAATGAATAACATGTTCTTTTTTAATTCGGTTAAAAATCAGAAGTGGCAGCGGCTCTCATAAGCCACATACAAAACAACTTTTTTAACGGAGTATGCTTGCCAATTTAAAGATTTTATTTCTGTTTTTAGTGACTGTGTTGTTGGTATGTTTAATATAAATAAATAACAATTGACTTTTTTATGACTTCTTAAAATTCTGATCAGTCAAAACCTACAGCTAAACAAGATAGCACAAAAGGACCTCCTCTACGTGGTATCAACAGTCATCCATTCTAGACCTAACAAATACCTACGCACTGTATTGCAGTACAGTCACCATATATACCATAACTACAAGACCTTGAGTATCCCCCCACCTGTATCTAAAGTAGTAACCCAAATTGGGGTACTTAATATTTTATCACTCTTGGCAATTAAGGCTATAACCGTTATGACACTCTAAAGCGAACCTAATGGACGTAACGTGATAAGCGAAATTCCCTGATCAGTAAAATTTTGATAGTGCTAAATAGGATAATGTTTTCGTTGATTTTATTCATCAGACTATTTCATGATATTATTTTCTGTCTTCGTATATGGTCAAGCGAAATGGGAACTAACTGAAGTCTGCTAATTTCTTTCAAAGCGTTTAGTATTCCTAGCGACTTCCCAAAAATTTATATAAACTTTTTTTCAATTATTTTTTAACCGACGTCAGAAATAGGAGGATGTTCTCAATTTGCTTGTAATTTTGTTTACTTCAGTACTCCGTCATTTATAAACAGATTTAGGAAGTTGTGAGGGTGGCTACCGTTAGAACTTTTTAAATCTGCTTAATATTTAATCTGTTTAATATTTCCATAAAATTTTGGTTTAGTTCTGATGAGTGGTTTTTGAGTTAGCTTCAACATTAAGATTTTGTTCCACTTAGTGTAGGTATGTTGTTAATTTTTTTGTAATAGTTAATAAAAATAACTTCATGTCACTGTTATTTACTTTGCAAGTGAAGGTATACGAATTTGTGTGGAAAAATAAAAAACGGAGAGTCGTGTTTTGGGAGTCGATTGGTTTTTTTGTATTAAATTTTTTATTGAGTATTTCATCATCGATATTGCTTATAGAATGACAATTTTTCTAGCTCCTCTAGTGTTAATATATCAAGATTTAAAAAGAGACTGTCAAACAGGATTTTATTTCTAAAACTCAAATTGCTATAGTAATGACCGAATACTTTATCATGGATATGAAGTATTCACCATCAATTAATAAATATAAAAACAAAAAGATTCTTAACCGTCGAAGTACTCGTTCGCATTGCTGTCATCCGGAAACATGCCCAGAAGTGAAGTGTGAGCCAGTCGACGAGAAATTTCCTTAAAAAAGAGACGCACGCTTGGCCGCTTATTATTAGATTTTGCAAGCTCCACGGTAATAACTGGATAATGAGGAGAGTCCTAACCGCTGAAAATTGTATTTTACTAATTTATTCTACGACCAATTTATTTACATTGGTCCAATTTTCAGAGGAGAGGTCGTTGTCCTTTAGCCTTTATTCTAAATTAGGTGTTGATAAAATATGGTAATTTTGCGTTTATGAAAATAATAATGGTAATTTTTGCCATAGTGATACCAATATAATTTTACAGGTGTGCAATAGACCTATCAAGATTAGAAAGAGAGAAAACACATAATATTTGGAAGGACTTGGAGGATGGGAATGGACAAATATTTTTACTATTGACCATCAGTGGGACGACTCAATCGGAAACCATTACAGACCTCAGCAGTTATAAGGAGAATCCCAGAGATCGTGAGATTATTGAAAGAAGATATGTAAGTAGTTTTTTGCTTATTGAATGCCAGACAAAATAGAACCTAAAGGTTGTGTAAAAAGAAATGACTATAATATCACTAAATCTTACTCTAAAGTAGGATTGAATGTAGATATAGAAAAGGAAATAATTGAGTTGACAATTCTAATAACACGACATGATGAAAAAAGATCAAAGCGCGGTAGTACAAAACTTAGAAGCATTGCCTCTATACATTGCCTCTATAGAGGATTACTCTGGGACATAACGTTCATGCTAATTCGTAAACGCGAAGATTAATGAAGCGAAGAGCGAAGAAGAAGATATAATAAAATACATTACAATTCTGTTTTTTTTTAGAACTGGTATAATTTCAACGAGCAGACAAGTGGAGTAGGATGGCTATGCGTCAAAGTATATGGTGCTAAAGGTCTTGCTGCAGCCGATTTAGGAGGCAAGTCCGACCCATTCTGCGTCCTAGAACTCGGAAACGCAAGACTACAAACGCATACGGAATACAAAACGCTGACACCGAACTGGATGAAGATATTCACTTTGTAAGTAGAACTTTAAATAAGGTCCAATTTATTTCAGAGGAAAGTTTATAAACTGTTGCTTGAGTCAGTTCTGTAGAAGTTCATTTGGACTTGAGAAATACACTGATATTATATTGTAGTTAGATATTACATTAGAGGTTGTAACTTCTGTTGAATGGTAAATTGCGAGCACTGTGCATTTCAATGGAACTTGAGAAACTTTTGTTGAGGAAGGATACTTAGTAGTTATGTAGTACAGATGTCTGTTGAACACTCTTGTAATCTCATTTGGATCGTGGTGGTAAATAGCTCCTTTCAATAGAAATCACAGTGAACAAATAATTAAACCATCAAAACTGATATAAATTAATTTGCTAGTGTAAATACTAATTAAAGGGCAAATAAAGATTTTCCTTTAGTTTATTTATGAGATGGATGTCATAAGTAAAAGCAAAGTATCGAAATATTATTCATACACTAACATTTCATAAATATGCTCTGTTTCTTTCAGCACAATAAAGGATATCACATCAATACTAGAGCTAACTGTATACGATGAAGACCACGACCATAAGGTGGAGTTCCTGGGAAAACTTGCTATTCCACTGCTGAGTGTTAGAAATAGTGAGAAGCGATGGTACGCTCTCAAGGACAAAAAGATGAGGGCACGAGCGAAAGGAAACTATCCACAGATTCTTTTGGAGATACTGGTCATATGGAACCCGGTAAGCCACAAACTCCTGTCCTAACACATGATGCTGTTACCTAATCTAGCTGATAATAATTTAATCTGACATAAGTAGCAAAGCGGATGATTTTTAAACGAACTTTTAACTAGAAATAAAACCTCTTTTAAAGATTACCGATAATCATTTAAAGATGGTCTATCGTCCCAGGAGACCATCTTTTGAAGACCAACCACAAAAAGTCTTGCCTCGTTATCTAATAGCTTCCTAGAGCGTAAACAGTCATTTTTCTGCTTTGTTTAAATATACTCTATTGTCTTTATTCGTTTCATATGATTTATTAGTGTATGTGGTAACTTGTAATTGGCCGTATTTTGTATAAAAACGATTACTTACTGAATCTGTTTAGCTGCAAGTTTTCCTAAATGAAATAAATAAAACAAAACACAAACATTGATATCAATCAATGACTTGTTACAGCTAAAAGCAGCCATACGAGCAGTGAATCCGAGGGAACCGAAGTACATGCACCAAGAAGCCAAGTTCAAGAGACAACTATTTATACGGAACGTGATGAGGCTGAAAGCAATCATCATGTGGTTTATTGAAGTTGGGAAGATTTTACAGTAAGTATTTGTTAATAATATCGCTATCTCTAGTTTCAAATTGGTTTTGACTATCAAAAGGTGTTTTTAATGTATAAGATAAGGATAAGTAGGCGAATCTGGTATAACTTATGCCGAAAATATCAACGAAATCTATAAAAAAAATATGATGACATAAAATTTTTCTCTTTCTTAAGTCCTGACATGGTCAGATCATGTGAAGACCATGTAGATCTAGATGGTATTTTGAGGAAAGAACAAACAGATAAATATAGACTTTGATGCCTTTGGTAACTTTGATGACTTAGAGAGACCTTAATGATTTTTTTATGATTTCAGTTTTGTGCAATTACTAGAAACTACGTGTCCTATTCATGTACTTGTGGAACTGATCTTCGTTTAACACCATCAAATATTCTTTCCAGAGACTGTTTCGAGTGGGAATCAAGGATACGTTCATTCCTAGGCCTGTTGGTGTGGCTTGCATTCTGCTACTACTACGAAATGTGGATGTTGCCCTTCCTTATTCTTATGTTCTTCGGTAGAGCCTGGCTTATTTATAGGCTTACTGGTAAGTTTTCCTTATAGTCTTTAGAAAATATACTTTCACGTAGATAAAGTTATTTGCTAAGGGACATTGTCTTTGGGTTTGGGTGCATTTACGATTTTTATTTGTATTTCTTTGTCAACATTTTGAATAAATCCTTCGCTGTCAACATTAATTTATTAGCTGTTGTCTTTAGCAACTGTTGGGTCCCAATTCACTTCTAAATCCAATGTTTTTGTTTCATCACCTTGTTTACTTTTATACGTAGTTCATATTTTGTGATTCTTTGTGTTTTTCATTTTTCTTTTATTTATTTTTAGTTAAATTCAAAACTTTCGTCCGTTGTGTCAGAAGTGACCCGAAGGGTTACTTTTCATATTTATTTCTTAGTAAGTCTTTGAATGTTGTGACATTGTATGCTCTATGTTTAGTGTCGTTTCTATTTTGTGTTGCGTTTTTATGTGGAGCTTAGACGTTACCCTCGTCCTTTTAAAAAGCTATCGTTGTCGGAATGGTACGCGATCAGTGCGTCCATGTGTCACTTCTGGCTTGGTGATCCGGAATGCGTGGTCACACCAACAGAGGGTTCCTTCCGTTTTGCGACGATCGCTTTTTATTAGGAAGTGGCCTTAGACGTATCAATAACTATTAAAATATCTAAACCAATGATAATATCTAGGAAATTATTAGTAGATATTTATATCACTTTAAGTCTTTTACAAAGAGAACTTTGTAAAAGACTTAAAATGCAAAAGTAGATATAACTTATCTACTTTTATTAACAATCGAAAAAATAAACTGTTTGTGTCAAACGTGGTTAAATGGCTTTTAGTCGATTTGTAAGAATTAACTCGCCTGAAATGGACAAATCTACACTTTAAAATAATATAATTATTTTCTCTTGGGAGAATTTACCACTCCTGAAATAGGTGTTAAGTAACGTTTTGAATATTTTGCACTTTATTACACGTACTTTTACAGCAAGTAAAAGTAACTTTATTGCATACAATAATTTAAAACGTGCCAATTGCCTACTAATATACATTTTGTCAGTTGTTGATTTGCCCACAAATAAATTAACTTTGTGCGAGTCACGAAATCAAGAAAATATTAAATTATCTAAAAGTGTCGATTCACCCGATTCGGGCGACTAATATGCCGACTATACGCAGTTAATAACAACGTGATATTAATTCATTATACTGCAGTTACCGAAATATAGGCAATTCACTCATTTAGGTACTAATAAACTCCCAATCGGTAAATGTATAATCTCATCCACGGATCTCATCCTGTTGGTATTTTTCGACGATATGTTCCATTTCCAAAAAAATATAAGTAATCTCATCCATCAATTGATATGTTTCATTTCTAAATATGGCCATATAATTCAAATGACATCAGACCATACGGAAACAACGTAAGCCTTGTTTACATTACCAAACATTGACATTGTAACTTAACATTATTGCAGCAGCACGAAAAGGTACAGTAGGCCACGCGTCAGTGACAACAAATCCAGTATAAGTTGGCCTCTTACTGTATTGACACTCGGTAGGTACTACGTTAAGACAGGTGTTAACACTGACGAGAGGCCTATTATGTATTGTTCCGTTAACAAAACAGACAGCTAAGAAGAGAACTATATGAAGCAGGGGTTCATATTTTCTGTAAAAACCTTGAAAACTCACATGAAGTGAGCCTAAAATGAGTTGTAATTTCATTTGGTGCTAGAAATTGACGCTATTAAAAACTCACTTCACCTACATTTTCACGGTGACATTTTTACAGATTAAATCGGAACGTACCTATTGTCCTCCTGCAGGACGAGCACGCTCTGTGTGATAAGCTTGAGTCATGCATTATGTCACAGTTTTTGCTCTCAAACTATGATGAAAAATTTGTCACTCAAGCCTATTACAACAGGCCTTGCTCGCCCCGCTGTATGACTCTTTTGCCACACACAAATAACGGTTCCCTAAAGATTGAGTGGTAAGTAACTTGTTGTGGAGTTCCGGTAGGTAGTCCTTCCATGTAAAATACGGGAACTCAGCTGCATTTGGTTAGACTGAAAGTTAGAAAAAGGCTAGGCAGATGATAATGATGATGACAAATTACGTTTCTGTTCTAACTATATTTTGTCGCTTTAGCTGTTTGGCTGATGACGTGACCCTGGCATATGATCTATGACATATAATACAAAATTATATTCCTCTCATTACAGGAGGCAACCCTCTTTTAGTACCTGTCGACGATGAAGATCTGTTAGCTGAAGAAGACGATGAAGACGAAGCTGATAAGGTAGATAATTATGTTAGTAATTATGTCATTTTAAATAATTTAAATGCATAGCTACAAAAAGATGCCTGCCTTGTAAAGAAACAAGCGTTTAAAGATAAAGATCAGACCATATGAGTATTGAGAATGGTCATGGAACTGTTTAAGTTTGTGGCATTGTGAAATATATGAGTACATTCTTATATTAACCATTTTGCGTGGATGTGACGCATATTTTTCCCTAACTTGTTCTCTTTGTGTTGGTGTTCATTCCCAGCATCGCGTCGTGTTTACCTTAACAAACGTATTTGATTTCGTTCTCTCTTTCTTTTTTTTATATGCTCTGTTTTGGTCGAGACTTAAAAAATGTATGTACCTCGTCCCAAAATTCAAGTTTTTACGTTAGATAGTTCTCATGAAAAACCTCTGTGACTGACGGTCACAAACTTGATGCAACAGTCACAATATATAATTTCTGTTAGGTTATTTAAGCTACCGGGCAAATGCTTAGCTGCACCAGCTGTAGATAAGCTTGCTGAACTATAAATATCTAGCAATGTTCCTGACCAGTAATATCTTCGTTTACAGGAGGAGAAGAAATCTCTAAAAGAGAGGTTGCAGGCGATACAAGAAGTGACACAAACTGTACAAAATGCAATCGGTTACGTCGCCACATTAGGAGAGTCGGTTAAAAAGTAAGTACCTATCATAGTACCTACTAACCTTTATCTGAATGCAGTTAAAGTTAGAATTTCGTAAAATCTACTCTGCTTAACATTGAGTAAAGTTCATAATCATTATCAGCCTATAATGCTCCCATTGCTGAGACACAGGCCTCCTCAGTGAGAGGAAGTGGGCCATAATCCACCACGCGGACCCAGTGTGGTTTGTGGAGATGCCACATGTCTACGAATGTTTAGTTTTCGGACAAGCCGGTTTCCTCACGATGTTTTCTTTCACTTTTTTGTCACAAATCTTCGAATTTAATAATTTTGAGAGTAGTGGTGACTAAATTATTAATTTATTCAAAATATATCTACCAGGGTTCGACCCTATGACCAAAAAATTTAAGACGCAGCTGATCGTAATTTTCTATATAGATTCTCAACACTAGGGTAAAGAATTGCTAGCTAAATTACTTTTGACCCTGTATTTCAAATATACCTTCAATTTTGAGTAATTTCTCAGTAACATGTACATTAGTTGTATCTGCACCAATCGTTTCAGTAGATATTTTGCTTTATCTGCGCTACAAAAATTTTACTACCTAATTGCCTCCATCTACTAAAACGAACATCAAAAGTTACGATTCTTCAGATCAACGATCCTTTTTATGACCGTAATTCTCGGACATAAGATTTTCGTAACCTTCGTTGTTGATGAAAAATCTTAAGTGAATTCGCCAGTGGACCTCGCCTCGCCTATAAGACGAGGTTTTCAATCGAAACAAATAACAATATTACTTTGTCAATTGATATGTACTTTCTGAGTTTAAAGGCCTTGTGGGTGGGTCAGTAATAACGGCCGCAAGCATGTTAAGCTACGCTTGCTTTCCGTGCATATGACTATCTTTTTGTCCAAGGACAGCAAAAAAAGCAAAGTTGCTCCTGGCACTCATTCATGGATCTTTCTTCTTACCAAGGGGTATCGTATTACCCAGTAACAGTGCTGCAGAAGTGGGATAGGCAGTCGCTCCATGTTAAATAGGGTATTCATTCAGCTGCAACTTTCGGGTTCGATTTTGGAGAGTACTGACATCGTTAACGGAAAACATGGTGAGAAAACCTGGATTTAGTACATAGGAATCGCAAACCCGTCTTTAGCAATCATGGTGATCAATGCTCGTATCTTCTGTGTATGAAAAGTCTTAGGCCTTAGGCAGACTGGTCTTATTTATTTATCGCCAATCAAATAGCAAGAGCAGTGGTGGCTCTGGCAATGGCCGTGACTTATAACTTTGTAAGTCGTGGGGCTGAACCAAAGCAGGCACTTTACTTTGTGTAAATAATTTCATCACCGCTGCTCTCAAAACGGTGAAGAAAAACATTGTCAGGAAACCGGCTTGTCCTAGAACCAAAAAATTCTAAGACATGTGACATCTGCCAACACGCATTGGGCCTGCGTCGTGGATTATGCACCACTCCCTCTCGGTGAGAGGAGGCCTGTTTCCCAGCAGTGAGAATATTATACGCTGATTATGCTCTCAAAATGGTGAAGGAGAATATCGTGAGGAAACCCGCAACCTGCACTGGCCCCGCGTGGAACCCCCACGCCAGTGCAGGTTGCGGGTTGATGGCTCATTGGCTGGTATGGCTCATTTCTCTCAGAAAGGAGACCTGTGTCCCAGCAGTGGGAACATTATATCTACATTTCTTCTCTTGAGTAAAAATGTGTAATTTACCAACTTTACTAACAAGAACTTTGTTTATTTCCAGCCTGACGAACTTCACAGTGCCATATCTAAGTTACTTAGCTATTATAATGTTATTTGGAGCCATGATGGTGTTATACGTCATACCTTTGAGGTACCTGCTGATGGCGTGGGGTAAGTTGACCTAGAAGTACTTATCTACCTTTTTAATTTGAATTTTAAAACAACCCTACCACCTACCCATGATGATGATGATATCGGGGGGGGGGGGGGGGGGTCTTTTTCGCACTTAGACTCTCTTTCGGTCCGCTGTGCGTGGGGGTTCTGGCAAAAAAGCCAGCCTAGCTCCATCCAAAAGCACAGACGCTTCCTGGGAGATTCACAGGATTCTCGGAGCCACCTCATCGTTCCGAGGATTTCCTCATGTTAAGAGGCCTCGCACCATGCAACTCAATTTCTAAGGCTGTGTTTTTCTGTGCTAAACTTCCATAGACGATACTAAAAATAGACTTTGCAGGGTAACAGGACACGTCGATGTACAAACTGGAACAATGAATTCCCCCTTTTTTTGGGTGGGACATCTTTAAATGACTTCTCCCGCTCTGGGCGGAGCCGGCGGGCGTGTCAGACTTTTACTGTCTAAAACCCACCCGTGTTCCCTCAGTTGCTTATGCCAGGGTCACGGTATTTCTTTCTAGACCCCCTGGCGTAGCAGTTTTTTGTCGGTTATCAAAAATATATTTGCTGTTTCATACTAATGAGCAATACCTACGCGGTCAAAATGTATGGGACAGTATTTTTTTTTTAAACGACGAGAAATTTATATTCTCTGGGTTGAGCTGAATTCATGGTTACAGTTTGCACGTCAATATCCCGCGTGTATAGCGTAAAACTTGCCACAAATAGCGCTACAAAGTTATTTTGGCTCGTGTCCAAAATGGGAACTAACGCGGCCATCTTGTTTTTGAATACATTTCAAATGACATTGCACAACTGCTTAACAACACCGCTCTCCTGTCAATGTCATTCGAGCAGCAAAAGATCCTCGTTGCGTCCACGTTTGCACAGCCTAAAAATACCGCTGCAGGATTTTTGCGGCACGTGATTTTCAACCCTCATTGTTGAATCGAGCATTGAGAATTCAACAGAGTGCATCCTAGCGCGTCGAATAAAAGACATACCGTTCGATTTTTAACTGCAAGCAGTGCGTTTAAAATCTAATATGCTATTTGTACTGTGATTCTTTTACGTCAGTGTAGACGTGGTCTAATATCGGCTTTTACTCATGGTCTAGGTACGGTCAGCAAAAAATTTGAACTTACCAAGAATAACTCAGTGTTCCTAAGTATGTATATTGTGTATGTGTTTACAAATAAAAGTTTCTTATTCTATTATGCTCTTAATTATTAGGTACCTAAAACGCTGTAAGACAATGTATGGAAACTTTAACATGTTATGTAAAAGTAACTGTGTTAATCGTGCTGACTGTGAATATACCTACATCTGCCAGGGTCGCGGATTCGTTCGAAAGAGTTACTGTGGCCCAGGTACAGGCAACTGAAGGAACACGGGTGGGTTATAGTCAGTAAAAGTCTGACACGCCCGTTCGCTCCACCCAGAGCGGGCGACGTCATTTGATGATTTCCCACCCAAAACAAAGGAATAGGTACCTCTTTACCATGAGTTTCGTGAGCGTTGCTGTCATCAAACCATGCGCAATTTAATTTCATATAACGTTTTCGGCAAATGAGCCTGTCTGTACAAGTCCTTAAAACAGATGTTCTAAACAATTTATTTTGTTCTAGGTGTAAATAAGTTCACAAGAAAAATTCTTCGGCCGCACACGATACCTAATAATGAAGTACTAGACTTGTTATCAAGAGTACCGGACGATGAAACTTTGGTAAGTACCTTCGTAATTAATGGAAATATCACGTGATTCATTAACAGTGTTAGTCCGCTTCTGATGGGCAGAGCTTTTTCTTGATCTTTAGAATCTAGAAACGGCCAAAACTAATGTATTATACAATATGTGTAACAAGCTTTTTCCGCAAGCACAATTAAAAAAAGGTATAACGTGGTGTAATTATATTGTAGTTTGTGACGTGCTCTATACACAGAAATCAGGAGTTTAAAGTTCAATAAAATGTTGCCAATACAAACTGCCAACCTCCCACTAAAAGACGTAATTACATTTTCCAGCTGGACTGCAGAGAACTGAAGCCTCACCCAGCGACCGAACACCGTAGGGACCCGAGGAAGAAGCACAAACCTTCGTAACATACTCCAATCGCGATCCGGAAAAGGGTCCGACACTACGTAAGAAATCTTGGCAATAAGGACTTGTAGGATATTGACGCAAACTTTACGGCTGCAATGCCGGCCGCCCATAATGTTTGGATCGCAGGAAAGATAAAGGTGCTCTTACACGGTTGAATAAACTGGCTACACAAGGTAGCAGCCGCTAGAATCCTCCTTGATTGATGTTGCTTCCAAATGTATAACTGTAAAATACCATATGCAACAGTGCTAAAGCAAATTGTCATCTTGTAACACTAAGGTGTTGACCGAAAGTGGCATCACGAGATAATTATTAAAGCCAAAGTCAACGTCGTAAGAGCACCTCAAATGACTGTATTAGACAGAGAGAAAATATCGTAGTTATTTATATAATAAAAGTATGACAACGCTTGTTCTTTATCGGTAAGGAATGATACGTCTTGTTGAGAGATTGTCGAGATATCAAAACAAATGTGTAGAAGGTTATATTGATTGTTGTTGAAGCTATACAGCTTGGCTAAACTATCCTGAAACGGAACAATTTTTGTTATTGGCAACACTTTATTAGTTGTCAAGCTGTACTTTTGTTTTTAATATAATTTGTGTTGTCAAATAAATAGTTAGCCTATGTCAAATCTAATTAATATTTCTGATGGGCTTATTACTTCATAGCTAAGTTTTATTACTCCAGTTTGTAATTACGACTTCATTATCTAAAATCGTTCTTATTTTACAAAAAGTCTGTGATTTTGAAAGATCTGTTAATGGCAAATAGTAATGTCGTTTTCTATTAAATAAAAATGATGACACCAAATATTGTGAGTTAGTAAGCAATATTCATTATACAATGACTACTGCAATAATAATATCGATTTAAGTAAATATTTCTTCCATTGATTTCCATAGTACTTATTATTAGAATGCTAGTTGAATGTCTATTTAAATGTTTGTTGTGTACAAAACTGCAGTCAGGTAATTTTTGCATTATATACCACACACAGGTAGCCTGTAAATGGTAGGCAAAAAAGATTGAAACACGTTTTTTTCTACTTGGCAACACTAATTTAGCTGTCAAGTGAGATGAAGTGGCAATAGGATCGTAGCGAATGAAGCGCCACTGAGAGATTCTTCTTTTTTGCCTAACTACACACGTGGCACTTTGTAATATTGTTTGTTCGCAAACTGCCAAACGCTAAATTTTAGCTAAACATACCTGCTAAACGTAGGTACCTAAGTGATACATTGGCAGTATGCTAACAAATTAAGCGAAATGGTAATATGTTTGAAATAACTGGAGTTATCGGAAAGTACAGAATTTTAATAAGCAGTGCTCCAAATTCCTCATTAGATCTTGCATTTAAGTCCCAAATTGTATAAAATCCAATAGATTTTAATATTAACACGTAGATAGGATTTTTTAATGACGCCATTTTTGTATGAAATATTATTGTTGTGTTGATGTTAATATTTTCAAACATGAGTATTTACGAGAAAAAAATGTCATAGCATAGCTCATTCCTCTATACTACACCATTATATTTATAGAATAAGACTGAGACCAATCTCATTAATTATCAAGAGGATAGATAGAAAATCATGTTTGTACTTTTATTCTAGTAGAGTACTTATTTACCTACTTATACGAAAATAAATCTATATTTCAGCTTTACTTTAGCTGATTTCTCATTCCAGTTTATAAACTAATTCTAGTTTAGTGTTAAGCCCGGTTCAAATGAATCTAGTCTTAAGTAGAGAAGTGCAAGCCTTTAGTAATTAAAACAAAGTGACTTGAAGCGTGTCACTGTCTGTACCAATACCTACCTACTTTTAAATGTTCACACGGTTCAAGTTACTAAATTTTAGTAACCATAGACTACGTACTATCCTGAAGACTGGAGACGTTTGAGAAACCGTTAGATTATCACTAATAACTGTTATTTCTATATTCAATCTCTATTTTAATCCGTGACACAAAAAAATCAATCAACTTACAATTTTTGTCTCAAAATTGTTGCACAATATCATGCACAAAAATATCTCTTTCAAAATGAAAATCTGTGATGTTTTCACTCCTAGTTAGTGTTCAAAACTTGCCAAGATACTTTGTTCGTAAATACTTAACCTACTACTTAATACTTGGGTAAGGTTATGTGCTAAATGTGCGAAATAATGAGCTGAATATTGGAGAGAATAGGCCAATTTATTAAATTCTAAAGCCGGACTCTCCCTGAGGTGTAAACTCGCATAAGATTTCTTCGTGTTCATACATTTGCTCTTAACAATTGTATGAGTGCGGGTGAATCCCATGCGGTTGCCAGCTCTATTTGTTTAAAGCTTAATGCATCAAAATACTAAATCATGCTACCAATCAGCTATCATATCGTATAAATTATATGTTGTTAAAATGTTCCCTGCTTCCTCTACGAAAGGAAAGCTTAAGATATCGCCTTTACGACCGAACATAATCATATTAATAAAAAGCTTAAGCAGAAAAACTGCTGGCAGTTACAAACTGTTTAAATTGCGTGTAATGACCCCAACTAAGTAGCCATGACATTATTTTAATCTGCATTAATTCATTTTGTGAATTACTCCAACGCACAGGTGTGTTATTGAATACTTGAACTTATGCCAACTGCTAATTAAGAGATAAATATTTTAGTTTTAAACTAGTCATTCGCTTTTTCAATACTATGTTCCTGTATTTGCCTTTTAAATACGAGGATAGTATGCAAGCTAGAAAAAATAATAAATTATGTTCGTAACAGAATGTAACTTCAATTTCGCAGGGAAATGTTGCTTGCGCAATGTAAGAATCTGTTACGTCAGCAGCAAAAGTGGCTCCATGTAAAACGTGCAGTTCGCAGTTCCAAAGAACTGCATAGGTGGCGCTACAGCTGGGGGATCTTGATTACTACCCTCATTTGTAAAAAGCATTACGTAGTAGTTAAAATTTCTATATAATTTCTAGTATAACGCACGGCCTGCACAGATCTCTAAGGTACAATGCACCTAGCACATTTCATTACTTACCTAAATATATTTTGTATACCAGTGTATTTGTGATAATAAACAATAATTATTCTTGTTATGAATATAATAATTATTATTAAGTTGTTGCTTGTCTGTCCTAGTTAATTTAAGGGGTGGCCAAGCTACCGAAATTTATGTACAATTGGAGTAGATAAACAATGTTATTTTCGATTTTATACAGTTAACAAAAGAGATCTATGAGCAGGCAAGGATTGAAAATGTATGTACACCGGTAATAATCAATCTATCCTACTTCCTACTTAAATATTACTAGCTTTTGCAAGCGGCTTCGGCCGCATGGAGGTCGCAATTTATTCCGCGAGAACGTACTACAAGAGCATATTGATATTTTAACAGGAAAATGTCCATCGGATGAGCTAGTTTTTAACAAAGATTAAGGCTAACACAGTTATGCAAAAAAAGGCAGGGAAAGCAGTGTATTAACTTTGCTGCATATTATCTCTTTTGTGGACTATACCCACCGTTCATCTTTTAAACTAAAATTATTATCGAAGATCTGAACATAGTTTATGTAAGTAGAACAGCAAAATACTATACAACCTACCTACTACAAAATTTAAACGAAAGATATCATTGGTCCTTGGCCGAATATCATTAAAATATGCTAAAACTTGCTTATCAAAATATTACCTCCAGTCCATTTCAACGTTTTGAACAAATATTATTTTTATGAAGCACAAAGATAATAATGTTAACGCTTTCATATTTTAAAGAATTAAAAAAATAATGAGAGGAATTAGTGCCTTTTATTTTTCTTAATTCCATTCCCGTAAAGAGGTAATGAGGAACAGGATGAAAAAGTTCACTCCAACTCTATAGCAGCAGGGATCCAATCAGTGGCGGATTTACAGATTTGCCGCTAGTAGGCTATTCAATTTTTGCCGCCCCTACTGACTTTTGAAATTCAATACGTTAGTTTAGTTCACAATCATATTAAGGTGAATGCTCCAACCAACCTGCGAAATTCAAATTTTCTTACGTTTTTTGCAATTTGAACGCCAGTGCTAGGTTGTGTGTTGATTAAATATTATTCGCGGCTGTAAGACATATGTAGTTCAATCAATCAATCAATCAACTCAGCCTATCGCAGTCCACTGCTGGACATAGGCCTCTCCCATGTTGCGCCACAACACCCTGTCCTCCGCCTTCCGCATCCATTCTACCCCAGCCACTTTCCTAAGGTCGTCGGTCCATCTAGCTGGGGGGCGTCCTACACTACGCTTGCCGATACGCGGTCTCCACTCCAGGACTCGTCTGCTCCACCGGCCATCGGTCCTTCGACAGATATGGCCAGCCCACTGCCACTTCAGCTTGCTTACTCTGCGAGCTATGTCGGTAACTCCAGTTCTTTTCCGGATAACTTCGTTTCTGATTTTATCCTTCAAAGAGACTCCGAGCATAGCCCGCTCCATAGCGCGCTGAGCGACCTTGAATTTGTGGACTAGCCCAACTGTCAGTGTCCACGTTTCGGCACCGTATGTCATTACGGGCAGGACGCACTGGTTGAAGACCTTAGTCTTCAGACATTGCGGATATGTAGTTACAGAATTATAATCATCAAAATCATCAATACAACGCTCTAAGTTCATAAAGCTGCAGGAATGACTTTTTCTGTTATTTTTTTGTTCCTACGCCTTTCGACGAATCTAGCTAACAACCCGAGAGCTAGATTGACCCGACACTACACAGAAGGCCTTCTGTATGTCAGCTTGTACGAGATTAGGATGGCTCTGAAGCAGCTTAAAAACAACAAGGCGCCGGGTGATGACGGAATTACGGCCGAGCTCCTGAAGGCCAGCGGGAAACCCGTTCTAAAAGCCCTTCAGAAGCTATTTGATTCCGTCATACTCGAGGGCAAAACGCCACAGGCATGGAACAGAGGTGTGGTGGTACTTTTCTTTAAGAAGGGTGACAATACCCTACTTAAGAATTATAGGCCGATCTCACTTCTGAGCCATGTCTACAAGCTGTTTTCAAGAGTCATCACGAATCGTCTCGCGCGCAGGTTTGACGACTTACAGCCTCCCGAACAAGCCGGATTCCGTAAAGACTTTAGCACCGTTGACCACATACATACGCTGCGGCAGGTTGTACAGAAGACCGAAGAGTATAACCTGCCTCTCTGCTTATCGTTTGTGGATTTCGAAAAAGCCTTCGATTCGATCGAGACCTGGTCTGTATTGCAGTTTCTTCAACGGTGCCAGATTGACTATCGGTACATCGAGGTGCTGAAGTGTTTGTATGAAAACGCCACTATGTCAGTCTGGCTCCAGGACAAAGCCTCGAAACCGATCTTTCTGCAGCAAGGGGTGAGACAGGGAGACGTAATCTCTCCGAAACTGTTTACCGCTGCACTGGAGGATGTCTTCAAGGTTTTGGACTGGAAAGGGACTGGCATCAACATCAATGGCGAGTACATCACTCACCTTCGATTTGCCGATGATATAGTAGTCATGGCTGAGACTATGGAGGACCTCAGTACAATGTTCGATGACCTCAGTAGAGCTTCCGAAAGAGTGGGTCTTAGAATGAACATGGACAGGACAAAGGTCATGTCCAATACTCGTATGATACCCACTCCAATGAAGATCGGAGGCGCTACACTAGAAGTTGTGGACGAATATGTGTACCTAGGACAGACTGTCCAGTTAGGTAGGTCTTCAACTGACTTCGAGAAAGAGGTCAATCGTCGAATCCGACTCGGCTGGGCAGCGTTCGGAAAGCTACGCAATATCTTCTCGTCCCACTTACCGCAGTGTCTCAAGACAAAAGTCTTTGACCAGTGTGTGTTGCCAGTGATGACATATGGCACTGAGACGTGGTCGCTTACAATGGGCCTCATAAGAAGGCTCAAAGTCACCCAAAGAGCAATGGAGAGGGCTATGCTTGGAGTTTCCCTACGCGATCGAATCAGAAATGAAGAGAACCAATGTTACCGACATAGCCCGAAGAATTGCCAAACTTAAGTGGCAGTGGGCAGGGCACATAGCTCGCAGAACGGATGGCCGATGGGGCCGGAAGGTTCTGGAGTGGCGACCGCGTACTGGAAGACGAAGCGTTGAAAGGCCTCCCACAAGATGGACCGATGACCTGGTGAAGGCCGCAGGAATGCGTTGGATGCGAGAAGCACAGAACAGGTCGAAGTGGCGGTGTTTGAGGCCTATGTCCAGCAGCTGACGTCTTTCGGCTGAAATGATGATGTACGGATTACGAACGTAATGTGTATGCATATAATTATAAGTTTTTTTTATTTATTACCTACTAGCTTTTGCCAGGGGCTTCGCCCGCGTGGAGGTCGGAAATTATCCCGCGGGAACATACTACCGGTATAAAAAGTAGCCTATGTCCTTTCTCAGGCTCTAAACTATCTGTGTACTAAATTTCATTTAAATCGGTTCTGTAGTTTTAGCAGGAAAGCGAGACAGACAGAAAGAAAGACAGACAGACCGACAGACAGAGTTACTTTTGCATTTATAATATTAGTATGGATTTGGGCTAAATTTGCCGCCCCTCTAAATCCTACTTAGCCTATTGGTAAATCCGCCACTGGATCCAATGACGCAGGCCGCGGACAGACCGCGAAGTTTTTCCCACGTCGTGACGACCCATACAAAATCGGGAAACGTAGCCCGACCACTTACGGTCTGGAGAACGTGCAGACCGGTAAGAACGTAGGTAAATACCATGTTTCGCACCTCACGCCTTTCGCCGGTCAGGTAGAACCACCCATTCGAGAAAAACGTAGACGTGGTAGACCGCGTAGGTATTTAGACTAGCCCAACTGCGAGGACACATAGTTAGGCTAGAGGGGGAGGATATAGCACGGGTTTTCTATGGTCATGGTAAGTACGATGTTGTTGCTACGCAGTGCCATACCGCGCGTCCCCTCCTCTGCCAACCCGCCGCTAGTGCAGGCGAAATGATGCGGGAGACGGTAGGATGAGAGAGCCCGGATCGCCAGGGATAACGGACGTAACACAGCGATCCTCCGCGACTCTCGGTCGCGACGCCTTTTTATTGTAAGAATTGTAATTGTAATGTCCAGTGTATTTGTACAGCCACATTTGTTGTAAAGAAAAAAATAAATGATTATACTTTATAGAAGTGACTTAAACTGTTCTTACATTCCACAGCCAAAAAAAAATTTTTTTTAGTTTTATTTAATTTAAACCATTTTTATCATTCATTCTTTATGCGAAATCGTTCACTACCCCGACACTATTAGCTTTAGAATGGTATCATTATTTTGTGTTGAACTGTCAAGTTACTGAATAGGATTAAAAGTTTAACCTTAGCTAGTTGACTTTTTTTTTCCTTTTTCTTCTTATTTTATTTTTTATTATATAAACTATACAGATAATTTATAAATAAACTACCTATACTTATAAATTATTTATCATATAAATATGTATAAATTGAAAATTATAAGTCGGTACTAAATAAAATGCGTGTTCTGGTAAATCTTTTAAATTTATTACTACAATTATAAATACAGTATTTTAGCAGTTGTTTCGATAAATCACTGTGTAAGGAGCTATCAGGACTTTTTTCGACACTGTGCACTACTTGCTTCTTCTGTTGATGCCATTTTAATAATAGTAAAATGATTTTTCAAAGTTTTCTTTTCACAAATACGTCTGCTCGTAATGAAATTCAGAAACGATCTGCTGCACAGAGCTCAAATAGGTAGTTCACATTGTAATGGTCCTAAACAAGATTTATGGTACCCTTTTTTTTTTGGATGGGAAATCATCAAATGACTTCTCCCGCTCTGGGCGGAGCGGGAGGGCGTGTCAGACTTTTACTGACTAAAACCCACCCGTGTTCCATCAGTTGCCCATGTGCCAGGGTCACGGTATCTCTTTCGAACAATCACGCGACCCCGGCAGGCATCGGTCCTAGCAGACCCCTGCAGCACTGCTGACATCTCTTTGAGGCGCGCGTGGAACACTACGCGCCGTCGACCCGAGCTTGGTCCTTACCGGGCGGCGAGCTACCCATTGCTCGCCACCCGCAAGCTCGCGCCTACGGTGGCCGGGAGTCCGCTATCTACTCCCGACGCCCGGGGCGTCTCCTCCTGCGGTGGCTAGGGACGTGAGGGCGCAGTGACTGCCACTCCCTCACGCGCCCCGCCTCCTCCTTCGCGAGCATTACTGCTTCGCAGAAGGAGGTGACGGCTTCCCATGCCGTCTCGTTCCGTACCATGGCTCGCACCAGGGCCGGACGCGAGAGGTCACCGCCGCCGATTGCCTCCACGAGGACACGGTGGTGCTCCGCCCAGTCAGGGCACACTTCCACCGTATGCTCCACCGTGTCCTCTAGACGATTCTCACAATGGAAACACCCGGGCGTATCCTTCCGCTTTGTCCTGAACAGGAACCCACCGAAGCACCCATGCCCTACTCTATTGTTATGTCCAAAACAGATTTACATTTTGCGCTACACTCGATAGTTTAGAGCACATAATAATAATATCTTTGGACAACTAACACACTGTTATCTGATTCCAAACTAGGCAGAGCCTGTACTATGGTAACCAGACAACTGATATATTTCTAAATACATACCTACATATTATAGATAAATTACACCCAGACCCAGAATAAATGATCGTGCTCATCACGCAAACATTTGTCCTGGGTGGGAATCGAACCCACGACCTCAGTCTTAGCAGTCAGGGTCACTAACCACTAGACTAACAGGCCAGACAAAGGTACATAGGTGTACCGACTTATAATTTTGAATTTATACTTAATTATAATTGATAAATAATTTATGTAGTTTATTTAATAAATTATTTGTATGGTTTATATGTATAATAAATTATTTAAATAGTTTAAATAGTAAAAAATAAGAAGAAAAAGGAAAAAAATATACTAGCTAGACTCGAAGGGAGTACGAGTCTAGAGCATTACCGCTTACGCCACGGTACGCTCGAACGGAAATACCTAAAGTGCGGGCTCAACTTTGTTTGCGTTTTTCTCAGGTCCTACTGTGCAATGGACGGAAATATTTTACAGTGGTAGTACCCACATTGCACTACACGAGATTTCATTCAAATCCGTTTCCCCAAGGTCGTGCCGTCCCCTTGTAAGATTATATCTATAGATAATAGGTACATAGAGCGAACATTTTGTAACCATTTTTATGATCACTACGCTGACGGAGGAGTACGAAATATAGCACTGCTAAAAGTTTACATGGAGGAGTGCAGAAAGAAAATTTAAATATTGCTGATTTAAATGCATTACGGTTGAATTTCCATTGACGACCCCTATAACTTTAATTTAGTAACTTTATCATTGTCATTCAAAATCAACAACTTTCAATCAAAATCTAGCAATCTTTTACTTGGTAACACAACTAACACAAGATAATTTTAATCGTGGCAATATCATCAAATAATATTTTGATCTGGCTACAATTTATCATCCACCAGAAATGGATTCCCGTTTTAAAAGGTAATAAACTAATAAGCTAATAGTCATAATAACTCAAACAATACGTTGTTTTAAGCTATGCTGTAGATATTAGCATGAATCACGGACGTATATAAGGCCGGGGGGGGGGGGGGTTGGGGTCCGGACCCCCCCCCCCATTTATATTCATCTTACTTGTTCAACAGAAAAAAATTACATGCACCGCGCCGATTGTAGAAAACGATGGTTGCTTAGTCCGCCGCAGTGCAGTGAGCGGGGGAATGGGCACTGCCCCCGCCACCGCCGCCCGCGCTTCGGCGGCCTAAGCAAGTAAGCAACTATAGTTTTCTACAATCGGCGCGGTGCATGTAATTTTTTTCTGTTGGACAAGTAAGATGAATATAATGAAAGATAATGTTTTACCCTTTCTTTGATCATGTTATTACAGAACTCGACGCTCGTTTTAAACCACATGAATCGGCGATCGAAGGAATTCAAATGCTTCTACCTGAAAAAACCAGTAATGACTCCAGGATAAAAGAAAATCTTTAAAAGATTGCACAAACATTTCTGGGTGGGGAAAATGAAGGCACAATATTTCTGAGTGAATATGAGATATGACACAATCACTGGAAATCTGTAACACAAAAACCTGCAACTGTGATCGACGCTATCGATAACTGTGATGATCAGTTTTTCCCTTTAATAAAAAAGCTTCTCATTATTTTAGCCACACTCCCAGTGTCCACTGCAACCCCTGAAAGATCTTTCTCTACCTTAAAGAGGTTAAAAACTTACCTAAGAAATGAAATGGGCGATGAAAGACTTACTTTACTGGTCTGGCTTTAATTAATGAGCGTACATCGAGATCTGGCGGTGCAACTTGATTCCGAAGAAATTATTAATCAGTTAGTAATAAAACGTAAAATACTAAATTTATTACTTTAAAGTTTCAACTTTATTACTTTTGAATAAATATAATATCGCATCGCAATTAGTGATGGGCAGTGGATAAATACTCGGAGGATAAATACTCGAGTTTTTATCCGAAACGGATAAATACTCGTTTTTACTCATTTTTATCGGATAAATACTCAAAATGATGGATAAATATCTTTTTTGCGCATCGGATGATTATTTTAAAATGTTAATGACTTTTATTGCTATTTAGGCTTTTCAAAACACTACGTTATAACATTATTTAGTTCAAATGTCAATTGCCAGGGCTGTAATTGTGTCAGAAGCACAAACGTCTCTAATAGAGCATGCTCTTTAGATACTTACAAATTTAGAATCTTTCTTTGTTGAGTGTAGAGAATAGCCACATAATTGATTATCTCTGTGAAGAGCCTCTAAAAGTCAAGAAAAATGCGGCGAAGACAAGTTTGTTGTTGTTGTTTGCCAACGCTATAACATGCAAAGGACTTTTCAATTATGTAAAGATGTTGAGCCTTTAAACTGCGCAGCACACACTAGTAATTTGCTGGCTCATGGTGCACTGAAATGCGCTAGTTTAAAAAAGCAGATATGATAAAATCTTTAATAAAAAACAATTGGTTGTCTGTAAAGTCGGTATACGGACGATAATTTTACGTGATAATGTCTAAGTCTCTTTTACTCGGACGTATTGGCCGATGGAGTGGAAGAGAGATAGATTTCACAAGTCGAACGCTAAGGCCGATCGTGCCTCTCTATCGCTTGTTTCGCGCTCTCGCTTACACGCTCGGTTCAAGCGGAACGTGACAATGAGTCATGCTTTTCCGTGCGTGCAGCCAGCGTTCATCGATTTATAAGACAGTCAAAAAGTCACAAGAACTAAACCCAAAAACCACGATCGTAGCTACAACAAATCGTAAAACAAAAGGTAACGGGAGAAAAGTTAAACCTGCCATGCTACACAAGATAGGGCAGCTATCTACGATCACTAAGGAGTATGAAAAATAGAAAAGTCGCTCTCTCAGCGTACTCAAAAGAAAAATATATCGTCAAGTCAAATGCAGCAGCTTTGCTTGATGATAACTTTTGGGATTAGATATATCAATGCATATCTGTTTTTGAACCCATAACAGAACCTGTCTTTCAACAAGAGTCCAGCAAATGCAATGCCATTCTAGTGTTTATAATATTTAAGGATAAGAAATCAACACAAAATGGGTTATATTTACAAACAGATACTGATAATGAGTCATTGGATTTGAGAAAATCTAAAAGCAGGTTTTAGTAAATTTTACCACTGTGTACATCGCCTGGAAGATACGGTGGAGCATAGAGTGGAGGTTTGCCCTGCTTGGGCGGAGCAACGCCGTATCCTCGTAGAAGCGATTGCCGGCGGCGATCTCTCGCGTCCGGCCCTGGTGCAGGCCTTGGTATGGAGCGAGAGGGCATAAGAAGCTGTCACCTCCTTCTGTGAAGAAGTAAGGCTCGCGAAGGAGGAGGTGGAGCGCGTTAGGGAGAAGCAGTCTGTGCGCCCTCATGTCCCTAGCCACCGTAGGAGGAGATGCCCCGGGCGTCGGAAGTTCATTGTGGTCTCTCGGCCACCATGGGCACGGGCTTGCGGGCGGCGAGGACCGATGCCTGCCAGGGTTGCGGATCTGTTTAAAAGAGGTACCCTGGCACAGGCAACTAAAGGAACACAGGTGGGTTTTAGTCAGTAAAAGTCTGACATGCTTTTCATATTGGCGATAGCAGTGGTGGCCCGATGGTATCAGCCCCGACTTACAACTTGTAGGTTGTGAGTTCGCACTCAGTCAGGCGCTTTACTTGTGGTAAATAATAACATCACCACTGGTCTCAAAACTGCACATTGCTCGCTGAATCCATATCCTACAATGTCGACAACCTCGAGCCGCGAGCCAAGTCAAGATATTTGATTTGTTTATCTTTCTCGACTTTCACGAGGTAGTTTTTTTTTATTATTACAATGATTTAAGCGTTACTTAAATAGTTTCTGCCTACCCCCATGGGAGAAAGGCATGAGTTCATGTGTGTATGTGAAAAACCAATTAACAAATGCATAATTTTATCTAACTTTGACAGTGATTGACTAACTGTATTCATAATTGAATGAAATTATTTTTAATATCGGCGTTTTGTAATTTTTTAAATGATTAATAAGGTACGATACCAAACTGGATTGTCTATTTTTCATTAATTATAATCCTTTTGTTAGTAAAATGACAAAGCTTACCCTACGAAAACATAAAATAGTATTTATCCGCTGTTTTGGATAAATACTCAGTAAAAACGGATATTTATCGAGTATTTATCCATTTTGAGTATTTATCCGGATAAATTCCCAACACTAATCGCAATACATACATTAGGTACATATAAGTTTTTATTTAAAGGCATCTACTTAGAGTAACCTAAGTTAAATATTATAGATTACCCGCGACTATACTTGCCTGTTATAGTCGCAGGCAATATTTAATTTGTAAATGATAGATTTAATTGGCGTTAGAGCTCTGTTTTTTTTTTACTTTGGGGACACCCCCCTTGTCAAAGCTATAGCTGCGTCCGTGGCATGAATGGTGTATGCAATATTTACATGTGAAATGAATAAACTGTAAACAAGTTTGTGAAAGCATTTTCAAAATGCTGCCATGAAAGTCAATGATTAAAGTTGTGATTTGTTCTTATTTCATTTAACACTAGAAGCGCTGAACATACCGACTGAGGTAAATTTGGATAAAAAAATATGTATATTGCAATTACGTGGTTGAAGTCTTGTATAAATATAAATAATAATAATCATTAGAGCAGGAAGAACATCGAAATGGGTCAAATTTGGGACGCCCGCACTTCTAGTGTTAAAGAGATAATCAATCGATTGTTATAACATTTTAATCGATCCTATGATGGATATGAGATCTTATTGGATATAATTGATTAGCCTTATTAGGGTAAATAAAAACTTATACCTGGCAACACTATTTAAAAAATTAGGAGCCGCCATTATTTTTCTGTCATTCTCTTGTCAACGAGCCGTGGTTGTACATTGCCACAGTGCCAATTTATAATTCCAGTAAAATATAAGTTCCACAAGCACAATGGCAGCCAAATTGCAAGATTATAAGGATCATTTGGAACGCGCTCTAAACGACAAAACCAAGCCATGGGCGAAATACCTCGACAAGGCTGAACAGAAAACCGGCGTCAACCGGGTCTATCTCTTTGCTGGTACGTTAGTTTTTTTATTTCACGTTTATTTTTAACTTTAGCAGTAGTTTTGACGTTTTATTTTGTGTTGTGCAGGTTTGGTGGCGTTCACTGGTTTATATTTAGTGTTCGGATTTGGAGCTGAATTGATTTGCAATACGATTGGGTTCGTTTACCCGGCTTATATGTCAATGAAAGCTCTAGAATCGCCACAGAAAGACGACGATACTAAATGGCTGACGTACTGGGTGGTGTACGCATGCTTCTCTGTGGTCGAGTACTTCTCGGACTTCATCGTCGGCTGGTTCCCGCTGTATTGGCTATTAAAGGTTAGTTAATACCTCCATATGTTACGATGCATGCTTTACCGCGAGTGATGTTGTTACGAAATCGTTCGTAATAGTCATTGTCATGAATATTCCGCTCATTATAAGAATATTCCACTGAAATTATGTAGTTACTGCAAAAAAATCGTATGCTCCTTTCATAATGGTAACAAACATGCCTTTCACAATTCAGTGTAGGCATGACTCAAAAACTAGGCAGTTGAGATAAATTATCTTTTCGCTTTTATCTGCTTCACAAGTACTTGATATTTCTTTTGTGATGTACCAAAGGAAAGAATGTGGTTGTTATCACTTCACCTCTGGAGAGAGTTTAATATGCATTTCTTATCTTAGAAATGAAGCAACAACCTACATTCAATGCATCTTTTTTTTCCAGACATTATTATTATCTCAACAAGATAACGGCTAGTAGGTATCATATATCATTAGATTACAGTCTAAGATAAGGTTTCTATAGTTAAAAGTCAAAGCCAGTCTATAAATTACTTTTAAAATAAAAAAAATGTTATCTGATCTATCGTTAGTAGGTAACATTGTTAATGACTGGCCTAATTATGTTGTAATGGAAACTCGTTAAGTTTAATTATGTTAAATGTTGAACCAGTTTTTGACCAGTAATTAGGTTAAAAGTTAAAACAAATGTGTGGAAATGTACTTTCCTTAATATTGAATGTCATGTGGGTCACATTACAAGTAAAACTCGTTTTTTAAATGTGTTTTTTGCTCGCCATGATCGGTCTAATGTTAAAATTCTAACTATCATGATGATCTGTGAGTCTTATTCCAAATTATGTGTACCTATAAATTCTAATTCCAAAGAAAGAAATTATATACCTACCTATAGTTGCAATTCCAAGAAGTTTCTAGTAATTAGTTAGGTATCATTAGAATATTCATGTCTTTAAATAATATCTACGTCTCAAGTTGCTCCACCCACCTTTTAGATTTCATAAGGTTATCTCTTCATCTGTCTGATAAATGTCTATTTTACATGATATGCAAAATATACACATCATCACAATCTAGAGATATTTGATGTGAGAGCTGTCTGCAAAATCTCCAGGATGTCCATCCATACCAAGATGGAACAATAATGATACAGGTGTAGCATGACCACCATAGAATGAACTTTGTCTATTCTTGGTAGAATAGAGATAGAACTGTCATGCTACACCAGCATAAAACGGTAAAAATCTTTCTACAATCTGTAATTTTGTCTATTCTTCCGTCGACGAAACCCCTTTCCATGGTGGTCATGCTAAGCATCCTGTAGTTCGACCACACAAGTTACAAATGGGTATAGATTTTATGGTTGTGCATAATATGCCCGCCCACATACAGGTCAAGTGGTAACTCAGCAATGGCTTGTGCAATCCCTGAATTTAAATCCAATTGAGCATACATGGGGTAAGGTCCAATGAAGAGCTATATAAAAAAAAAACCTAATCTGGTGACAGACAGTGTACTTCTCATTTTCGTCGAACCTGGGACCTTACCCCACAAGAAGACTATTGTCGATAACCTCATTTTTATAAGAATGATGGTTGCAGATGTGTTATTAACTTCGGAAGTGCTTTTACAGATTATGAAATTAATTATTTCTTCTTAAAAAAAATAAAAACTTTAAATTATGTATTACATTTACTAAGTACTTTCTTTTCAATACATGAATAATTAAAATATCCTAGATTGTGTTGATGTGTGTACATCGTTATGGTCATTGTGTGCTTTTGTTCTACCATTATTGATTAGGAATGGCAGAATGTGTCTTTGCACTGAATTAACATCTTTTGTCACATTTTATGCAAAGAATGATGATTTGAAAAAGAACACTTTCTAGGATGAGCCAGATTACAGGACCTTTAAGGCGAATACGCTGGGGTAGCCCATTTTTTTTACTATGAATGATCTTTAAAGGATTGGCCTGCTATGCACTAGACCTTGAAAAGCGGAAATGAGGCCTTTGCCCTGCAGTAAGACAACACAGGCTTATAATGTAAATAATTGAAATAACAACAGATAGTAAATTATATTTTTAAGTAATTCATTAACAAACAAATGCAGAGACACTGATAATGATGACCTATGTGGGTGTCACAATGTACTTTTGATGCTCACTGAACATGACATTGCAATGTATGTAATAAACTTGCTATGAGGTAGATCATTTCTCAATCATCAATCACGGACCACGGTACAAAGTTCAATGTTACTAGCGAGTGCCACTTCGTAAAATTGTGAGGTAATATTACATTAGTTATTATTATTAAATAACATCTACAGTGGATTGTTCTTATTTGAGTAGGTTCTAGAAATATATTACAATACATTATTTAATTATTTCCCATGTGTATGTATTGTTTAGTATATTATATTAATATAACGCATAGTATTTTATATGTGCATTGTATTGGATGCCCTTCGATTTAGAGTTAGATTTGTTTGTTTTGTTGTAAAGAAATTTATTAAGATCGCATTAGAGAAAAAAATAATGTAGTATTGATGTATAGTTCCAAATTATCAGCCTTTACTAGTTTTATTAAATGAATTTATTTGTAGTGAAGTTATTTATTTGATGTAAAAAAAAGTATATAAATGACAGAAATAAATTGAAAGGAGATTATTTCTTAGATGTGCAATTAATAGTATTCCATAAAAATCTAGCATTTAACTGTATCTCAAGTTGGACATCTTGATATCGACTAAACCTACAATCATTACACAGCAAAATTTACTATAAATGGTAAAGAAAATGTCCCGACATGGTGGACATAATAAATGAAATTCATAATAGAACTTCTACAAAATTGATTGCATCATTCAATGTCATAACAATTTAGCGTTTAATTGTGTCTGAAGTGTGACATCTTATTCATTTATATATACTTTATCTTGATAATGACTAAACCTACAATCATTAGGCCCTTTTCACATGCACTTGGACATTGCACGGTCGCCGTGCCGTGTAAAGTAGAAATGTATGAGCTACATAGACAGCTTTCACACGGCACGGTCACGGCACGGCGACCGTGTCGTGACCATGTGTCACCCGTGCTATCCACTATAAGCACGGTTTTGACGCGGCAACCGTCTTGCAGTCATGTATTAACCTGTATGGACTCGTTCACATGTACGGGCATGTACCTCAATAATACTGCGATCATCCCTCGCCACCACCGCCGGGCGACCGAGTGCAAAACCGTGTACATGTGAAAGAGCTTGCATGGCACGGCGCCGTGCCGTTTAGACGGCAACCGTGTGCATGTGTAAAGGGTAGAGCTGCAAAGGGCTCGAGTCTTCGAGTCCTAATTTTAAAGACTCGGCTCAATTATTCAAGACTCAGTGTGCTCAAAAGGCTCGGAGTGTAGACTCGAGTGCTTATCTGTAGAGATAAGCACTCGAGTCTTAAAAAAGGACTCGAGTCTTAAAAAGGACTCGAGTCTTAAAACGAACCCGAGTGTTAAAGAAAAAATCGGAGCATGAAGATGAAACTTGAACCTCATCATTCGAAAAGACGGCAATAAATTCAAATTAGTGGTTAAGATGTAACTTTGCGTCCAAAAAAGGCTGATGAGTTATTCGAGTTTTTTTTTCGAATGATGAGCTACAAGACTCGAGTTCATTTTAAGACTCGAGTAGACTCGAGAATGACTCTTTACAGTCATGTATTAACTTGTATGGACTCGTTCACATGTACGGGCATGCACCTCAATAATACTGCGATCATCCCTCGCCACCACCGCCGGGTGACCGAGCGCAAAACCGTGTACATGTGAAAGAGCTTGCATGGCACGGCGCCGTGCCGTTTAGACGGCAACCGTGTACATGTGTAAAGGGTAGAGTTGCAAAGGACTCGAGCCATAATCGCCACGCTTGGTAGGCGGGTTGCCGATCGCAGTATGGTGGTAAAATAGATAGAGAACGCTGCTGAACATTCTCTAGTTAGTCACTTAGTCGCGTGACCGTGACGTGACCTTGGTCAGGTTAGTTTACATAAGATACTTTTTAGCACGGTATCAAGTTCCCGTGGTATCAATTATGACGACCCCGGGCAAAAGCTAGGGTAATTACGTCATACATTAGCAGTAGCAATGGTTGTTTTGAATTTGAAAATTCTACAACATTCATTGCGTAATAAACGTTGTTGAACTGACAATTTTTTCGAACTTTCGAAGCAATAGTTTTGTAATATCGCATCCAATGTGCAGGAAATGGAAGTTGCAACACTGAAAAAAATAGCGACTTACGCCCCCTCCTATCACACCTACATTCATAAATGTGCTCATACCCAAAGTTTAAACTACAACTAAATTGACAAAAACCATTTCAATTAATGTTTGTAGGTGCAAAGTGCCAAATCAAGCATTTGGCCAGGATTGTATGCAATAGTTTGATGAAGATCGTGGACGATTGATCATCTTTACATACCAAGACTCCTTTATGCCTCGGAAAGCACACTAAGCCAATGGTCTCCCTGCCAGGGTCGCGAGATTGTTCAATCGAGATACCGTGGCCCTGGCATATGGGTAACTGAAGGAACACGGGTGGGTTTTAGTCAGTAAAAGTCTGACACACCCTCCCGCTCAGAGCGGGAGAAGTCATTTGATGGTTTCCCATCCAAAAAAAAGCCAATGGTCCCGGCTGTCATTTGTGGATCTTGACTGTCGAAACGGGTCATCAGAAGTCTGATAGCCTGACAACTAGTCTTACCAAAGGGTGTCGTATTACCCAGTTTAGCTCCATGTCAAATACTGCTATCCAGCTGCATTCGGTTAGGCGCGGGACAAATACAAAAGGCGTCGGGCGGAGGTGAGGCGCGGGCGCGGTGCCACTTCTTTAATATTTCGTACAAAATGTATACAAGAGGTGGGGCGCGAGACATACTGAGACGGCGGGGTGCAGGCGCGGCGCGGGCGCCGCTTCCTCGCCCTCAGCGCACCCGCAGTTAGGAATGGCATGCCGAGGCAGTGTACGCAGGAGTCAACTAGACGGCGAAAATGCGTGACGATATAGAATTTAACATAAAATAACGAGAAACACCGCGCCTCGCCTTTCCGACACCGTTAGCGCGCCTATTCTGCGCTGCACCGGCGCCGCGCCCGCACCTTACCCGCGCCTCGCTCGCGCCTCACCTCCGCCCGACGCCACTTGTATTTGTCCCGCGCCTTAGACTGTAAGCCGACCCCAACATAGTTGGGAAAAGGCTAGACAGGTGATGAGTTTGATGACCTACAATAGTTTTGTAGACTGATACCGGACACCTGTTTCTGCTGCGCACAATCACCTTTATTGTGTTCCGGTTCGAACAGCGTTTCGCTGACTGGCGCATGAGGTTTCCAACTTTGTGACTGAGCATTGAGGTCGAATTTTGTTCAGTGAAATATTGCGATTATAATAAAGCAGAGTTTATCCAGTAGTTTATTTGCCACTTATTAAATAAAACAATTTTGACCCTACTAAAGCTATCAAGAGAAATTGAAGTTTCCTGAACAAAGAGTAAAATTCAATTTTAATTTATTTTTCCCGTAAAATCGACATTGTACTTTCGATAAGTACTTTATTTATGGACATGATCTTGAAGCAAGTTTGTATCGCTAAGCCGCACGTCACACAGTGGAACGAATGTATGGGAGCGGTTGGACGTAGACATGTCCGAAAAATAAGAGTAAAATTATGACAAACTAATGATGCCATCTTATTCGATTACTTAATGCCTTCATAAATTGTGGTGATGAATTTCTTCATAACTCCCATATTTCGGGAGTAATTTGAGAAAATGTGAAATTTTACTATGAAAATGAGTGTATCGAGCTCTCTCCCTCCTGATTCCGGGCTTGTTTCAAGTAGCGGTCTCTAATATCGTAATGCTATTACTAAGAGCTATATTTAATACTAAGACACATAGTGCGCCAAATGTGCACTTTCTGGGATAAAAGGAAATGAAAATTTAAAAAAAAAAACGTTTTTTCCCCATTTGTATTTACTTTAAACCGCAGACAGACTTATTAAGAGGTCTATAAATATATTATATATATACAGAAATATATATTAACAAAAATATTCACAAGAACTGATGAGAGTATGACTTTTAAGTAAGTTGATAATAAATTACCTAGTTTCATTAAAAGTACAATAAATAATTAAGATGTAAGCTCTAATTTACTAAGTTACACATTTTAAAACAATAACATCATTTAATTATCTTCGTCATCATCATCATCATCAATTAATTCAAATTCAGAATCGATGTCCGTTAAATCATTTATGTTAACAAATTCGATATCACTTTTCTCAGAATCCGTAAGCTCATAAAATTCCTTAAAAGAAGATTTTTTTACAAACTTATTTCCTTTTGGACGGATACTTGTAACAAGTGGATCAGAAGACAGTAAAAGATTGTGCATAATATCTTCATTGCATGAGATACTGCTATGCTTTCGAGAATGCCCCTCTCTATATTTTTTTTTTCTATATTTTTATTTCTAGCCTCAGATGCCTCTTCGGATAGAAAACCAATGGGCACAATTGACATGTTCTGAACTATGTCTGGCCCATGCATTAAAATTTTATGAAGTGAAGAAGGCATATAATACCATGGGTATAACTCCACGTAAAGCTTAGCAGTATCAAAGCAGAACTCTCGGGATTTAGTTACGTTGATCTTCTCTCCTGATGAAATACACTGCAAGATCACACAGATTTTTCTTAAAAGCATAGCATCTATTCCGGTCAGTTCAGCAGATTTAGTGTAGTTTTCAAAAAATCTCCTTGCCGAGTTGCCATTGTTGGTGGATCCACTGCCTTGTTTCACAACATCGAGAAGTAAGCCCGTTTCTCTTCTTACAGCCTCTTGAACTCTTTTCTTCCTGTCATCAACTTGCCTTTTTGCTATATCACCCCTTACTTGCCATGATTTTATGTCTAATTTGTAGGAAATGTGTAATAAGCATTCCATTGAGCGAATCCAAGCGTGAAGGGTGCTTAAGCTATATTTATACATGTCCTCGTTTGCGTGTTTATCTTTGATTAACTCTAAATTATTCATTTCTTTAGGACAAGCCTTGCATATGTCACACACTGAAGCTGCTGTATTGGATATAATGGAATGAATTTTACCATCAATCATTGTCAACAGCAGTTGGTGTTTGACACTAATTCCATCAGTGATGGTGGATGGAGTTAAGGCTTCAATCTCTGCTTCGATTTCAGCCATCTCTCTCTGCACATTTTCTTTGGTTTCCTTTATAAACTTAAACAATATTGGCCGGCAAAATGAAGTGGAAGATGGTCGCTCGTTTTCCCAAATTGTTACACCTTTTGAGACGAGCCGCAGTGGTACAAGACTAATCATAAAATTACTAGCAAGATCGATTTGCTCATCTTCACTCGTCCTTTGATGATAAATGCTTTGGCTAGATGATCCGTCAAAACCCCATTTGCTGGTCAATACGAGCTGTTGATTGGGATCAACAGGGGTTTCTAACGACCTAATAAGTCTTCTTGAGGTTAAATCCATCAAGGCTTGTAATTTGATTTTTGCAGAGCTCTCTGTAACTGTGAGATCTTCTTTGGCCGGATAGCACTTAATTTTTTCTTTAACCAACATGTAGTAACTCGGGTATTGAAGAGCTCCTTCTTGAGTGTTGAAATCCCGAAGAGTGTTATAGCGCCATTTCGATAAGTTCATCGATACATAAAGAGCCAATGCCTTCAAAGGGGATATTTCCCGTACCTGAATTGATTTACCTTCAATGAAGGCTTTGATTTTTGAGGCCTCTTCTGGATTCTCCGTCAAGTATTTCATAACATAAGCTGTATCGCTTTGTCCTGCCTTTTGAAGCGCCCTTTCGGCCGAAAACATAATTTCAGCGCTGCTACTGCTGCATGAAAGACTATCTTCAGTGCGTCTTCTTTTTTGCCGGTTACTAAGGTCCTCAAAAGATTTACGAGGACTAGGATGTGTACAAGTTGAAGCATCAGATTTAGCAAAATATGGAGAAATTATGGGCTCGATGACGTCACTTATATTTTCTGTAGAAGGTTCCATATTTTCATTCTGTAATTCCGGCCATTGAATTGCAGCCTGTAGCCAAATCTCATGTTTCTTCCGAAACTTATCTGTGCTTCTTCCAGACTGTGTCCATTTTGCATAAATGCGGTAGCAAAATCGACGACACCAGTCTTTTAAACTTGTTTCAGCACTTTCACATAACTGAACACAACTGTTATCTTTTAAAACACTGAACAAATAGTTAAAGTCGCGTAAATCTTTATGTGCGCGTGCGCATAAAGCAACGTGAATATCAAGATTTGTATTAAAATTTGGAAAATACATTGCGAGATTAGCTTGGATACAACGAGGTGTAAATCAACACTGATTTTAAAGTTACTAATAGTGACCTATTTATATAAAATCCAGGTATCCCAGGTATCCTTTGTTAAATATTGCAAGGTAATTAGTTATTGTGATAATTAGTAAATGATGCATGCTAAATTAGTGTATTAAGAGCCATTTAGTAATTAAATAATAGCAATGTTCTTATCAGTAATCATTAGTGCATCAGTTTTATATGTAAACCTTAAGTCCCTAATTATATATCCTAATTAGCTTATATCTTCTCTAATTGGCTGCTCAGAAATGTTATTGTAATAAGGTAAACCTTTAGAAAAACGGTTTTAATCAACAAAATAAACAAAAAATAAAAAAATTGTGTTATAAAATAAACATCACTCTTTATCCCAGAAAGTGCACATTTGGCGCACTATGTGTCTTAGTATTAAATATAGCTCTTAGTATTAGCATTATGATATTAGAGACCGCTACTTGAAACAAGCCCGGAATCAGGAGGGAGAGAGCTCGATACACTCATTTTCATAGTAAAATTTCACATTTTCTCAAATTACTCCCGAAATATGGGAGTTATGAAGAAATTCATCACCACAAGTTATGAAGGCATTAAGTAATCGAATAAGATGGCATCATTAGTTTGGCATAATTTTACTCTTTTTTTTCGGACATGTCTACGTCCAACCGCTCCCATACATTCGTTCCACTGTGCGTCAGTCGTAACGTAACAAAATCAGTAGAAGCTTACACCACATTTGCACAGAGGCGCACTGGGTTTTCAACTTTCGGCATTGAACCGAGCATTGACAATCCAACAGAGTGCTTCGCGGGTAAGTCTCCGCGCGTTGAAAAAATATTCTAGATTTTCAACTGTTCAACAGTGCGTTGACGATCGTGCAAGAATAAATCCCGCCCAGATTTTATTAGATACGTCCGCTGGCTTATTCTATTGAATCTAAGTACTACGCTATGTCAGGTCAAGATCAAAGTTTGACCACTGACTTGTGTGTGTTCTATTTGCTACAATCTGTTTATGTGTAAAGAACCTTCGCTTACTTGATTATCCTACCAATCCTAGTTTGTATGGGATGTTTGCGACTCAATCATGCAACACCGGCTGAACAGATTTGATGACATTTGGCACTCATTCTTGTTACTAACCAGTTCCATGTGTTTCCGGACGTCAAAAATAGCACCATCCCATTTCTTCCTGTGGGTGTCGTAAGAGGTGACTAAGGGACTTACTAGAGAACAGGCAGCAGCGTTCTCTATGCATTTTACCACCATATTGCGATCGCCAACCCACCTGCCAAGCGTGGTGCATATGAAAAACCCACCTCAAATTGGAGGCTTATGTCCAGCAGTGGACATCTTTCGGCTGAAATGATGAACCAGGATTAACGCAATAGGAATTTTTGACCCGGTAGCATGTTTATTTCACGGAATTTATCCCACGGGAACGTAGGATTAATTCTAAGGTCCATGCGGGCGAAGTAGCGGAAAAAAATAGTCCACATATTTATATTTCAGACTGCATTGCGTGCGTACAAAGCAGGAGTGTTATAATTAACAGAACGTATAACAAAGAGTAGACAGACTACTCATTGTTCATAGGCATTCTAGTTCACGGTCATAAAGTGTATGTATTAAGTATCTTATTATCGCTATCAGTGTCTTGTATTAACACCTACACGCGTAGCATGACTACCATTGAAAGAACTTTGTCTATTCTTGATAGAATAAGAGATAGAAATGTCATGCTACGCCAGCATAGAAACGGGTTTTGTCGACGGAAGAATAGAAAAAATTACAGATTGTAGAAAGATTTGTACCGTTTTATGCAGGCTTAGCATGGCGTTTTAATTTCTACGAAGAAAAGACACAGCTCTTTAGTAAATTAGAGTAACGAACTGTCACTTTGCCTATTCTTTCGTCGACAAAACCCCTTTCTACGGTGGTCATGCTACGCATGCTATTAGAGGGGCATGTCGACCAAATTTGGTACAAATGACAATCTGCGACCGAAGTAGGTAACCTGACAGAGAAAACTCCATCATTATTTCAGCCTGGAATCACCCACTGGTTACTTTAGCTAACTTTGGCCACCATTCGGTCAAAGCTTTACTACATCAGGCAACTCTTCGTCTAACTGGATGTTCTTTCCCCTTCAAGGCGCATCGCCCAATCCCCGACGTCTTAGACTTGTTGCTACTCGTATTTCGCGGAGAGTCGCCTATGTGAGCACTGTAGGTCATTGATAGCACGTCACATACAAACGTGCCTGGCTCCTATCACAAATCAGATCTGAAGATTACCGAAGTACATACTTTTTATCACACTTTTATTAGCTTCACCTGTATGTTTGTAACCGACTCCTTTGGACTTGATTTGGACCCACTCGAAATGGTCAGATTTGAATACAATAATTTCATAAATTTGTGTCATTATCCTGCCAGGGATACAAGCATACCAAAAAAAAAACAGTTTAGTAACTAGACGAACAGAAAAAAAAATTTAAATAAAAGCACGCTTCCATAGCATAATTTTTTGGTTTACATGTACTTAGTAACGTATCATCGCTATCAGCGTCTTGTATTAACACCTGTCTATTAGGGTGACATGTGAAGCAAATCGCAAGCGTACATGATTTTCACCTTGTGATGCCATATTGGTTACAAGTTGTGTGGTGCCTCAAACAATAGAAGTAAACCTGCTCACATGGAAAATATTGAGCAGGTTGGTTCTATTGTTTTATAACGCCATGCTGCTCAGTATTTATACTCATTGTATGACTATGTAAAAGTCGTTGAACCTTTTCAATGATTATAATTCTTTAAATAAAAACGGTCGCGCATCATATTTTCTTCAGCGTACAGCCTGAAACTGACCTACAAATTGGAAAAACTTGAATTTGGCGAGCTACCTTAGCGTCTCTTGATTATAATTCTTTAAAAAACCGGCCAAGTGCGAGTCGGACTCGCGCACCGAGAGTTCCGTATAAACCTGTAGGTATCCTCGGTTTATGCATAAGGTTTATGTTTATGACATTAAATGTTTTTTTTTAATTTTTATATTTGAGTTGATTGAACTAAAGGTAAATTGCGGTTTACGATTTATGCCGTATTAAAAAAAAAAAAACTACTTACTGGATCTCGTTCAGACCAACTTTCGGTGGAAGTTTATATGGTTATGTACGTCATATATTTTTTTTTAGTTATGTCATTCTCTTATTTTAGAAGTTACGGGGGGGGGGGGACACACATTTTACCACTTTGGAAATCTCTCTCGCGCAAACTATTTAGTTTAGAAAAAAACGATGTTAGAAACCTCAATACTATTGTCAACCGACGAAAAAAAACGGAGGAGGTTATCAATTCGACGCGTATATTTTTTTTTTTTTTTATGTATGGCCAGGCATAACTTTTTACCTTGTCGTCTGATTGTGATCATTCTTCTTTAATTGGAAAGGCTATACTCCGAGGGTGGTCCCATTTAAATTTGGAAAACAAAATCGAACCCTAAGGGTCGGAAAATACCTCTCGCGTCCGGCCCTGGTGCGAGCCATGGTACGGAGTGAGAGGGAATGGGAAGCCGTCACCTCCTTCTGCGAAGCAGTAATGCTCGCGAAGGAGGAGGCGGGCGCGTGAGGGAGTGGCAGTCTCTGCGCCCTCACGTCCCTAGCCGCCGCAGGAGGAGACGCCCCGGGCGTCGGGAGTCGATTGCGGACTCCCGGCCACCGTAGGCGCGAGCTTGCGGGTGGCGAGCAATGGGTAGCTCGCCGCCCGGTAAGGACCAAGCTCGGGTCGACGGCGCGCAGTGTTCCACGCGCGCCTCAAAGAGATGTCAGCAGCAGTGTAGGGGTCTACTAGGACCGATGCCTGCCGGGGTCGCGTGATTGTTCGAAAGAGATACCGTGACCCTGGCACATGGGCAACTGATGGAACACGGGTGGGTTTTAGTCAGTAAAAGTCTGACACGCCCTCCCGCTCCGCCCAGAGCGGGAGAAGTCATTCGATGATTTCCCATCCTGAAAAAAAAAAAAAAAAAGGGTCGGAAAATAGGGGATGATTGATTGTTCACTCACTGATTGTAATGTATAACCACGCATAACTTTATACAGAGTAGTCCGATTTTGATAATTCTTTTTTTATTGGATAGGGTATACCTTGCCAAGTGTTATTAGTACTTTAAAGATTCAAAAAAAAAAAACCTTAAAATTTTGAGTCGGTGCTGAAAAATCAATGAACAAAGATCACTAAAAGCGCCGACTCATAATTTTAAGGTTTATTATTTTTTACTTTTCAGTTTTTTCGGCGGTTTAATTTTTTTAAAGACCTATTCATAGATCCCCACACGTATGCGTTTGATGAAAATTTTTTTTTTGAGTTTCTGTTCTATGTATGGGGAACCCCAAAATTTATTGTTTTTTTTTTCTGTTTTAGTGTGAAAATCTTAATGCGGGTTACAGATTACATTTACTTACCAAGTTTCAACAACATAGCTCTTATCGTTTCGGAGAAAAGTGGCTGTGACATAGACAGATAGACAGACAGACATGACGAATCTATAAGGGTTCCGTTTCTTGCCATTTGGCAACGGAACCCTAATAAAAACGGTCGCGCATCATATTTTCTTCAGCGTACAGCCTGAAACTGACCTACAAATTGGGAAAACTTGAATTTTGCGAGCTACCTTAGCGTCTCTTTTATAAGGCTCATTTTCATTGCTCTATAGGGCTCTTATGTGGGGTTGAGATGTGGGTGGGAGATGAGGTGTCTGTAATGCATGCATTAGGACCCGCATGCAGCGAACCGTTACCATAAGTCGATAAGGCCCACGTGTGGGCTGTGCCTTTCGATACATATTGTGTTCTATATTGAACCAATACCAAATTTAAAAAAAATATGCTTTTACCCCTTTCACCATCGTTTTGTAACGGAAACTCCATAATGAACCGCTTATCTACGTTACCTATAAAAATAACTTTTTACTCAATTCATAACATACTATATAGCATTTATATAATTAAAAAAAAAATGTCAGACTGTCTTTTTGTATCGGCTAATCTCCGAAACTGTTGGACTGATTTTAACGGGACTTACACTAGCATTATCCCTATGTTATAAGAAGTAACATAGGTTACCTATGTCCCAGTAAGTAGCACGTTCCCTTTGGATGATTTCAGAAATCCACACGAGTGTCGGGCTGTTTAGATTATAAAATAATGAAATTCAACAGCAAAATGTGTAAAATGTATATTTCTAATACGTATTTTCTCATTCCACAGTGCATTTTCGTCATATGGTGCTACATGCCAACAGACTACAACGGCTCGCTGATCATCTACAACCGCATCATCCGCCCCTACTATCAGAAACACCACGGCCGCATCGATGAGATGGCCAACTCTGGTATGTACTGCAGCTAAATTTGCACTGTTATGTCCCTTTATTATGATCTTACCGACGGGTATCGTGTTACCCAGCAGCGGGGATCTTGAGGTCATGCCATGTAAAATAATGGTAGACAGATATTAGGTTATATTGGAAGCCGACCTAAACAATTAGGAAATGTCCTGTTGATTTCATTTTACCAATGGGTATCGTTATACCCAGAAACTGGGTTGTGGAAGTCAGAATATTATACTGCTGTATCAGGTTACATTGGAAGTTGACCTCAACATAATTAGGAAATGCCCCTTTAATGTCACCTTACCATCATCTTACCAACGGGTATCGTTATACCCAGTAGCTGAATTATAGATGTCAGAATCAGAATAGCAGTTGTTGCGTTTAGAATAATGGTATACAGCTGCATCATCTTAATTTCCTAATAATGTTGAGGTCGGCTTCTAGTATAGGTTATATTGAAATAGGAAATGTCCCTTATATGTCATCTTACCAATGGGTATCGTTGTACGCAATAGCTGGGTTGTGGAAGTCAAATAGGCAGTCAGTGCATGTAAAATAATGGTAGACAGCTGCATTGGGTTATATTGGAAGCTGACTCCATTATACTTAAGAAAAGCCTCTTTAATGTCATCTCACCAATTGGTATCATCATACCCAGAAGCTGGGTTGTGGCGGTTTTGACACCATTATTTTAATAATGGTGTACAGCTACATCAGGTTTTATTGGAAGCTGACCTCAACATAATTCGGAAATGTCTCTTTGATGTTATCTTACTAATGGGTATCGTTATACCCACTAGTTGGGTTGTGAGGGTCAAAATGTTATACTGCTGTAACAAGTTAGATTGAAAGCCAACCCCATCGTAATTATGAAATGTCCCTTTGATGTTATTTTACCAATGGGTATCGTTATACCCAGTAAGCTGGATTGTAGCGGTCAGACAACAGTCGGTGCATACAAAATAATGGTATACAGCTGCGTCAGGGTATATTGAAAGTCGACGCCAACTACATTATGAGCAAGCTAGGCAGATGTTTACGTCCCTTTTACACCGTCTTACCAAGGGGTATCGTGTTACCCAATACCTGGGCTGTGAAGGACAAATAGGCAGTCGGTTCATGTAAAATATCGATATCCAACTGAATACGTTACTACATAAATAGGCTAGCAGGATATAGGTAGGACGGTTAGCTAGATGATTTTCGCATTTCAGACCATTTTACCAAGGGGCACGTGATACCCAGCCGCTGGGTTATGGACGTCAAATAGACGGTCCATGTAAAATACTAGAATTCAGCTATATCAAGTTAGATTGGAAGACGACTCCAACATGGTTGAGAACCGGCTGGTCAGGGGGTAATTTTCGTAATTTAAAAAATAAGCGTGGTTTTATCTGTCTCAATGTGTCAAAACACCTCTAATTTGACATTGATTCAAAATCAATAGTAATTTATTCAAATTAAGCTGAGGATTTTTTTTTTCTTTTTTCCAACGTCAATATTACATAAGACAGTCCACCAAAACGCCCACCCTTCATCACTGCCTAGTTAGTGCTTTAGATGGCAAGAAGTGGTGCAACAAAATCCCCAGCAGTGCAGCTGTCTGTTTTTTCTTTAATTGTCCCTGAGATGACATTGCTAATAGATTTTTAACGTTTTTAAATACGAGAAGTGCTTTCAGAAGGAGGATCCTTTGAGACTGTTTCGTGATTTGTCGGTATGGAAACTGTAGAATTAATGTCCTTAATGCTAGGGCCGCTTCTGCGTATATCATCACTAGGCAATACGTGCCTATAGACGTGGTGTTCCCAATAAAAAGTATCCATGCGGTGGTCACAAAAAACAGCCGCGCTTCGCAGAGCGTTGAAGATCCAGTGCACGAATAAATCTCAAACATGGGCTAAATTGAAGCAACAATGGCACTTGCACCGTCTTGAGGCTCCTACAAACAGGCGCGACGAAACCGCGCGACGCGATTCTCGTAGAACAATTTCTATGAAAACTTCAACGAAATTGTTCTACAAATTTCGCGACGCACCTTTCTGAAGAATCCTTGAGATGGATCACACACTGCAACGCGCCACGCGTCGGTGCGGGAAATGAAGCCAAATTCCCCGCACTGAAACAACTTTTTGTTGAATTTTTATGCAAGAAATTGTGCATGGGGGCGCGTCTGTGCCCCGTTGTAGTGTGTGATGCGGGTAAAATGTGTTAAGACGATGTAAGTCATTTCTGGCATCAATTTCTTGTATGCCACAGCCAAGAAATTTGCACTGCGTAATTAATAGCGCTCAGAGAAACAGGTAAAACATTATAAACCGTTTCTTTCCGTAGATTGACCTGGAGAGCTTTGTCCTGGATACCCCGTTTGCAAGTCCTCTATGGACTAGCCAGCTATCGCGTCTCGTAATGAAGAAGTACCCTATGGTGGCTGCTTAGTGTGTCAAACAATTATTGCATAGTTGTCCTACTGACAAATCAGGAAACTGAACTATGTGTTTTTGGATAAATAACCTTAATAGTAATATATTAAGTGCAATGTTCTCAACGACTTTTTCCGTAGTTTTAGTCGATGAAATCAACTTAATTTACAAAAGCATAAAGTTGGTAATCAAAGTTGAAGTAACTTCAAATTAGGAAACTAGTTGACCTCCATCCGTACGAACAGCGGAAATGTTGTGCAGCGTTACCATACATGACAACGATTTGTACCTACTATATCATTAAAACCGTACTCATACAACGAAAATCTACCAAACAGGGAGTACAAAAACTTAATCTAATCTACATTCTAAAACAAGTAAACAAGAACGTGAACTTACTCTTCGTAATTTGCTGGTTCATCTGTAGGTGAAGAGATAAGCAAGCCCAATTCTCGTAATTAAAAACGTACAAAATCTAGTCGCAGTCTCACCGCGGCAACAAACAAATGTCAAAAAGGTATGGAACTAGAGGTATTGTTGACAGATTGAGACTAATATCAGACAGTGTTTTTTTTTTTAACTCCCTAGAATTGCCCCTTCTGATCTGTAGATGAAGTTCACTCATTTCTTTGTAACAAAGCGTCCGTCGTACATATTGTGGTGCGTAAAAGGGTGTAGCACATTAGAGCCGCTCGGTATTTCATTAGTGTGCATGCTCCGTAAAATTTGAAATAAATTATTTGACTTTACCGCTCGTGTATTTTGAGCATCGTACTCAAATACACGAACTACACGTTGACGGCGCCTGCAGTTGCTTCTCATGTTGTCGCAGTAAATACTCAAATTGTAAGAAAAACCACAGAGGAAATCTTAAGAAGCCCTAAACTTCGTTTATTTCTAGAACGCCTTGAGCTTTTACTCGGAGAGTTATCTGAAATATTTCAAACGGCTCTAATTAATAGTAAATCACTGGGAAAACAATTTAGTAATTAACGTCTTTAGTAGCTAGAGTTAGAATGTTTTAATTAGCAAATAAAGTGTAAGAATTGTATGTTTGGAAGGGTTTACATGCGGTAAAAGGAACATTAATACGAAACATACAATAGTAAAATGACTATTAATAGTAGACCAGGAAAATACTATGATTTTCAAGACCAAGTAGATACAACTCAATTAATAGTTTCATAATTTATTTGGGAATTTGATTCTTTATTAAATCTGATCCATTTTACTTAGGGTTGCAACAAAAAGAACCTCTCTTTGATTTATAAAACAGATTTTCGTACATATCGATGGATTTTGCCATTTTTATTAGAGTTTTGAGCCAAGGCCAGGCCAGGAAATTTGGAGTAAGACACGCCAAACTGATCCGTGTCTGCAGTTCTGTTTAACTTTTGAGCTAACTAAATATTTCGTACTGACAACTAGTTATAGGTACTTATAACTATATTTAAAAAAAAAAAACTATGTTCGGAAACCGGTACAGCAAAAGATATTTACTGGACACGGAACAAGACGCAAACTTCTGGGATACTCCCGGATTTCCCGGCCATCTGGTAACCCTAATTTTACTCCTTTGTGGAACAAATTTTAAGGAGTATTCAGAGAGATATAATACAAATGAAAATTCCTTAATTTTAGATCTGAAGGACATTCTGGAGTCTGCCGACAAACATATTGATAAAACTGTTAAGGCGTTTAGCAAAGTATTGAAGGAGCTTTAAAACAGGTACATAAAGTACATTTTCGTTCAGCAAGCTTTGCATGGCGGAGGGTTATACATGCATTATTAATATGTATAAAACATGCTATGATATATGTTGCTAATTTGTGACGTAATATGGGTTGTTTTAATTTGAGAGGGGTTTTACTACATACCTTCACACGCTGTTCTTGTATAAGATGTTGGCAGTCAGTGCACCTTTTATAGGAGTTTATAGTAGCTATGCTTTGTGTATTGCAGGGATTCCCAAAGTTACGTCCACACGAGGTCTACATTGGCTTGAGAAAGAAAAAAATGTAGTAATTATAAACTACTCAAAAAATAAGGGACCTCCGCATAAATCAGAAAGTCAGTAACGGTTTTACTAAAAAAAAAACAGTTTTTTTATGGTTTAAAATATCGAGCCTGTTTTTGAAATTAGAACTTGACAGAAATCGAAATAAGTATAGCTCTTTTTTTACAAAATTAACAGCTTACTCCGGTGCTAAGTTGTAATTTTTGTATTAAGAACTTAACGCAAATCGAAATAAAGCTGGAAATGCAAAATCTGGCTCAGAGGTTTTGGCTAGATCGGTATAGGTGTGCTCAAATGTTCGTTAAGGCGCTCCCTCACCGGGAGCATGCGTCTGTTTTGTAAGAGCACAAATTCGACCATTGCCTCAGTGAGTGAGGAGAACCGAGCTAGTGGTAATATAGTAATACTTCAAATCGCATCTTGCATTCTTACATTACAGAATGCTTTCAGTGAGGAAGCGCCTTTAGCCGACTGCCGGACTTTTAAAGTGGCCACTTGACGTATAGCCAACTATTTAATTGCGTTGCCACTGTTAACAAAAAGTCCTAGCATCTTAAAGTAGGCGTTAGACGCATAGCTAACCTTCTAGTTGAGTTGCCACTACTGACAAAAAGTCCCATTTGAAACATCACTGAGGTTGATATTGTCTAAGTGTCGCTTAGACAAATTACCTTGTCATTTTATAACCAGAAATTGACATTCACCTCATCTGACAATGTCCGTCTACAGCCACTGTCAACGAGAAACGAAATTATTCAAACCGATCGTGACGTCCCGTCCCTGCCAGGGTCGCGAGATTTGTTCGAAAGAGATACCGTGGCCCTGCTGGCATATGGGCAACTGAAGGAACACGGGTGGGTTTTAGTCAGTCAAAGTCTGACACGCCCTTCCGCTCCACCCAGAGCGGGAGATTTCATTGAATGATTTCCAACCCACAAAAAAAAACGTCCCGTTGACGGACGTGCAGTGGACACGTGAATATAGTGATCATTCACTATTGCCGCGTACAGCACTTGTGCTGCGCTCTACTTCGGCGCCGTCATCTCATTCTCGTTGACGTCCTGTGACAGTGCCAGTGGGCAAAGGGCAATGGGGTGGTAAAGCATTAATGAGGTCAACTATAATTACATAAACGACGTACCTTAAGTTCGATGACCTCTCTCGCCCATATTCTTAGCTCATGTCTGTAGGTAGTCTTATGAACGGAATAAATATTCGCCACTTACCTATAAGATTGTTTTTTTTTTGTATGTTTAAGTAGAAAAGTTCAAACAATTCTGTTTAAGAAAAGTTGATATTTTGTTATGAGGTACCGTAGACAGCAACACGAGTGGACTTTCCGTTAAAACGTTAAAAATGAACTATTATATGAAATAATATGCTTCATTTTGTAAATAAGATATATCAGAATAACTTCAACACGTCATCGTCACTCTTTTGCCCTTATCCCAATTTATTTGGGGTCGGCGCAACATGTCTTTTTCTTCCACAATTCTCTATTAGTCATCTCAGTAGTCATCCCTTTTCTATCCATATCATAAACTTCTGAAGAACAAGCTAAACTATTTGAAGAAAAGGAAGCTCAAGAGTCAAAGTCTCTTTTAAAGTCCAGATATAATATTGGTTAGATCATGTGAGAAATACATTACAGAATTGAGTGGACCAGTCCAATTAGTGCAACAATTTGTCAGTAATCGTGTAGTTCAACTCGGAATGAATATAACTCAACAATAATATCAACTTTTCTTCTAAAAAAATGTTTGATCTTTTCTACGTAAGAAAATAAGCGCAATTCAATTTCATTTCTTTTAAAATAGGTACGCCAAGTACGCCAAGATATAGTAGATCTTACATTAATTAATAAACTGGTTTATACAAATCACAAGGTAAGACAATTTCATAGGTAAAAAAGAGAGCAAATTAATTTTTGTATAGTCTTTTAAAGTTAGGTATGTCATTGTTGTATAGGCTCAGCCAACATGCAAAATCTGGCGCAAGGCGCAAGTAAAAAGATAGATCAAACAATAAGAAGAATTAACCAGTAAGGAGGTTGAACGCGCCAAGATATTAATACTGCTTGCTGTATGTCTTATTCTTTTTTTTTCGTAGTTCGAATTTTCGTAGTTCGTATTTTTGTTTTGCAGCAGCGTTCACGTCACTATAGTAGAAAATTAGCTTTGTTAAAGAACCAATATGTACTCTAAATATGTATAACGATGACTCCTGCATCTGCAGCACAAGCGTAAAACCATAATATTGCTATCTTTTACTTCAAAGTAAAATAAGAAAGAGATTCAAGACAATTCAATCAAAATTAGAACCTTCAACTACTAAAATTATGCTGATAATTAAAATGCAAACCAATGAATTCTTCATCTCTTTCTGCTTTTGCATAATAGTAAGAGATGACAATACGTTTCTTTTGAGTATCCCATCAAACACTTCTTATCTATACACTTACCATCAACGAGGGTGCAAAGAACTGTAATCTTTACTACTAATTAGAATAACGCCCAATTTTGTACACACCTGCAGAAACACTGTAGAAATAGTATCCATTTTTTAGTTTAGTTTCTATTCCTCCTGTCCTAACTTGAGTCACTCATTTATAGGTAAACAAGAATAAAGCTGAAATAGCAATCAAAATTCGAGTTTGGTAAGTGAATGTGAAAAGAACCGCTTCATATAAGTTAATGCTTATCTGGCAGGAAATATTCTAATTCAGTTTTTACGTCATTGATAAATATTATAATCAATGTACATAACATTATCAGCTTACTTCTGAAACACAGGTCTCCTCTACATTAGAGGAACTTGTCTGATTTACACCACGTGGGCCCATTGCTACTAACAACTAACAACCTTGCCTTTGGACTTTTTGTCTGATATAAATGATTTCTATATATTAATTGCAATCATTTGGATTTGGCAAATCGTAATTAAGAAGAAATTCGCTTGGGATTTCTTTTGAGAGTCTTGGAAAATTTGAAGCCTCTTTTATTGTTGTTTTTCTGTCTAAATTATATAAAAAAAATGTGATGTTTATTTATCATTTCACTTACATTCTCTCAAGGAGATTTTCGGTGGGTATAAAAATAAACAGAATGACGAAGCTATGTTCTATCACATATACAGCTTTTACAAACGATAAATGTTCTTTAGGACATCTTGGGCTATTAATAGGTATATTTTTTGCCAGATAAATTCGCGGAATGTTTGGATGTCGTAATTGTATAACCAAATTAATTTCCTCTTCGGGTTAGTCTTCTAAAACTGCTGTTAACACTGCAACTGCGCTTTTTCCTGCAACTTATTAACCAATGTACGCAATAACATGCATCTATTACATACTTATCAATATACTCATTCAGTTGTTTATGTCATTTGATGTAGGACGGTATATAAATGTATAGTCATTTAAAAGTGTAACTAAAACGCATATTGTTATCATAAGTCAGTCATTTAAAAGTGTAACTTAACTAAATGGCTTAATGTTGGAAATCAATTAAAATCAAATTGAGAATCTAATGCGCCACAAATAAAGGCCCACTTACACTACAATGTACATTTGGCGCTAAGCGACTTTAAAACATCTTTTTATTTCGGTCAACCGTTTAAAGTACATATCAAAGCCCCCACCGTGCTTTGGCCACCATGTTAAAGCGTTTGTCCCGGCTGTCATTCGGATCTTTAACAGTCTTCAGAAGCCCGTAAGTCTGACAACCAGTATTACCAAGCGAGGTTGAATTAGCCAGTAACTGGGTCGTGGAGGTCATATAAGCAGTCGCTCCATGTAAAATACTAGTCGAGACGCCGACCCCAACATAGTTGCTAATAGATTTTTAAAGTTGACTGAAACAGAATGATGTTTTAAACGACGCTTGGTGCCATGTGCAAATGATTAAAATTTGTGGTGCAGAAGGCTCTAAATATAAAATGTGTATTTTCTTATTCTTAATTTTGTTTTTCTTTCTTTTTACAGCCAGCCGCTTGGTAGCAGACATTAGGAAGTCCAACTAAACCTAAACATTTGAAATAAAATTTTGTGAGGAGCGAAAGTACAAATTTATTTCTGCACCCGCTTCTTTCACGAGCTTCGCAGCACAATCGCAGGCCGAATGAATTAAATATTTATATCGTATACAGAGCACTAGTGTTTCAAACGTTTAAGCATGACGGAGAAAAAATAAAATGATTCTCTGTTCATTTTAATGTCATTAATAATCTGTGGTCAACATTCCTTGCCATTTATTTATATGTTAATGTGCTGAAGTGGTTTTGACTCTCAACATTTATGTTGATAAAAAATGACTTGTTGAGTCGTACAATGTTTAAGTCTTAATCAATCACACTGCAATATTTGTGTTCACCACTGAAGCAGTAACGACCTAAAAAAACTGACCACTAATCTTTTGTAGCCATTGCAGACAACATTATACCTAATGACTTTATTTTGACTAATATGTAAATTTCCTACAGACCTAATTGAGTAACATTATCAATCTATCAGAATCTGAATCATTTTGAAGGAAATGCTAATCATAATTGACTGGTCAACAATTCAAATAACGAATTAATGTTGGACTGTCAAAATGAGAGCCATTCCTATCATTATGTTACGCAATTAGGTTACCCCCCAAAATAGGGCATGTCGGTTTTAATATTATTTTGTAAAGACCTTGTATTATTATTATTATTATCTAAGTTGTTTATAATCGTGACACATTTTTTATACTTCTAGTTGTAAAATTATTAGTTGAATCTATCTTCTCTTGGCTTGTATGTTCTTGTAGGGATTCGGATCCTTCGAAGTTTAAAAAAGGCTACGGTTTCTTATATGAACCAGATTGGATATAATGTCCAAATACGGACCGTGTTTGACAGCTGTCAAATACTGGTGAAAAGTACAGATTGTCGTGTAAGCCGATAAAAATATGACTGTAACCGTAGCTTTGGTAAAGCTCTAATAGCGTTCTTAGTCTCCCCATATTAAGATCTCTTTTGTGGAACAATGAATTTCTTGATGTTTCTCTGTATTTTTGCAGTTATAGATTTGCTCAAGGATTGTTTGTAGTTGTCATGTTTAAGGTTGTCTTTTTAAGGTTGAATAAGTTGTTAGTGATGCCAGCTTCAAAATACAGAATTGTGTTGCCATATTTACCATCAAGAAAAATTACCTGTACCCTCTTCCAAAACCAAGTAAGAAATAATTATTTAGATGTATTTTTGTACAGTTTTAAGAATATAATAGCTAGCTTGAAAACGTCGCTATCTGCGCGTTGTACTAGAAAAAGAAACCCCAAAGTTTTCATAGTGTAATCATGTTTTTAAGTGTTTCGTGTTTATGCTTGAGATGTAAAAATCCATTTTATGTGCCTTTGACGTTTGGCTGCCATCAATATTGTATTCACTCAAGGAATTGTTATACTTGTCATTTTTCACATAAATAAAAAGGAATTCATTGTATTATTGGTTTTTTAAATAACCCCTTTTCAATGAGACCACTCTATCAACGATCTAGTATACTAAAAATGTATGTTCATAAACTAAAACCAGACTACTGAAAAATTATGCACTAAAAAGTAAGAAACTGTGTGACTGACACTGGCATGGCCACTCTCAGGGTTTTTAATTTTGAGAACATAAAAATATTGTCGCTAGGTACTTAGTCGCCAAATATCAGGATTCCACCATATGACATCATAGATCAGTATCTATGATGTCATATGGTGGAATGTTTGAAATACTTTAAGTATGTATTTTCTAGAGAGTTCTAGAACTTTTTTTACTACTATTTTATTCTTGTTTGTACCAATGAATGGAGAAATTTAATTATATCATATCTTTTTAAATTTGGGAGAAAATTGATCTCTAGGTGCCCCAGTTTAAGAGATTAAATGTGGCCGAGCTGGGGATATTCTCCAGTAACCGACTAATTCTGATATTTGGCGACTAAATTTTGGAGAAAACAGATTCTCGCTAGGTACCCTAACTGAGATTCAAATGGACCAAGCTGGGGTAAGAGCTCCCCGGAGCGGACACCTAAACTTTTAAACCAGTGACCCACTCGTAGGTACTGATAATGGCGACGAATTTCGACATTCTTTTTTGGATTATCAAAATTAAAAAATCCCTGATGGTGGCTATACGAGGGTCATTCGCACTATGAAACAAAAAATATTCTCATCTGAAAGCCGTAGTCGTATGCCACTTTGGCCAAAAAGCTTATGATTGCTTTCCTACTACTGTCACAATGTATTTTGTGAGGTTAGGTGGCCTACGATCACGGATTTCAATTCAAATTCGTTCAATTTAATGTGACGTGACATAGACTATAACCAGCGGACTGTCAACACGCTTCCGAAGATACCTTATTGGTCAAATTGAACTGTTTAGGAGTTATGAGGGAACAGATGAACATAATATCTGTCAAAATCATAACCTCCCTCTTTACTTCTCCATAGTCGGCTAAAAATGGCGAATATATTTATCTCAATAGCAAGCCATGGGTTCTTTATAGAAGTGATGATATCCTTGATCCGGCTATCGAATCTGCCGACTGCCCAGTATTATCATCACGGAATGGACTTTTATACATAGCTTTGAGATTTCAGGGAACATCAGAAAACATGATCAGATAAGAAACTGAAATACCGATAGCATTTTTACATACAAAAAGGGGAGTCTAGTTCTATTGTGAGAGTAGAATTTAGTCTAGATATGACCCGTGAAATGCAAAAGATCTGCATACAAAATAAGAGTGTTCCTACTCTTGACCAATTCCACTTTAACATCATCATCATTTCCGCCGAAAGTCGTCCACTGCTGGAAATAGCCCCCCCCCCCCCCCATTTTAGGGGGTTTGCCATAATCGGTACGCTTGGCAGGCGTGTTGGCGTTCGCAGTATGAAGATAAAATGCATGCTGAACGCTGTTGCCCTTTCTCTAGTAAGTCCCTTGGACGCCTTTTGCGAAATGGGATGGTGCTATTCTTTACGTCTGGCACCGCGTATTTCCATTCTGTACAAGGCCAAAACGCAACCATAGGAATCTGCTCGCGTATACTGTGTGTAATGCAATTTTTAAACTTGTGATTACAATGTATACACGAATTTTGCGTACCTACTACTTGTATATAGTTTGTAACGTAGACGCGCACGTGCATCTTTCCAATTTATGCAAGGCCAGAATGCCACCATAGGAATTTGGTAGGACTTCTGATTGCCGGGCTGCGATTTAAAGGGTGTTAGGTGGGAGGAGGGGGGAGGTGTAGAGCCTCTCCTGTGAAGGAAAAGTTTCGAAACACCCCCTTTTGAGTTTTTTTTAAATATTGTAACCTAACTTTCGGATTTTCGTGTACCTACCTATCGACATCGATTTAAAGGTCGGAAGAGGTGTGGTGTTGACGAATAAAATGAAGGGGAAGTAGCAACGCTCGACAGAACACATCGCTGACAGGGCACGTCAACAGAATCAAGGCGTTTCCATAGGAGGTCACAGTTTTAAACCTAACCTAACCTCCCGAAACCATGTCGATTCTGGCACTCGCCGGCCGCTACCGCGGCACCGCTCGCTTCGCTCGCTCGGCTCGTTCGTAGGAGGTCGCAGTTTCAACCTAACCTAACCTAAACTCCCCAAACCATGTCGTTTCTGACACTCGCCGGCCGCTCGTCTATACCTACAGGATTAGTTTGCATGAGGAGTAGCACTGTATACCTATTATGGAACAATTTAGTTACTTTGGCCACTACAAAGTATACACGAGTATTTGCGTACCTACCTACTACTCTTGTATAGATTGGAAGACCTTGATTAAAAAGCGATTTCGAATCTATACGCGACTAGTTTCACACCCTTGCGTTCTAGCCTTGTACAGAATGGAAATACGCTCTGGAACCACACGGAAAAATGAACATATCGGAGATCCATTTTAACATTTTGGATGAATTTCGGGCCCATTAGGATGGAAGTAGCAGTGTCAAAACAATGAATATGTTATCTTCATACCGTCATCCTTTACTCTTTTTAGGACACTATAGACTGGCATAAGTATTTATATGGGGCATGGAGACAGCCCGCAATAAAGCAAACAGCTGCCAGCAACTTCAAGAGCAAAAGTAGGAAAGTTGCGAGGTATTGGTAAGTACAGTCGGCATCAAAATATTAGGATGAACAGACTGTTCAAAATGATCTCAACAACTAGCAAAATTAAACTTTATCTCAATTGGATAAAGTTTTTTTATCAGAATGACAGTTCGTGTACCGTCTTCATTTTGAAACACTCCTTGTGCCATTGAATTTATATCTACTTAGCTTCTGCCCGCGTCAAATGTTTGCTCCCCTGACCCTTTCCTTGCATCGAATTGCCTGCCAGTTTTCGTTGTTCATCCTGATATTATTGATGCTTTCCGTATGCACGGCGAGAAATCAAGCTATACATTACCAGTGTAAGCTGACTTTTCATTGTACGAAAAGCCTATACAATGCGAGTTCTGTTAAACTGGAAATGTTAAAGCTTTATCTGTACTGGGTTACAAAAAAATGAAGTTCAAAAATAAATTTTACAATAACATTTATTTTACTAGAAACTACATATAAACTAAAACAAAACTAAGGTCTATTATGAAGCAGCTTGTTTAGCCTGGGCTTGGGCCTGTTCAGCTTCCAACTTGGTAAGGTTCTCTTTTTCTGCTCTCCGATTTCTCCAAGCTGTCATGTAGGACCGAGGGTGGATGGGGAAGAATCCGGAAAGACCTGTAATTGTAAGAGAGGTGGAAATTAGAATTTAATTGAAGTTAGTACCCATATGTCACATGGCATTGAATGGATCATAAAATCTCTGAATGGATAAATGGTATTGTGAAAATAATTCATTTCATGTTCAAACCTGAATGTTTGTGAGAAAATACCCAATTCAATTCTTATTCTTGGTCAAATTAATCAGTCGACAATATCCTTACCCACGTGTAAGGTTTTATGGAAAACAAATACAACAACAAAAAATGTTTTTCATCATTCTGGAGTCAATGCCCGAAATTGATAAGCTGTTTTTAAATTAACAGTTGTTTGTATCCCAATACACATGTCAGGGTCATTAAAATTTTGATAGTGATAACCAACATGTAGGTAATCTATTGCAGGAATCTGTCACCAGTGATATGTTGGTGTGTATGGGGCAGTGGAGATTGTCTGCTGTGGTCATTATTTCATTTGCCAATCAAGTTAATTGAAGTTTTTGCTATTTTCTGATGCATCAAAGCATCTGGCTTGACTGTCAACAGCAGGAGCAAGTAAGCCTTAACAGAATTTAGAAACATAAACTCACCAAGCAGTTCAGCAACAGGCTCAGTAACATGAGCGCCTTGGCCTAGCCAGAATTTCATTCTTTCCAAATTGAGGGCCACTAGCTTCTCATTGTTTGTGTTAGGCATGGGATCATAGGAACCCAGCTGCTCAATCACTGGCTGACTGTTCAGCCTCCTGCGCTATAAAACAAAAAAAAGAATAACAAAGTGAGTAGGTAACCTATAAGTAGCGAAATTTCAAAATTGCATTAAAATATGACATTGTGGACGCGAATGAAGATTATCGAGTAAATATTAGCTCAATACCAACATTGTTTTAGTGGTTTGTAGTCAGTGTCTGTGTTTGTTTGTGGTAATAATCAAGAAATTAAGGCAACTTACATGAGTTACAGAAATGTGAAAAAATGGTCTGTTTGTGCATCCCTGACGTATCAAACGAATAGATTTGGCTGCTCTCGCAAAATATCTGCCAGTACCACTCGCTGGAGGCAACGACATCTCTGATCTCTCAGATTTATGTAATTTTATTTCTTTAACACAATAACACAAAATAACCTCAAACAACCGATTGAGTATGCGAAGTTTTGCTGTTCGTTGAGAAATTTATTTTTGAAAGAAAATAACTAACAAATCGTATAAATTATTTTAAAAACGTCTTATGGTTTTTCATGTACACTTACAGTACATAGTACAAAATAATGAAAAAAAAAGCAAGTTGTAAAAATTAATAGGTATAGGTTGGCAAAAAAGAGTCTGTCGTGGTAACCATTGGAACTAAAATATTTTTTTGGTGGCAGCACTGCTTTGTTTATCATCAACAAGTAGCTAATCTGTCATTGTGTGATGTTCCTAGTTGTATTTTACTTATTTCTAATTAACTATCAATGATTAATGCTTTTGTACATATAAAAAAATGAATAAAACAATAAGGAGTAGTGGTGTGAGCTATGATATACTAAGTTTTCGTAAGAAATTTGGCGGAATCTGAAGCGGAACAAATTTTGTCTCCGATTGACAATGTTTACGAAAGAACTGCCGACACGACAGGTATTTATCCAAGAAATTTATCTTTTATTCAATGCCAGTAATTGTTTTTCCTTTCTAATACTAAGTTTTATCGGTATTATAAGTTTCAAGCCATTTTATTGTTTTATTTACTAATAGATTATTGAGGTTATGTTTTCTAGTTTGACAAATCGCGTGTACGTTAACTCTTGATGTTTGATACTTGAAATTGAAAAATGTACCTACATGGAATTAATATGATTGTCTTTATGTTTTTTCAAGGTAAATCTCACAGTACAATTAGAGAAATTGCTAATGAAGGTGACAAAAATTAAGGATTTTTTCTACACCTGGAGGAACACCAAAACAGTTGGCGGAAGAAAGAATTAGACGATTTTGATCTGTGTGCAATTAGACAAAAAGCTCAACACTCTAACGAAACCGGCAAGAATTTTTTTTTTTTTGTTAATCGTATGCCACAGTAATAAAAGTATAATTTATATTTATTATTTTTCAGGTGCCTATTCTACGTAATATATTACCTATAGTTTGAGGAGACAGGTTGTAATGGGAGCCGTAAACGTGTAAGAAAGATTTTTACAATATTTAGATTTCATAAATAAGAAATGTAAAACTGACACATCAGTGTTAATGGAAAAAATCTATCATAGCACTGAAAAGGAATTCAAGAATGATGTTATGTCACGTTTTTCTTTTTAAATAAAATCTAAATTTTAGCGTGTTATTTCATTTTCATTGTCATGTGAATAGTGATAATGTTATGTACCCCACATAGACATACCTGACACCTTCATTAGTCAACTGTTCAAGTTTATTCGATATTGCCCGTACCTTTCGAATGCGACATGTTATAGGTACTCTCTGACTTCCAATTAGTTTCCGACAGTAAGCAGCTGTAAGTCGCCTTCTTGTCGACTATAAACTGTCAGCATTAAAAGGACTCGTTCAGTTTCATTCATGTCAAATTTGATACAGGCATACCAACCATCGAATGGTTGTGAATACCCTAGATGGTGGCCGCAAATGCGATTGCTGAACATTGTCTTGTGTATCGGGTTCAATCGGCAATCCCTGAGTGTAATTTAATTAATTACAAAGTCTACAAACAACCTATACATAGGACAAAATTTGCCCAGCGTTTTCTTTTCTTTTTAGCTCCATATATTTGTAATAAATTTAATGTAACTCTAGGGTTTCGGAAATATAATTCTCACATATATAAAAAGATTTTACGAAACCACTTACTCTGCTTAGATTATAATAGCACTGAAGACACATTAATAATTCTGAAGTAGCAAACTCCATACATACATACATTCATACATACAGACACACTATCAAACATCACAATCACAGACAAGCCAAAATAGTAATAAGTGTATTCATTTCATTGCTAAATTATTGTAAGTTTTTTCATTTGTTACTTTTTTCTTTCTTATGGAGTCTATTATCTTAATTTCTCACTCGTTTGTTACTATACAGGTCACAGCAATGAGGAATAAGACCCCACTGTAATACAGTATCAACTAGTATGGGGGTATTGTGACTGTTACTGACGATGACGGCTTTATATGTATATTGTAATGTGAACACTATATTAAGCTAATAAATTGTGCACAAATAAATAAATTTTTAAACTGAATAAGTTTGCATTATGTTATTATGATGGCACTCTTAGATAAAAGGTTATTCTAGCGAAATAATGCGAAACCTACTAAATACAATGAAAGTAAAAGACTGTGTGCCTATCAAGTCTTGAAATCTTGACTGATGAGAATTTCCGGGATCTCGTGTTTGTGGATTAAAACAACAAGTATCTTATCACTTTTAGTCCTAGTATACAGGGTGGCCATACCTGCTAAGCAGGCGCCCTCATTTTTTCCAGACTCTTTTTTGCCAAGCTATAAGTTATTTTTTTATAACACAAAATAGTTTTTTGTAAAATGGTAACATTTTAACATTTCTAAACGAAATATCATGAAAATGTCATCTTGTATGTAAAGGCGGTAAAGTTTAAAATTGTAAATGTGGTTGTACTGAAAATAAATTGAGATGAACAATATTACGTTTTAATCCCAGTTTATATATTGTATTTAAAGTAATAATGTCAGCATTATAACTCCTGATCATCTACTCGAAGAAAAGTGATACGCAAATGTAAGGACTTCTCGTTCTATCTTCGGAGAATAAAGATACGATACAAGTACCTATCTTTATGTTTATTGTAAGTACAAATGTATTTATAAGTAACTACCTAAGTGATTTTATTTAATAATTGATTTCAGGATTTTTGGGTCCACCTGTCCCAGTGGCGTAGCGTGCCTTAGCGGGGCCCCGTATAAAAATTTGTTTGGGGGCCCTTATGAAGGGTAACGATTTCTCACAAAGAAAAAAAAATGTTTGCATAAAATTAAAAGAAATATTTATTCATCATGATTATCATCCTATCTGTCTGTCACTTTTCCAAATTTTTTTTGCAAACAATTCAAATTAAATAACTCCCCTTGCCTTTTTTTCGACAAACTGATTTATTAAATCGTTTATAGCTGATTTTTGTTTTGCCTTGTGTTGTGTCACAGGTTCTTCAGGTTAAACTACACTTCTCAAGGTCAGTCTTTAGATGGGTGATTTTTTTTGATGTGAAACATTTATAGGCGAGGGTAAACCTAAATTTTGGCGTGGCGAGAATGGACATGGCGACGCATCGCCACGCTATAGGTATGATGTTATGTTTGTTACCTCAGAACTTTCAACTGGGTGAACTGATTTGGATGATCCTTTTTTTATTTGAAAGCAGGTGCTTCAGACTAGGAGTAGTCCGAATTTTGATAATTAACAAACATATAATTAATATGTTATTTTTGATTATACCATATTTATTTCCTTCGTAAAGTATGCTTTTTATATATTATCTTCACAAAATAATTTCGATGTTTCACATCTGCCAGGCGTCCCGCGACGACTCACTATTTCTTTTTAAATCCATAATCTTCTTCTTCTTAACGTAGATCAACTCGATTTTAGTCCCTAAAATCAACAATTAAAATATAAATTGAGGATACGAAGCGGTACCGAAAGAGACTCAAAGAGCAGTTTTGTGCTACAAGGTCACCCATATTCGGATAATGCCACCAATTTACATATCTGGGCTACCAGACATAACTAGGTAAAATTATTTTCCATTAGTTGCTGAGGTGCATGCGTATTTAATTTATGTAGTTCTGATAGACCAAAAAAATGAAAATTAAAAATGGTTGCTCTTTTTACGATCCTATACTATTTTAATATGGAGGCAGTGGTGGCCCAGTGGTAACGGCCGCGACTTACGAGTAGTAAGTCGTGAGTTCGAACCCAAGCAGGCGCTTTACTTTGTGTAAATTATTTAATCACCACTGCTCTCAAAACGATGAAGGAAAACATCGTGAGGCATCAGCATGTCTTAGAACCAAAAATTCGAAGACATACAGTGACATCTACCAACCTGCAATGGGGCCGCGTGTTGGATTAAGTCCCACTCCCACTCACCGAGAGGAGGCCTGTGTCCCAGCAGTGGGATCATTATAGGCTGCTGATGACTATTTTAATATCTCTAAATATCGTAATTTTATCTAAATACCAATGAAAACATTTTTTTTTTGCTACAATAAAATCAAACGGGGTACCAGGATTTCATAAAACGCAGAGAGTGCTGAGCAAACCAATAGAGGAGCAGCTATAGCGACGGTGGCGCCACTAACGACCGCGACGGACACACGACGACGCGGTGTAATTTTTTACGAGGCGCGCGCTGTTAGCTTTTCTCCGCTTTTCATTCATCCTGCGCTTCGCTCGATCTAGTGTTGGATGCTTTGTCGACGGGATGTGAGCTCTGAAAAGTGCTACAACATCGGAAAATGTTCATTAACAGATGAGTTATAAGCAAACATGTTTCTGGTGTGGGTTGGCTGTTCTATGGTTTGAATTGAATATATACCTAATAATAATTGTTTTTAATTTTGGTTTATTTTCAATAAATAAGAAATTATAAGAAGAACAGATCGATACCTTTTTTTTACTAGCCTCCAGTGTCCCACTCCTGGGCAAAGGCCTCCCTCCACTCCTTCCGTCTTTCGCGTTACCTTCCAGTTTTGACGGAACCTATACAGCTCGTCCCGCTATCTCAATGCGTTATCTGCCGCAATCTCGTCTCAGTACAATACAAGACAATTATTAAAAAAAAACTACCTATTAGGTTAGCTAATATTCTAGTTCCCAAAAGTTATACGTAGCTAGGTCATAAACATTTAACAAGAGTAAACGCCAGGTAGGTAACTAGGTAGGTCCTACCTTGAATACTACCTACATTATGAAATCAACACGCTGTGCCGGTGACTAGGTACGCTTCAATTAGATTACTTCAAGAACGCTGTCGTTCTACTTACTGAAGTTAAAATGAAATTCTCATAGAAAGATCACGTACGCGGGATAGAAAACAAATTAGAAATGCCCTCGGAACATGTTCCATCGACATTGTTCCCATCACTAGCCTCTTCCCGATCGCAACCAGCGCCTCTGACCGACATAAGTCGACCTTACTATAGAGAGAGACAAGAATATACCGAATGAACGCACGCGATCGAGACAAAAAATGTAAGTGGGTCACGGGATGAGAGCCGTCTCCGTGCTACCGCTTTTATTAAGCGCTGAAACGCTGAAAAACACGACACCAGGGAAATGGGTGGTTGAAAACAGAGGTTCTAAAAATAGATACCTAGGCCCTTTTTGAGGAACCGAAACTATAATTCATTGAACTTAGAAGTACCTACATAGGATTTTTCATATTTTTCTTGAGATAAAACTTGTAGATAAAACAAATATAGTTGCGTGGTTCGTGAGTACTACGAATAATTAGTTTAAGATCAAATGGGATGTTTCAGCTAAGTTTGTATCTACAACTGTAGTACCTAAGTTTAATTGGAAATTAAATTAATTTCTCATAACTGACATCTACAGTCAGTTTCCAGGTCAATTATCTTACACGATGGACTAAAATGAAGTTAACGAAGATTTTCCTTTGCCACCATAATCCAGGGCGTTACAATTTTCGAGTTTCCATCTACAGTTTATAAAAGTTACAACGATCAATACATCACAGGCCATTTTAATGTAATTGAATATGTCAGAATCGCAATCAAAACTCGACATTCTGATTGAAGATTATCCAATCCGAAAATATCATATGATGTTAATTAAATTAGTTGCGAGTTTCGCGGCCGCACTCGATCCCGTCGCGCGACAAACACCGACCGGGAATCAATCGGTAGCGCTCCAGCCGCTAAGTTGTGCACGGACCGCGCATGCGCAAGAGAAGAGCGATCGATGCGGCGGGCGTTCCGTTCAGTGGTCGCGTACCCGTCGCGCAGTCCAGTGCACAATGCGTCCCCACTGACGCGGGAAACGAGCCAAGCTGTATCTCCGCGAGTACGCCGCGGAGGACGACCGGCCGCCGTGCCGGGAGGAGTGGCGCCGGGGCCAGGATTGGGCCGGCGGCGGTGGTGCGCGGACCCGCCTTCCCCAGGTGGACCGCAGCCCGTCCCGCCGAAGCCCCTACCTGAATCGAGATGACGAGCCCTCGCCGGCGCCCGACGAGCGAGGCCGCTCGGCCTCGGCCGGCGCCCACCACCGCGCGCGTCCTCGTCCACTCCGCTACCAATCCCTCGAGCGCGAATATGACCGCTCGTACGCACCGCCACCGCCCCCCGAAGAAGACTACTACCGACGCGAACAACCGCCGGGTATCTTCCTTGGAGAGCTGCAATCGCAGAATTCCGATCTTCACAGGGAACTGGGGAACCTTAAGAAAGAACTGGAATTGACCAATCAGAAACTCGGCTCCAGCATGCATAGCATAAAGACCTTCTGGAGCCCTGAACTGAAGAAGGAGCGGGCGTTGAGGAAAGAGGAGAGCGCCAAGTACAGCCTTATAAACGACCAACTGAAACTGCTCAATCAAGAAAACCAGGTTAGTTCTGAACTTTTTACTTTATATCTATAATATCCTCTATTTCCTCTATGTTGCGGTTTCCCTAGGAAATTGTTTTCTATATCCTGACCTCGCTAAGATGCCTACTAACTTAGGTATGTATTTCTGGATCTGTGATTCTCAACTATCTCTCTCTCGCATAATTTATTCGTGAAGCGTAATGATCTCCTTATCCTTTCATGCGTTCCAGTTTCCTACAATATTCAATGTTCGTCTTTCTCTAAATATCTGTAAACTTTTGATACAAGATGTTTTCAGCAAAAATATCTATAACTGCCAAAAATGCAGTTACTGTTGCAATAAACATGTCTGCCATAACAGCAGCAAACTCATCATCATCAAATCATCAAGTTACAACCCCCGAGAGGGTTGAAAACTGTTGTCTTTCAGCGTGATGGTGAGGGTTACAAACGGACCCTTATTTTATAAGGTCGCATCCGGTAGTGATTTGTAATAGGCACTCATTATAATAGCATTAAGATGGGTTACGCCGTGAACCTAGCAATCAAAATCAAATCCCAGCGTAAGTTACTTTTAAGCTACCAAAAATTTCAACGAAAAATCTGCCACGATTCGAACCCAATTCGACACAATGACTCACTTTACGCAGGATTATCTCCCAAACATCTTAACCGTAGTATTTGAGTATCTATACTGGTCAAAATCAACAAACATACATGATGACTCATATAAGAACCATCCAATTCGGTACTTCATCGAAATCTTTATTTCGTTGCGTTACACGCATGCTTGGAAAATTCTTAAATTTTATTGATGTCAGAGTTCAGAGCACCTACTTCTAATAATGCACTGTTCTACTTTTTGGTCTTGGTTAATTTAATTTACTGACTAGCCCAAAGATTACATCTATTCAAAGAAATAAAATTGAAGTGTCTGTTTGTAAAGTTAAAGTAACAATTTTTTTACTAAATGCATATGAAAGTATAATACGATATGTACTTACATTAAACAAAAAACTTTTTGTCTGTCTGTTGTTTTCGGCTAATCTACGAAACGGCTGGACCGATTTTGACAGGACTTTCACTGGCCAATAGCTGATTTTATAGGGCTAGTAATAGGCTATACGTTTTATCCCGGTTACACATCCCCGTGGCATAATTTCCAATATCCTCGCGGGCGAAACTGCATTCACACCTAGATCTACAATAATATTTCACGCCTAAGCGAGTAGGATATCACCAGGATGATGATGGTTAAAAATAGTACCAAAGTAGCTATTGCCCCCGACCTCCTTCGCATACAAATTCCACCCCCTACCCCCGTTAGAATCGCTCAGGGGTCGAGGTTCGAAAATCCTTTCTTATTGCAGCTCTACACCCTCTAAGGAAAACGACTTGGCATGTTTCTATCTTTAGAGGTTTTGGCTATGCGGTGTCTCGCAGTCTATCACAAGAGTATTTTAAATGAATAAAAGATAGGCTCATTATGATTCCTAGAGAGTAGACGTACAGATGGCTTTTGCAGATGGAATCTTCCTAGCTAGAAGTAGGCTACAACCTATATTGAACACGTAATATCATGCCCGATTTTTTTCTAAGGCAGAGAGAGAGGTGTGCTCGTATTACACCCACATTTCACCTGTATCCATTGCCATCAACCGGGTAGAAATCCAGACTCAGGACTGCTACTGAATAATTCCTTATGGAAAAACGCAAGAAGACACCTTGAAGAAACACAAAACGCTTCTTAGTTCTTACCATTGACATATCAAAACATTTTCTTTTTTTAATTTAAAATCGCATTTATTTTTAGACTGACGGAAAAATTAACACGGCCCCGATAATTAATCTCTACAATAAAAGAAAATTGTTTCTTAGAAACATTATAGTGTACCGTAGTCAAAAGTTGAAAGAGAAAATAATTCGAGTCAACAGTCTAATTCTGTTTTGGCCACCTACGCAAAACGTTATCTTTTATTTAGTCTAGCTGCTATTATTAGCTGTCTAAGTGGTCTAGTAGACAATTTTTTTGACGTATCTTATCCGTACAAAGCCAAACAATGACTACTGAGATGATGACTTCTACTAGGGTATTTTTTTTTTTTTTTTCGGCTGAAATGATGATGATGATGAGCCCAAATATATTGAGATGACAGCAAGAGAATGATGACGATGATGATGAAGATGAAGATGATGAAGATACAACACAAGATATTACAGATACAACACAAGATATTACTCATCTCAAAAGCGGTAGAAATAATAAGAATGAGAGCACAAAACGTTAAAAAGATTTCCACATTCCCAAGTAGGTCTGAAATAAAACCACTTTGTAGAAGTACAAGCAACTTTGCTCAGTTCGCTGCAATGGCGCCGCGAGACCGCCATTTATATCCACAGAGTTAATTTTCATTTAACTTATTTAAAAGTCTGTCAGTGCCAGTGAATCTAGGTTCCACAGAGTAAAACTACTGATTGAAATAGGTCGCTTTACCTACTTATAGTTTATCTACTCTTTGTTTAACGGTCGATATATATACAAAGAAACGCCAATACAGCATACAGCACAATCAGACTATATCGATCCCACTGCTGGGACACAGGCCTCCTCTCAGAGAGAGGGAGTGGGCCGTAATCTACCACGCGGGACCAGTGCCGGTTAGGTGTTGTCACATGTCTTCGATTTTTTGGTTCTAGGAAATGCCGGTTTCCTCACGATGTTTTCCTTCACCGTTTTGAAAGGTGGGGCCATAAAAAACGCCAGTGATAAATATGAATTTCAATATTCCAGCGTAACATTTTATATGCGAAGTAACAAAGCAAATATGAAATGAACCAGGATTTCGGAAGGGTTTTTAAAATCCCTTTTACAATCAGAACACGATTATTGTTTTTGTGGTTCCATTTTATTCTTTCGACCGTGCAAGAGATTTATAAGGACAAACAGTGGCATAAGTAACGTTCATATTTAAAGAAAACCATGAAGGTAGATATAGTAAATATGAGACGTCGTCTGCGTCAAATTTCATCCCCCGAGCCACCCTGTCGCATCGAATCGTCTGCCCATGCGAGTACTTCGCATTCGTGGCTTTTTTTTCTTTTTAGTTGGCTACTAAGGGTCATAGCGTGATGGTATATAACCTATGTAAACATCTTTCCTCAATAAATGGGCTATCCAACACTATAAGATTTTTCAATTCGAACAAGTAATTCCTGATATTAACGCAATAAACCAAACAAACTCTTCATTATGCCTTATAATTTAAGTATAGAAAAGTACATTTTGTAACTCGTAAATCGTCCCTTGTAATATAGCTAGGTGCGTAGATAAAGAAATAATTATTTTAGGATGATAAAAGTAATTCACTCTGTAAAATTATTAATTCAACTGAAATTATAATCAAGCAATCCGCAAAACAGAGGTCCTCAAAGTTTCTACCCAATTTCACTCTATGATCAGATTGCAAAATTCTAATCATTAATTTAATATTGGTAAGAGTTTTCGATCTTGGAAAGTATAACTTTTCCGCAACGCGAAACTCCGGCCGATAAATTAAGGACTTTACTTATTAAGCCTAAAGCATAAATGTTAGATAGCGAAAATTCTGTTTTAGTACGTCTAATTTATTCGGAATCTTCGCAGGCTTCTTTTTACAGTCGGGAATAATTTTTACATAAAAAACATTTATATGTAAAAATTCTATCTCAAGAAAAGGATATAACTTGTATACTGACACATAATAAACTTACAGCAGGAAGCTTTCTCAAAAAAATCTTATCTCCTCATACTATTTCATCCTCTAAGTCGACGAACACACGGGCGTAATAAAACAGCAGTTGGATTTTTTCTTGCACTAAATCTTCAACGCGGTTTTCAGTGTTGAGAATTGAAAATGGAACAGTAAAACTCACTGTTCTCATTCTCTGTTATTCACTTTTAACAAATGACCTTTGATTTTGATTTTTTTTTTCGATTTAATACACGCTGAGATGCGCTCTGTATGTGGTTCTCAACTCTCAGTTCATACTGAAAGTTGCTCGCTTGGACTTTTGGGGTATTAGTTACTTTTCATTTCATTGATTTTTCCTTTTGTTTATTCGTAAATGATTAAAGATTTTATTTCTGTAAGTAGGTTTATATATACAGTGTGAAAAAAAATCCCGCTGCGTTTTTATTACGTCCTCGAGAACAAATTAGAATAGATCCTGTGCTTCCACTGAAAATTCTGATATATGTTCCTAGATTTTTTGTCATTTTTTACACTGAATTTATCCAATTTCATGTCTAGGACGTTCCTTAGAGTAGCTCTTAAATATTTTAGAATTCAGTGAGGAAAATGTAGTTTTTCTCTTATTACTTTCGCAACACTGTAGTTTTATTTGTTCTTTTTATTAAAAAATGTCGCAGAAAAAAACGATAGCGTCGTTTTGGAACCACCAACAAGTTTTTGCATATACCTACTCCCAAGACATCACATTTTATAATTTCACCATTTAACTTTTCTCAGGCAATTATAAGGTCTCTCGTTCCCCATAAAAATTACCATTTCCATTTTTTTTTTACCTCAATTAGCTTGCCTGGATATCCTTAATGTCAGCTTCGTCTAGACTTTTCTATCTTGCGCCAAATTCTAGCGTTGGCACTGTAGTAGAATGAGGATCTAAATCTTTCTAAATAATAAATATTGCTGTCCTACTTATATGTTTGGCAGGGGTCCTTATATTTCATGGGAATATGGCATCGACCTCTCCAATCTAGGCCATTCCCTTGCCAAGTCCCTGGCCTAAATCCCTGGGGTGATGTGTAGGTACAGCTTATTATATTAACAGTAAATCTTGTGTGACATATTTCCAAATACATATTTGCTTTGAAATTTTCTTCTGACTTATTGGACTTTTGGGGTATTAGTTACTTTTAATTTCGTTGATTTTTCCTTTTGTTTACTCGTAAATGATTAAAGATTTTATTTCTGTAAGAAGGTTCGTACAAACACTTTTACACGTCAATGAAATGATTAAAACTAGATGAGGGGGGCGTTTCCTAACTGACTACTCTGAGAAGAAAGGCCGAAACAAACTCAGAGGTCACAGTTTCTTTTAAAGTCCAGACATAATCTTGGTCACATATGTGAAGACTACGTCGATTGGTGACTGAAATGGTCTTTTGAGATGGAACCACACAGATTGAATGGACCTGTCCAGTCAGTGCAAGCATTTGTCTCTAATCGTGCAGCTCAACGCACAACCAAGTAAGACCGTAAGTTCTGGTTGGCCATCAATGATCTAAAAATTGCACATCATCATTCGGTCTTTCCATCCTTAGATTAACCATCAATCAAATACTTAATTTACTTCAAACTCTTTTAATAATAATTTCCAAACCACTTAGGAAATTAAATTCAGTTTTAAAAGGATAACTGTGGCAGAAATCTGTGTGCCGGTCGCACTAATTGAACGAGTTGGAGGCGTGAAGGCGGGAAACAGGTCATTACTGGGCAGCCGGTCTACCTGCAATGCAGGAGAACGGATCAGATTAACCTATTGTCTGATTGCCGACGCTATTGTTATTCTGAATCCGTAGTGCAATACTGCAATTGAATAAACTCTAATTGCGGATTCTATGGACGGCTTTTATAAAATTTTGTAGCGAAATTTTCATACGAGCTTTTGGGTAGTTTGAATTAAGTTGGATCCAAAAAAGAAGTCAGTGGAGCCTGATGAACCATTTTAAAGGAAGAACGTTGATAATTAAGTAGCGTTTTTCAATAATTATCTTTTGAAGAACCATCATGATTCGAAATGTGCAAGAAAAGTAATCAAAAGGACATCGTAATTACGAAAAAATAATCAGTCCTCCTGTACAAATCTTCGAGATCCACTCAACCCAAAATGTGTGGGATGGTCGGGATCGCTATGTTTTTTACCATACAATGTTGGTCTTCAAATTTAACATGATCAGTCCCGTAGATTCGGAGCAACTTGACTGTGACAGATAGACACAGATGAGAACCTAAAAGGGTTCCGTTTTTCTTAAAAGATCAAGTTTCAAATAAAAGAGGTCTTGCTTCAAGCTTTAAAAGACGATACGAGGAAAATCTTGGAAAGAAAACCGAGGGTTTCTTTTTAAAGCCTTGTCTCTAACTGCAATTCTTTTATTCTTTTGACGATTACTTATGATTTAGTTTAATGGTCTGTACCTTGAAAATATGACCACACATTGCTGATACAAAATGCAAAAATAATACAGCCTAAATAGAAACATTTTCAAGTCCTCATTGCCAGTAAAGCAACAAGGATGAAAGTCGGTAATCACTTTTACAGCAATTTAAAGTTTGACGCCATTACGGCTGTCAGTTTGGCGCGAAGCCAGCGTCCAAGCCTGACAGGTGCCGTTCAGAAACGTTCAAGTGATTGTACTCACCTGTTGACTTTATTGTAACTTACGAATCACTAATGAGCTTCGTTTGTTATATTTGTCACTTATTTTGAACCACGATTTCGATACCATACAGAAAGGTAGGATTGAGTAGTAGTTCGATCTCCAAAATTAACCTGCAGTTTTCGTTACCATTCCCTATGTTTACCCTTGTTGTTACCCTATTTTTGTTTTTTGTGGGTAGGAATCATCAAATTACGTCTCCCGCTCTTGGGTGGAGCGGGAGGGCGTGTCAGACTTTTACTGACTAAAACCCACCTGTGTTCCTTCAGTTGTCCATGTTTCAGGGCCATGGTATCTCTTTCGGTTGTTACCCTATTGTTCGAGTAAAGAATAGCACCATCGTGTATAGCGGTATCGTGAGAGGCGACTAAGGGACTTACTAGAGAATGGGCAGAAGCGTTCTCTATGCATTTTACCACCATATTGCGATTGCAAACCCGTCTGCCAAGCGTGGCGATTATAGCAAACCCCCTCCAAATTAGTGGAGGCTTATGTCCAACAGTGTACTTCTTTGGGCTGAAATTATGACCTCTGTATTAACGTTAATCGTTAAAAGAAATGCAGTTCCAAAGGGTGTGACAAAATAGCCTTTAAAAAAACTAGCCCTCGGTTTCCTTTCCAAGAAGGATTTCCTCGAATCGTCTTTTGTAGCTTGAGGCAACTTGATCAAGCAAGAACTCTCATTCCAAACTAGATTCTTTTACGGTTCCATACATCCTGAAGAAAAAACGAAACCCTTGTAGGATCACTTGTGTGTCTGTCTAAATGTGTTTCTGTCACTGCTAAGTTGCTTCGAATCTGCTGGACTGATTATGTTTGCCTGTCAATCCAAGTGGCTCCGAATCTACTACACTGATAATGTGGAAATTTGGCACACATATGAATTTTTGTGACCCAAATACTGACTTGTATATGATTTTTTATTAATATCAGAAATATAAGATTCATTACGTCATACTTTTGCCCAAACGACCGAACCACCTTTCTATTTCAATAACGCTATCGATTTTTTCACTTAATTCCATACGGTTTACCCACCAGATGCAACTTAAATCCTCTATACCAACTTGAGATACCTACTAGGCACAGACTCGAACGACGTGCAACGCTGACATATTGATTTAAAAAGTTTAAAACATTAAAGTGTTATCACTTTTTAACTTGGCAACGTTTTAGTAACATATCTAGACACGCGGTAGCGTGTCAAGCCAAGTTCAAGTAACAGAACTGGCGAGCAGCACCGTGTGTAATATTACACGAACCATTTGGAGCCACTTTTGACATCCTCATAACTCAAAAACTGTTTCACATAAACGTGTCAAATTTGGCTCATATATTGAAACTTGCAAGATAGATATGTGCTCCAAATTTCATAAACACATCTCAAACGGTTATTTAGATATTAACGTCCAAAAATCGTCATTTTTATCACTGACTGACCTATAGATCAAAACTCTAACCCAGTTCCAGATGACCTAGAAAGTTCAAATTTGGCAAGCAGATAGGTAATTAGGTGAATACACAGGAATAAATCAGAAAGTGGTAAATTTTTATCATCTTATTATAATTTTTTACTTAATTGATTCTATTAGGAACACTTATATACTTAGTGTCTGTAATAACTGTATGTAAAAAAAAAATATGTAAGAATTAGCAATCAGCAATCAAAACTTATGACAGCCAGTATTTATGTCGATTTTAAGGTCTTCACGTGAATATATAACGAGTTGAATACCACCCTTAATTTTTTTTAATTCATATATTTCCGTTTTAATACTTATAACTAAGAGTAGCGTCGACTTTCGTATTTATTACGTTATTAACTGGGATTTAGTATTAATTATTGTTTCAATATTTAGCGCACATCAATAGTGTAAGATCATTTATGTACAAAAAGTAATGATATCCCATCAAAAACATAAATGTGAAATGAGAGCCAAGTTCAATATTATGGTATATGCCTTGATTGTTGCCTTCAACGACAAAAGAAATGAGATCTAAATGGGTGCCAATTTCAATGGTCAGTCCTGAAATTTATTTATAACTACATAAAATGGAATTTCTTATAACTTAGGATACTTAATATATTGTAGCCTAAGGTCTGACTTGGCTAGTTTTTATATACGAATTATATTATAGCCTTCGCAAGTTCCAAAACTGTTACTTGTCGGTTCTTATTTTATTATTCCGAAAATTTGGCTTGCTGGTAGCAACTAGCCATCGAACATAATAATTCGTATATGAGAACTAGCCAAGTCGGACCTTAGGCTACAATATATTATCCTAAGTTATAAGAAGAAATTCTATTTTATGTAGTTATAAATAAATTTCAGGACTGACCATTGAACTTGGCACCCATTTAGATCTCATTTCTTTTGTCGTTGAAGGCAACAATCAAGGCATATATCATAATATTGAACTTGGCTCTCATTTCACATTTATGTTTTTGATGGGATTTCTTTTACTCCTTCAACTTTTACTCGAAAATAATCTTAAATAATTCCGTGATGGGTCTAAAAAGACCCATCACGGAACAGTTATCAACGCATTCTGTAATAAAATATTACAAAAAGAATTGCAAAGAGTATAATAATAATATAAGAATTGCTAGGTAACAATTTTTATTTGTGTCCGTTCCGACTGCTCGGACATAGTGTCGTAGAAGAACAACGACTTCGTCAACATTACGAAAGAATTTGTTAAACACTAACAATTAAAGTCGCAAATTTGTAGATCAAATGTTAAGAAAATTTTAAAGATTTACTCATGGCCTGGCATGGAGAACCGCGCGGCCACGTAAAATATTGTGCTTCTCTAAACCTCATGTGAGTATTTAAACTTAGTTAAATATACCATTTAAACTGATTTCATATAAAAACGGCAAAAAAAAAATGGAACTTAAATCTTAATATCTCCGATTTGCGGAAGTTCTCGAATAGTCCAATACAAAAAAAAAAGTCACTCTCAACTTCGCTAAGGGTATATTTACATCTGTTATACGATAAGCAAATATAAAATATCACTATTAGGTATCCATCCTTATTAAAATTCTGCAGCACAGGGTACAAAATTCTTACATCGTTCTATGAAGGAATTCTTGAAAACGACGAAAAAAATGTATGGTACGCTATATTAGATGTACATACATATTTCTGCGAGAAATTTTCGCGTTCCTCGGTCATAAACACTTCGTGGGCTGAGAGGCTCATATGGAGTGTTTTAGCAGACGAGTGCCGCATGCTTGCTAGATCGTGCCAATGGGTTGTTATACTTTAGCTTATGGGGTTTATAAGTTGGGTCTTAGTGATTTTAGTTAGGATTATACTTTAGACTAAGTAAGATTGCCAAGTTGGTTGCAAAATCTCGATTACGAAATCTTCTGTTGAGTGTGGGATATTGGGTTCGGGGCAAAATTTTATTGGGTTATTCTGTTAGTAATCTCACTGAAATACACACATTAATGGTTGCCAAAGAACTATTTGGTGAGTAGTGGTGGTCCAATGGTAACGGCCGCGACTTACGAATTTTATATTCGAACCTAGACAGACGCTTTACTTTGTCTAAATTATTCATCACTTTTGCTCTCAACGGTAAAGGAAACCCAACAAAAACATAAATGTGAAATGAGAGCCAAGTTCAATATTATGATTTATGCCTTGGTTGTTGACTTCAACGACAAAAGAAGTGAGATCTAAATGAGTGCCAACTTCAATGGTCAGTCCTGAAATTTATTTATAACTACATAAAATATCATTTCTTTTTATAACTTAGGATAATATATTGTAGCCTAAGGTCTGACTTGGCTAGTTCTCATATACGAATTATTATGTTCGATGGCTAGTTTCTACCATCAAGCCAAATTTTCGGAATAATAAAATAAGAACCGACAAGTAACAGGTTTAGAACTTGCGAAGGCTATAACATCATTCGTATATGAAAACTAGCCAAGTCAGAACTTTGGCTACAATATATTATCCTAAGTTATAAAAAGAAATGATATTTTATGTAGTTATAAATAAATTTCAGGACTGACCATTGAACTTGGCACCCATTTAGATCTCATTTCTTTTGTCGTTGAAGTCAACAACCAAGGCATAAATCATAATATTGAACTTGGCTCTCATTTCACATGTATGTTTTTGTTGGGATATCATTACTTTTTGTATATAAATAGTAGGTACTTATTTATAACAAATTAATAACAAAATTAATACCAAATGGTTTTTGTTTATATTATAAGTGTTCCTAATAGAATCAACTAAGTGAGATATTATAATAAAATGATAACAGTTTACCAGTTTCTGATTTATTCCTTTGTATTCACCTAATTACCTATCTGCATGCCAAACTTGAACTTTCTAGGTCACCTGGAACTGGGTAAGAGTTTTGATCTATAGGTCAGTCAGTGATAAAAATGACGATTTTTGGACGTTAATATCTAAATAACCGTTTGAGATGTGTTTATGAAATTTGGAGCACCTATGTATCTCGCAAGTCTCACTATATGAGCTAAATTTGACACGTTTATGTGAAATAGTTTTTGTGTTATGTGGGGGTCAAAAGTGGCTCCAAATGGTTCGTGTAATATTACACACGGTGCTGCTCGCCAGTTCTGTTACTTGAACTTGGCTTGACACGCTGCCGCGTGTCTAGATCATCGTGAGGAAACCGACTTGTCCTAGAACCAAAAATTCAAAGACATGTGACATCTATCAACCCTCACTGAGAAGAAGCCTGCTTATGTAGGACTCCAACCCATTAAAACTGCACGGGGACACCGTGTCCCGCCGTGCCTGTCTGTCATCGGACCTTCCTCTGGGGCATACCCATCGCACCATCACCGGCGCACCAGAAAGCATAACACGCCGTGACCACCCCGGATACCAAATGCACATGAGCGCCAGACGACCCCATGTACCCCTTGGTCCCCCTGCGACAGGTCAGGACAGTAGCCCCACTGCCTTCCACTTTTATGATCAAACATCATTGTCAGCTTCTATATCTAATTGCATAGATACCTACGAAACTGATTATGCCTACTGCCAATTCAAAACTCCGCTTCTACGCAGATACTCTATAGACAAACATATTGGTATTAATTATAAAGCCAGTCCAAATCGGTTACATAAAGCGTGTGTTGACCTATCTGGAGCGTTTTTATTCGCGAGCAAACGAGGGGTGTGGTACATTCATGGACTAAAGTTTCAGCAGGAAAATATATCAGGTGTTTCAGTAAAAAAAATGATTTATTTGTATACTTTTGGTGTAATTTGTTTCAATCCAAAAACATGTTTGATTGCCTTGCTTGCCTTGCTTTGTTTGCTTTTATATTTCTATATATTAAAACGTGAAGCGAAAACTTTGGATCCCTTTTTACGGAAATTGGGCGGACGGAGGAGTATGAAATTTCGCACACTTCTAGTCTATACAGAGAAGAAGTGACGAATGCTAATATTTTTTTTAATTATGCGTAAAAATACATTATTTTCAATAAATAACACGTTACACACACTACTATTCATTACCGTGTATTTAATACACACATGCGTAGATATTCTTTTGTTTATGGTCCAAATCGGTGGTTCAATCGAGAACACCTGTCTTTAATATCTTACTGAATTTCAAGATGTCAAGTATAACCTTAGGTAATAAATTAATTTTATAGATATACTATAACCTATTTCATTTTTAAAATCTATCAAGCAGAAAGCAAAAAGAACTGTCTGTAGGTACGTGCATAAGCGTTTCTTCAGTCGTCGTACGATTTCTCTCTAAAAAATTTTCTGAAATTTTCTCCCTGTTCTAAATGAAAGCAGTTCACCACACCTGTTCTTTATTTTTAAAAAGCTACAAACTCCGTAGATAAGGAAACAGGTACTTGTTCCAACAACATTACCATGTTAATGTAGAATCTACGCGAAATAGCTGACATAGGAAACTTTGTATAACATTTACACAGCAGAACAAAAGTTTTACGGCCCCGCCCAGCGGTGGCTTTGTAACTTTCATAATTAACGAATTTAACGAGTGAAATAACAGAATTGTTACATCGGAAAAATTATGAGGAAATGCGTTTTAATATGTTTGGCTTCAGTTTTGTAGGGTTTACTGGGGCTCGTGGTTCTACTACCGGCCTGATAAAAAAAAAATGGAATAAATCTCCCTGAAAATTTTACCGGAGCTATTTATAATAGCTGTAGGCGAGTCCCAGCGGCTCACGAACATGCTCAGAAAGCTATTTGCACTGGCCCTCATGCGCTTCATAAGAGAAGCTCAAGGCTTCCGCATGATGTCATGAAAACCATCCACGCGTCGCACCGCAAACATTGCTGAAGCTCTGCAGTGCCTTAGCCTGCCCTAATCATGCTTAATCGCAGACAGTCATTGAGTCAATAATTCTCTAAACGTCACCTCTAAATTGGGACAATAACGTAGGGTTTTGTTTTTTAATTGCTGAAAGAATAACCTCTTTTTATAAGGTGGTAAAAGCAGAAGTGAGTGCTCTTACCAATCGAGTTCGGTCACAACCCCTAGTCTGTTATGCGAGGTGAATGAGGTCAGTAACAATTGAAAAGTAATTGTTTTAATAACTTGACAGTTGAGCTCAGAAAATAAACTTCACAAAATACCACTAGTACCTACCTATACTAGTCATAGCTGTCGGATGCCTATTTTTAGGGTTGCGTCCCCAAAGAGTGCGAACGGAACCGTAGTCCTAAGCCTCCGCTGTCCGTCCGTATGTTTGTTCGTCTTTCTGCCAGCGGGCTGTATTTCATGAACTGTGATAGGTAGACACTTGAAATTTTTACAGAGTGTGTATTTTTGTGGATTGCCAGGTTTATTTTATTTTTATTATTTGCTGTTATAATTGTATAACAGCAAATAATAAAAATAGAACAAACCTAATAAAAAAGAAAAGGGGGTCCCCATACAAGAAATGTTTTTGACGGCCTTTTTTGCCTTCTGATTCGGAACTCTACGTGTGCGAGTCTGACTTCCACTTGGCCGGGTTTATATATATATATATATTAACTTTATTTCAGATTAAATAATCCATATTTGTGTTAGTAAGTACTTTTGTAATCTGTTTCTATGCTAGATATTGATATTCAGATAAATATAGCTTCATTTGTTTGACGCCCAACGAAACATTATGAGTAGATTAATTATTTATACGCCAGACTACTCGGCGTCTCGGCATAGAGTGGGTGCCAAGGTCTTTTGTAATGTTCTATCTAATTTTTCATAAAACAATGTGGGCTGTCGAAAGCACTTACTATAATATTGTCTCTAGAGTAAATTCTGTCTATGATACTCTTATAGTCTTGTTACAAAAGAAGGTATGGTTTAAACCACCGAGCCTATTTTTGAATTAAGAACATACTTAACCGAAATCGAAATACAGTTCTTTTACAAAACTGACACCTAGTCATTAAGTTGAATTTTTATATTAAAAACTTTATCTAAATCGAAATAAAGTTGGAAATGAAAAAACTGGCTGAGAGCTTTAGATAAAAACTAAAGTAAGATGTCGTTTCGTAATGAAACTGTTAGAGATTTGCAGGCGATGACATCATGACACATTTTTACTACACAGACACTATCCAATTGGTAACATCATCATTATCATCATCAGCAATTCTGTAATGGACAACCTTTTTAAATGGTCTGCCTGGATTTCCTCTCAGCCACCGTGTGAAGATCATTGCTCTTTCCAGCCTGAGGGCATCCGACCCTTCGTTTGCCGATTCGCGGTCTCAACACAAACACACGCCTATATCGACCTCAATGTCTTTTTTATGACATCTCGTAGGTCAACGTATGAGATTGTCAGTTCCTTAAGCGGGCTTTCATGTGGCTACCTTAATAAATTAAGGCGTCCAGCCAGGGCTTAAAAAACTTAAAATTGGACTACTCGCTAATGGCACCCCCTGTGAAGTACGGACCTCGATTCGGCTGGATCGGAATGATTATTATTTAGGGGCGAATTTAAAGCTACAGGCTCAGCGGTGCGGGGTGGCTCGAGCAAGGGTCGGGGTGACGTCTCCCGTGTCATAGATGGTACGGCTAAAATGGCCAGCCCATTGTCACTTCAGCTTGGTAATATAATCCTTAATCAAAAGCTCTCTGTATCTAAGAGTCAGTAAAATCTGCTGGACTACCAAAACAAACGTGAAACCTTAATTGATAGTCAATAATAATAATATTTGGTAGTCAATTCCGTTCGCCTACTATTTGAGTCATACGTAGTAACGAAGCATGGAACACAACGCCACTTAACGTAGCCTACCTTAATTGAAACGTTCCAGTCGCATTTTAGTAAAAAATCATGCAAATATAGACTTTATTGATGAGAATTAAGCCTGGTTATTTAATGACTTCGCTGCGTTGATCGATGAAGAATGGACGAAAGATTGTATGTGGAATAAAAATTGAGGTTTTTGCTATGCTGAAAGGATGATATTTGTTTTCTTTGTTATTTTAAGGCATATAGATCTTCTTTTGAGCAGATGAGCAGCTGTGGCCAAGTGGTAACGGCCGTGATTTCCGAGTGGGAAAGGTCCCAGTCAGGGGCTTTAGTTTAAATAATGTCATTAGTACTGCTCTCAAAACCGTGACGGAAAACTTCGTGAAGAATCTGACAAATCTGACGAACCATATTGGAAGATTTGTTACACCTTCGTGTTGTAATGCCCGCGAGGTGGATAAAGGCCCACTATTTTTTACTGAGAGGAGCCCAGAAAAGGGAACATTATTGACTGATTAGTTTGATCTTCTTTTGTTCAGGCATCATGATAATTTTCAATTTTCAATAACCAGATAAAAATATTAAAGAGTAAATATGACAGTTTGACCTATGTTCTATACAAAAGTTATTAAAACCACCATAGATATTGGTCCACCATTTTGTTTTTCAGATAACATTAATCTGCTAGTTGAAAAATCCGATTCGGGTTGTGATAGGAATGATACTTAGGGTCAGGTTCGGAAGAGGGTTACGTCCGGAACGAAGATCTTAATTTTTTTTGAGTTCCTAATCAAACCCGCGATTATAGTTACAATATGAATAACTTTACTTTACTTTTTTTTATATGTAATAGTAATCACTGTTATTTTGCATGTAAAATCGATTTAATTTTTTTATATTGTTAAATAGTGTATGCCCTAACGGGTAGTTTTTAAAGCTCACCTTACCTAACTATAAGTCCTACTGTATCACCAAAAATCACACTAATAAATACTTTGACTTTGACTTTAGCAATATTAATATAATCAGTATATATCGTTCCCAATGCTGGGGCACAAGCTTCCTCTCTGTGAGAGGGAGTGGCCCTTAATCCACCACGCGACCCCAATGCGGGTTGGTAGTTTTAGGTATAAATCTTTCAGACTTCGTACGTTTTGTCTCATCTTGCTAGACATAGCCAAATAAAGCCCTAGCCGTAATAAGAAACGTACTTTATGGCCCATCGAGTCTTTATTCTGTTTTTAGGCAACGATGAATTTTATGACGTTAATAATATTTTTATTGGGTGTCGTTAATTTGGCAATTGGTGCTATTTAGGTGTGGGATCGATCTGGTCCACCACGTGATGGGGAAGAAGCTACTCTAATAAAAAGTTGCCAATGTGTACTCGGTCTAAACTGTTTCGCATTGTTCATAACTATATGGCTGTTGCCTGTGACTTCGTCTGCGTCTATTCTGTATTTCAAAAAAAATATACAAATATCTAGGATAAAAGTAGGTAATATCCTTTCCCAAATCCTAGGCCATTTATCAGTCAAATTTCATAATGATTGATCCAGTCGTGAAACAGAGTTACTTTCTAATTTTAAGTATCTAGTACGGATCAGCATGATTATGCTGATATGACTTACACATTTCAATGCGTAAGTCATTAGCAATATCAATTAGGTTCCATCAATTACCCAATCCCCCCCCATTTTGATAACTTTACCTGCTTGTATTTCTTGTGTCGTAAGTATCTAAAATTTTCAAAGACCATGCTGTGGATTCAGTTAGACCTATAGATTAATAGAACAGATCTTTAGAGTTGAGAAAACCAGCGTTGGGGCTCTGTCTCGCATAGGGCATTACGCTGAGCGATGGTCGTTTAGCGTAGATGTGAAGCATGTTTTCCCCAGCTTTTCCTTTTTTTTTGTGTGTCTGGTCTTTCTTTGCGTCATGTTTATTGCAAATAAACGTATTTTCTTAGCAAACAAAATTTAGCGTTGATAAGTTAAACGGGTCGTGACCAGTAAAATAACTTGAAAGACGGGTAATACTTTCATGGCAACGTTTTGTACTAACTCATAATATTAAATGATAAAAAACCTTGAGGATATTTCCGGAAAGTAATGGAAGGACCAAAGGCATGTATTTACACGCTGTACCGACCCTTGTCACGTCTTTGGCGCTAAAAGTCGCCATTATTGTATTCGCTTTTTTTCTGTGGAATTATATATTTTTTTATAAGCCTTTAAAAACACGAATAAAATTCATAAGCTAATATGACATACAGCTGTATTTGTACACCCATATTTTACTAGTTCTGTTAAAGCCCCATGTAGGTCCCTACCTACTTAATAAAAAAATCCAGACGTCGTACTGTGAAACTCAGAATAGAATAGATCAATGGGCAAGGACACTGTCTGAACTGGGACTAATCAAAACAGGACTGGCAGTCGCACTTACTAAGACAAGACCAACCAAGGAATCTGTCTACAAATACTTTAAAGAACATCATTCATTTTGTAACAAAACATTAGAGTGCCCATGAGGCAAAAGTGCTGTTTTCTAGTGAGAAAAGACAATTTGAATATTTTTAATACGACAACGAAAGTCTACAATTAACGCTCTGGCTGCTTTTGAGTTTGAAAGCATTAAAAATCATATTTTTGAAAACGAATGTCCAAGTTATGGACGTTCGTTTAACGACAAAAGTTATTGCCTTTTGTTTAAATGAACATGATAATATATAATATGGAAACTACTTAATTGTAATAAATAAAACGACAAGTCATACTAGTCCACAGAAGTAAAGCAAAATTAAATATGAAAGTAAAAACCGTAAATGGAAAAGTGAAAATTTCAAAGAAAATGAATATCAAAATAAATGCAGTAAAAGCACTTTCGTACTGTGGCTTAGGTGTACCGATTTTAATTTTTTAGGCACACATTTTTATTACTATAAAATGTAACAGCGTTGCGATAGTTTGCACTACATGGCAACGTCGCTTTCCAATATTCAAGAATTTAAATCATGGATCGAGTTATCCAATTCTGCAGTGTTCTTAATTTCTCAAAATTAAAACTCAAATTTTTGACTTAATTACTAGATTGATTTTGTTTATTTTTGTGTACCGTCAGCAAAGACGATAACTATGTGGGTTCATTTATTGCTTATTTGTGGTTTCCATACTGTAGAGCCGAAATAAGTTTTTAGTACGTATTTCCACTTAAATATCAGCGAAAACCCTTGCGTTGATATTTAAGTCTTGCTGTATTAATAAAAAAATTGAGGACGTTATTTCCAACATGAAAACCGTATCTTTTTATTCCAGTCGGCCACTAGCATTTTTGAGTGCAAAATGTTCGTGACGCTTTCTTAAAGACATGTCGAGTCGAAGGGTATTTGATTAAAACTAGCATTACAGTCGTTTTATCTCCTAAAACCACTTCAGTCACACCAAAACTTCAATATTGAAGTTTTTCTCATTCATAAAACACGCGACCTTTGGCACTTTGTTCGGAAAATTCGAAAAGCATCAGATCAAATCAATTCTTGCTTAAAGAAGTTTTTTATGTCAAGTTCATCAAAGACTAGCTTTTGGCGGCGGCTTCGCCCGTAAGGATGTCGGAAATTAACGCAAGAGGACGTACTACCGCGGTAAGAATGCGTTAATCCAGGTTATATAGGTAATATATACTCTGTGTACCATTTTCGATCCAGATCCATTCAGCCATTTTTGCGTGATTCACCCAATCATACATATTTTCACATTTTAATATTAGTAGTAAGTGGGATTATACATATAATTCATACATATAGCTATTACCTGCGACTTCGTCCGGGTGGTATTTTTTTTGCGTAAGATCCTATTTTTTTCTTCAGTAAAAGTAACCTAAGTTACTCCTTATTATATCAGCTATCTGCCAGTGAAGTCCCGTCAAAATCGGTCCAGCCATTTCATAGATTAGCCGGAACATACAGACAGACACAACAAAATTAAAAAAAAATTGTTTTGGTATATGTAGGTGTATACATCCATATACAATACACTTAGTGAAAAGTGGTTATTTTAATATTACAAACAGACACTCCAATTTTATTTATTTGTCTAGGTAGTGAATGTGTCTAACTAAAGGTACCTTCTGAATTATTTGAATTAACAATGAATCAAATTTTAATGAATTAATCCTTTTAGGAAGATGACACTGCCAGGTTCATACATGTCAGAGAAAATTGCTACAAATTGTTTTTGCCTCGTTTGTTCAACTAGTTGGAAGCGCTACTGCTGACCATGAGGTCCTGGGTTCGGTACCCAGGTCAGACATAGTGTTATTAGGTTTTTCTATCTGAAATTTCTCAAAAGCAACTCGGTCTGTAATTGTGCCCTGGTGATGGCAATAGACACGGCTCTTCCTATTACATGGGAATTAAACATAACTGGCAAAATGTGGGTGTACTTTAGGTAAACATCTGCCCAACCCTGCGGGGAAACAAGACGTGATGTTATGTTATGTATGTAATTAATATATATGTTATGTATTTATTTAATATATAGTACCTGGATACCCGAGCTTTGCTCGGTATTTTTTTTGGTAAATAATGTTTTTTGGAAATTATATTTAAATACAGATTATATTTTGTTATTTTTCTTCCAAGAAAAAGAAAAACATAATTTTATGTTTAAGTTTATTATCGATAAAGTTGGTTATTGAAAAGACGTATAAAACGACATTTTCTAAAAATGAAACCTAGCTAGATCGATTTATCGCCCTCGAAACCCCCTGTATACCCCTGTATTTCATGAAAATCGTTGGAGCCGTTTCCGAGATTCGGATTATATATATATATATATATACAACATTAGTTTTTGTTTATGCGAAACCCGAAACATGGGTCTAGTATTTTTATGTAAAGAATCTATGAAAAAAATTTCAAAACTGTATCATTAATAATCACAAAGTTATAAGCTTGTTACGGTACCTGATTGTCCTCGCAAAAACATATGCAGCCTACCGGAGGGCACCACGCCAGCCGCGCGCGCGGCTCTCACTCTCACTCATTGATAATAATTTGCCACAGTGATTGTTTATGTATTAGTTGGTGATAAACATTTTCCATCACGCTTGCAGGCTTTGGACTGTCGTAATGGTCAAGTGTAGGTAGATATTATTATGTAATTTATTCGAAAATGCAGTAGTAAGTGGTAAAATGTAATCAATGCCATTTGTTGCACCTTATGTCAACAACTTAAAGTTCAAAATGGATGAAAATTGTTAAACATCGCATTACTGAACCACAGCAGGCTGTAAACAAATAATAAATGTGTATCCTTGACTATTTTTGCGTGTTTAAAAATGTTAATCATCACTATCTACAATAATTGGCGTAATCACTATTCACTCAAACAAACTGAAGCAACTGTTAAAAAAGGGCCCGTCTTTCTCATAAGCACTGACGCACTGCCACACCACCACAAACAGCGAGTGTACGGACGTTTGAGTACGAGAGAGACATGATAATTTTAAAATCTAAACAAAACACTTTAGCCAGGGCTCACGGCGGGCGCGCGCTCGCGATACGTATGCATCGATCGATGGCATTCGGGCGACTGAGGGGAGCGCCGTCGCCGCCCCGGAGCAGTGCGTACAGTCACGAGCAATAATATATATACATTGTCACATTTTCTAAAATATCTTAACTTCTACCATTAAAAAAATATGTGTACGATATTTTTTTCTAAATTACATAACCATCAAACTGTGTCAAAACTGGGTATACATTAGTTTCACAATAATATAAACGAAACAAAATCAGTAAAAAGTTTACACTTCCAATGTAATTTTTAAGTATCCATGACAATTTCTATAACATATATACAATTGTATACGTGTTATAGGAATTGTCATGGATACATTAAAATGAGATTGAAAGTGTATACCTACTTTTACCTGTTTTTGTTAAGTTTATTACAGTAATAACTACAGTTGTATAAATAAATAGGGGTTGGTTACTGCAATAAAACAAGGACTTACAAAATCAGTGTTTTCATATGTAGAAATACGATATGGCACGTTTTTATTATTGATTTTGTATCGATTTCAATAATAATCACAATAACACAGGAAATACATATATATCCAGCTGTACTGCACGACAACAAAAAACAACCGTAATGCGTGCTTATCCCTTCTGTATGATTTGCAATGTTGCTGTAAGAATCTAATAGCCCGCCGGCCTCGTCACCATCGGGGTGGTCCGACCGATGCTAGACGACTGGCTTCGGAGAAGGCACGGCTCCCTGTCATTTAGGGCGACGCAGGTGCTCTCGGGGCACGGTTGCTGCGGGTAGGCAGGGAGTCAGACGCTCGGTGTCATCACTGCGTCCATTGTCGGGAAGACACGGTGTTCAAACGCTTGCAGAATGCGCAGCTTGGGAGGAGCCGCGTCGAACCCTTGTTTCGCAAGAAGGAAACGATCTGTCACTGCCGGCTGTGATCCGTTCTATGGTCGGTGGCGCAGCGACGTGGGATGCGATGATCTCCTTCAGCGAAAATGTCATGTCGCAGAAGGAGGCAGCGGAAAGGGAGAGGGAGATTTCGAGTGCTCTCCCAGCCCACAGCAGGTGCACCGGGTGTCGGCAGAGTACCCTCAGCCGACGCCTGGTGCACCTGCTAAAAATACATAAAAATACACGTATTTAGGGGGGCCGGTAGAGGACATTATCGGTAGACGTCCTCTACCGGCCCCCCTAAATGGGTCCTGGGACGGCGGACTCGGGGACGTCCGCCGCCCCCTATCATATATACCCGAGGTGATGGCGCGTAATGTACCACGCGCGATCCTCTTAGACGTCGCGGGGGGAGTCAAACACTTCACTTCCCCTGCTTGACCAGACGGGGCACGCAGTGGCGGGCCGGCAGCGGCACCAACCAAGGGCTGCGTTGAAGAATGCTTAAGCGTCCCCGCAGCCCCCGGTGCAAGTGTGCGAGGCAACACGGGGTGATTTTAGTCAGTAGAAGTCTGAGAGACCCCTCCGTCCGCCCCAGGGCAGAGGACATCTATGACGATTTCCACCACTATAGCAAAAAAAAAGTAAAAAGGAATCTAATAGCACAATAGTTTTAGGACGGTACACGGAAATAAAAACAATGGACGGGCGAGTCGATACCACTCACTGATGGCTACTTTTACCTTACTATGACACAATATGTATAACGCAGTAATAAAAAAATTTAAAATAAATAATACAATAAGATCCTATAACTATTCATGTACTATGGTTTTGTCATTTAGGTAAAATCACAATTTGGGTTCCTTTTGAACCCGAATTGCGACTTATTTCCGAGCTCAAGGTGCTTGAAATTGCTGCTTTGTAATTGTTCACATAATTTTGAAACTGTACTGTAAACATGTTTTTGAAATTTCTTTGCGTTCATAATTACGTAACTAAAAGTTAATATTATTTTTTGGTAATCTATTGTTGACAAAAATTAGATAAAAATGTGTAGTTAATTTTGACACAATTTAACGTTTACATCATTTTTGGACACAGTTAGCATACTTATTTTTGCGATTTAATGTTGCTACATGAATTTGAATTTTAAGGGCGTTTCTATGTTATTGCTCGTGACTGTACACGCTGCCTAGCCCGCGCTATGACCTGTCGTGAACTCGTGACCCGTGTGCAAACAGATGATTGCGGATACTAACTTTTAAGCGTAATTAAATATTTTTGGGACAAAATATAACATGGTGTAAAAATTATTGGAATCGATTCAGTTACTGATTCTGAACAAACTATATTCAGGTTTCGCATATACTAAAAATAATGTTGTATACAAGAATTGCTCGTTTAAAGATATAAGATTTTGAGAAGGAACATGATTATAATCGGAGATTTGGATGAGTCATTTGGAAAGATTAAACCAAATACTTTAAACATTCATAAATTACTTCATCATACTAAATATCTAGGTTACAATTACACATCATCATCTGCCTAGCCTTTTCCTAACTATGTTGGGGTCGGCTTCCAATCTTTCTGAATGCAGATGAATACCAGTATTTTACATGGAGCGACTACTTATCTGACCTCCACAACCCAGAAACCACCCAACCACCCACCCACCCAGTTTCTAGGTGATACGATACCCCTTGGTAAGACCGGTTGTTAGACTTTCGGGATTCTGCCGACCTCTAACGACTGTCAAAGATCCACTAATGACAACAGGGATCACAGACTGGGACCGACGGCTTAACAGAGGGGTCTTGGCATGTAAAGATGGTCACCCATCTAAGAACCAACTGCGGTAAGCGTAGCTTAACCAAGGTTCCAACAACACACCATGTCTTTATTTTCCTCGGTAGGTATCTAGGTATTTTTCCTTTACTAGAAAATTTTTGCTAGAAATTTTGTGTAAATAAACGAATAAAGTTGTGTTTCAAAATAGAACTAATTAATTAACTACCTACTTTTGAATGATTTCATTCGAAGAGAGTGCTTTCGTAATTAGTCTTGGGAATTGGGAAAAACGCTAGAAATTGGCTGGGAAAAAATAATACTGGACGGTACGACGCTGCATGGCACGATAAATAATTAACATTACGACGTAAGGCCTGCCAGGGTTGAGGAATTGTTTGAAACAGTTACCGTGGGCCTGGCAGAGGCAACTGAAGGAACACGGGTGGATTTTAGTCATTAAAAGTCTGACACGCTCTTCCGCTCCACCCAGAGTGGGAGACGTCATTTGATGATTTCCCAACCACAAAAAAAGCCCGCTATTCTGAAGCCTTCTACGGCATACCCTAGCTTTCCGTGATGTGATCAAGCTTCCTTATACGTTGACGATATGTCAGTTCTAAGTGTATATGACAATAAGATTTCAAATCATTTCCGCTTTGTGTATTTTGTATATATGGCCTACGCAAATGTCCTGCAGATCTGGTAGCGTCTTGTGACGGGTCTCTAAAATTGGGTTGAGCTCTACGATGACTGATACATACATGCCGTCTGTTGAGACCGGTTAGCTCAAAGCTGCAATGGCTCTTTCTTCAAAAGGCTCTTCTAGACATTGCCCTGCATTGTTAGACTTACATAACATTCCAATAATATAATGTTTGGACCTTAAAAGAGACCATGACCTCTGAGTTTGTTTCGGCGTTTCTTCTGAGGGATCAGTCGGCTAGAAAATGCCGGCGCCATCTAGTTTTTAAAATGTTGGCGTGTAAAAGTTTCTTAAAAGATCTAATTACAGAAATAAACATTTCATTTTATAAACTTTTTTGCCATGCTATACCGTGCCGTGTCGCCTAGTGAGCTGATGCTTACTGTATAAACTTGGCTTTCAACCAAATGTTACAGTTTCTTGAAGATCGTGGTGAAGGACTGCTCCTTCTGTTAACAACTGTTACGGTTATTGATCAGCGATGGCTACTGTCCAAGTTAACCGATTATGGCATTAATCTCTTAGAATGTTGGGTGTGGCAAAATAAGTATGAAAGTATAATAAATTCTATGGAAATGCGTTCGTTGCGAAGCATGTGTGGTGTGACCAAGAATGATAGGCTGAGGAATAATGTGACAAGACAACGGTACGGTTTAAAAGAAGATTTAGTGACAAAAAATTAAAAGAGTATGATTATATGGTTTGGTTATGTTGAGAGGATGAATGAAACGCGGCTAACAAAAGGTATTTACAAGGCAGATGTGACTGGTCACGCCGGAAGGGGACGCTCTTGGAGAACATATACTGCACTTATTGGTGATGTCCTTCAGAAGGGTCTTATTATTATTCCCTTTATTCATTTTTACAGACTTATAAATTATATTTTTAAATATTAGAATATAAAATAAAAACATTTAAAAATATAAAAAATAGTAGCCCACCGGTATCGGGAACAGGGTCCAAGCTACTGGCGCCGGCGGTCAGGGCTCCAGAGAGAGGAACCTCCTGACAATGCGAGCCGTGTCCAGAAGTACCGCTTTCTGAATCAAGCCCTTGACCCAACTGCTTATTATTATTATGATTACAGTAGCAGTATATATGCCACCAATAAAATTATTTGTTTTATTCAACTGTATTGTTGACAACGATTTTATTTTTCATTGATGATAAACATTTACATTTCCGCAAATATCCCATCGAATTACCAATTTGAAAAAAATACTTAAAATGTCATTATTAACATAATAAAAATTTACTAAGAATTTTTATTTAAGAATTCCTATACCATGTCTAGTTTTCTCTGCTTTAGAAATGGTTAAACCAAAAAGAAACACCATATAAAGAACATTACTAACTATAAAGCCTCCTTATTTTCCAATTCTACCCGTCCATGGAATTAGTAAGTACTATACAGTACCCTTAAAAGAAAGCTTGTCTCCTCGGCATCCAATTTAAACAAGACCCTCTCTAAAAGGACAACGATAATACCAATTCATTGTGAAAAGTTCGATGTTCAAACAACACTGCCATTAAACAAAGTGCTGATAGTGCGAAAAGGACCAAAACTGATAAGGATTGGGTTACATCGCTGCGGGCCGATAAACGCGAGCTGTGGAAAGCTCCAATGTCAGATTAGTGATGAATGAATGGATCTAGTCGAGTTTAAGCTTTACAAGGCGTCTAATTAGGGTAATCTATTGATTTTGTAGACTTTCTTGTTGAAGTTGCTGTAAGTAATTGTGATGCGACAAAATAAATAAAATTTCATATAGGACTAGTTTTTGCTCGTGGCTTCGCCCGCGTGGATGTCGGAAATTAACGCAGGAGGACTAACTACATACACACATACATACAATCACGCCTTTTTCCCATTGGGGTAGGCAGAAACTACGGAACGCCACCTGCTACGATCTCTACACACTCCTTTTGCCTCTTTAAGGTTCATATAATTGGTCATACACGCACGCCGGTTGCGAGTACTACGCACCTGACCTTTCTGAAGAACATCACCAATAAGGTCACTATATGTCCTCCTAGGGCGTCCCCTCCCGGTGTTTCCACTCACATCTGCATTGTTAATACCTTTTGTGAGTCGTCCTTCATTCATCCTCTCAACATGACCAAACCATCTAAGCATACTTTTTTCAATTTTTGTCACTACATCTTCTTTTAAACCACACCATTCTCTTATCACATCATTCCTCAGCCTATCATTCATAGTCACACCACACATGCTTCGCAAGGAACGCATTTCCACAGCATTTATTCTACTTTCATGCTTCTTTTGCCACACCCAACATTCACTCCCATACATAAGCGTAGGCACCAGTACACCATTGTGAACAGCCAGTCGAGCCTTATCGGACATCAATTGGTTGGTCATAATTGCACGTAAAGCACCATTTACTTTATTTCCCGCATTCACTCTTCTTTCCACATCTTTATCAATCTTTCCATCACTTGTAAACTAACTCCCCAAATATACGAACTCACTTACTTGCTCCACACTCTTATCATTTATTTTCACATCACACACCGATACGTTCTCTTCTCTTTCAAACACCATGACCATCGTCTTATTCACATTTATATTCATCCCCTTCATCTTAAATGCTTCATACATTACAGTCACCATGTCTTGCAACTGTTCTGCTGACGATGCAAGTAGAACTTGATCGTCTGCATAGAGAAGGCATTTGACAGGCAACTCACTCATTGTCAATCCACACTCACCCTCTTTCAAATCTGTCAGACAACTATCCATGTACAAGTTGAATAGCCACGGTGACGCTACACAGCCCTGCCTAACACCCCTCGAGATGCAAAACCAGTTCGTGTATGCCCCATTTATCCTAACACAAGCACTGGAATCCTTGTATAAAGATTTCAGTGCCCGTACCAAGCGCCAATCCACGCCGTACATGGATAGTGTCGACCACAGTTTTTCTCTGCACACACTGTCATAGGCCTTCTCCAACTCAACGAAAGCGCAGTAGACTTTCTTGTGCTTTGCCAAATGTTTTTTAGGGAGAAGATCTGATACATACGGCTCATCCCCTCTCTAAATCCTGCCTGCACATCCCATATTTTCTCACCGGTCACTCCTATCACTCTATTTATCAAAACCTTCGCATACAGTTTACCGACAACATTCAAAAGACTAATACCGCGGTAGTTTTTACACTCCTGCTGTGAGCCTTTTCCCATATATAGTGGTACGATTACAGCCTTACACCAATCATCCGGTACACGGCCATATCTCCAACACATATTAAAGATCCGGCACAACAGGCGTGCTACCACCCCGTCACCGCTCTTCAGCATTTCTGCAGACACTCTGTCATATCCTGCAGCTTTCCCAACTTTCATACCTTTCAGAGCTCGTACTATCTCTTCTATTTCTATTTCATTATCTTCATCTACTTCTAAGTTAGGATCTTCTAATCTGGCATCTGCCCAGTTGCCCACTCCCTGCACACTGTCCTGACAACTGAATAAACTTTCAAAGTATCCCTTCCAGCCTTCCAAGACCTTACATTCTTCATTTAGTAAACATCCATCTTCTGCTCTTATAACATTCATACTCGATGTTCCTGTCACTCCGCGAGCCAATCTTACTTGTTTCCAAAACAGCTTAACATTGGCCCTGAAGTTATTAGAGAACTTCCTGTTATACTTTTCTTGCCTTTCATCCTTTTTCATTTTTACCATCTCTTTCACTCTCACTTTCATTTCCTTTTCACTCTTTCCAAACCATCCGTCACATTTGCTGCCTGATTCATCCTATTTTGGGCCTTATAGGCTAACACATTAAGCCAGGCCTCTTTCTTCTTACGCACAACCTCTTTAACATCACCATCTACCCAAGAATCACTCATTCTACTACCATTTTTTCTCCGTGCTACACCACATACTTTTGTGGCTACTTGCACCATACTATTTTTCATTATATCCCATACTTCCTTCATACTATAATCATTCGTATCATCAAATATTTTATCCGTCTTCACCTTTACTTCCCGCTTATATTCCTCTTTTACTTTCAAATCTTGTAGTCTTTCTACTTTTATTCTTTCAAGTGCAGTCACAGGAACTCGAACTCGGTGACGCCAATGTCTGAACAGACTATCCATCCGACACATCACCAGATAATGATCTGTTCTTACGTTAACACCCCGATATGCTCTAGTATCTGTCACTTTACTCTTTAATCTTTCATCCACAATCACAAAGTCAATCATACTTCTACTGTCTTGCCTTTCCCACGTATACCTATGAACTTTTTTTATGATTAAACATAGTGTTCATAACTGACAAATTCTTCTCTATACATATCTCTAGAAAACTCATCCCATTCTCATTCACTCTGTCATCTTCAAATGCACCTAATACTTTTTCGTACCCATTCCTCTTCACACCAACCCAGCCATTAAAGTCACCTAGCAGAACAATCTTCTCGTTTACTCTACATTCATTCACTAGATCCCTTATGCTATTCCAAAATACATCCCTCTCAGACGGTGAGCTTCCCATATCGGGTGCATAGACGCACAGCAAAAAGATAGGGTTTAGGCCCACCTTCGCTCTCAGCCATAAAATCCTAGGAGTAAACATAATCTTTCACACATTTCATCATTCGCTCGGAGAGGACAACTCCCACACCCTGACAGGCTCTTTGTGTCTCTTGAACACCATACCAGATAGCGGTCAGAGATCCGTGTTTAGTCGTGTCCACTCCCTTTCTTTTCGTCTCATTCACACATAGCACATCAATCCTTTTATCCTTCACCATTTCACACACCTCATCCATCTTATCTTTTATACCTCTCTGCACATTCAGCGTTGCGACATTCCGCTGCTCGCTTTTCACCCCGTGGAAACAAATGACGTGGTGTGTGGCGAGCATCACCGCCGCCCATATTATTATTTATGCTCATTGAGTTCCCACGAAAAGCAGGGGAAAATAATCTGGTTAGTGCCTAGGGGCGCCCGATCCCCAGACAACAGGCACGCTCGCGACTAGGCTCCCCCCTAGCCATGCAGCTCTCGGCACGGCAACCTTAGCTTGGGTGTGAGGGAACTAATGAAATCCTCCAGCAGCTACCTTAGTCGCCTTTTACGACACCCACGGACTGTGATGGGTTGGTTCTATTCTACTACCCGGGGACCAAACGGGGACGTACTACCGCGGTAAGAATGTGTTAATCCAGGTTATATAGGTAATAGCTGTTACCCGCGAGTTCGTCCGCGTGGTATTTAACATAAAGTTTTTATTAGTTTTTTTTTTTTGTGAGATATTTCTAAAATAAAAGTAGCCTAAGTTACTCCTTGTTACACCAGATATCTGCCAGTGAAAGTCCCGTCAAAATCGATCCAGCCATTTCAGAGATTAGCTGGAACAAACAGATAGACAGACAAAAATTAAAAAAATGTTGTTTTGGTATATGTACCGTGTATACATCCATATAAACTTAGTAAACAGTGGTTATCTTAATATTACAAACAGACACTCCAATTTTATTTATTTTTCTAGATGTTTAGATGAAGGATGGTTTTCGTTGTAATGTCCTTTTGTCCTAGATTGTGCAAATGTGCATAATGTGAATCCTTTTCGACTTATGTTATAAATTTGAAAGTTAGTATGTTTGGATGTTTGCTACTCAATAACGCAAAACCGCCAAACAGATTTGGATGAAATTTGGCGCACATATACATCTACAATTTACTACATTTTGCCAGTGGCTTCGCTCGTGTGGAGGTCGGAAATTATCTCGCAGGAAATAACTGAAGACAGAGATAAAGTATCCTATATGTTAATCCTGGTTATCCAATAAGAACCAAAAAAATACTTCAAATTCATTGTACGATCTTTGAAACTTCTTCTTTCGTACAAAATCAGGTAAGGTAGTTTATTTTGTAAATAAAAAAAGCTTAATTTCGCGGATAGAAATAACATGTCAGTAGAAATCATGATCCACAAAGAAACAGTCTCTAATTATGACCCACAACATAACATAACCACATAATAGGTACACACGTAGTTAGTTACTTTAACAATTATTTGCGAGTACCACATACGTCTCATTAGACAGGAGATAATGAAACTACATGTCATAGCAACGTCAGGGCGGAATGTCTGACACAGCGAGATATTAATTTACCACGCTTTGTGTGAAATGTATGTATAAGAGTGGATATCAACGGCCGACACGCTAGCCTAAATAAACGTAGATTCTATTAGTACAGTCTTTTCAGCCGTAAGACGTCCACTGCTGGACTTAGGCCTCCCCCAATTTGGGGGGCTTTGCCATAATCGCCACGCTTGGGCGGGTTGGCGATCGCAGTATGGTGGTAAAATGCATAGAGAACGCTGCTGCCCATTCTCTAGTAAGTCCCTTAGTCGCCTTTTACGACACCCACGGGAAGAAATGGGATGGTGTTATTCTTTACGTCCGGCACCACACGGTACGGGTATGCGCATATACAGCATAGAATTGTATTCAATGCGAAAACTATAATCGTAAATTCGGGTTAAGATTCTAGACCTCCAAACGTAGGCATTTTACGACGATTACCAAAAAAAAAAACAATATCTGCTCCATTTTCAACCTTGTAAGTATTGCACTTTCTATGAATCAGCAGACCTTTTTTCCTTGTGACCACCCTTCTTTTTTTGTGGGTGGGAAATCATTAAATGACTTCTCCAACTCTGGGCGGAGTGGAAGTGCGTGTCAGACTTTTATTGACTAAAACACACCCGTGTTCCTGTTACCTGTGCCAGCGCGACGGTAATTCTTTCGAACAAATCCCCGGTCCTGGTAGAATCCGCGACCCTTAGCGTAGAAATTTTTGTTGGTTATCAAAAAAAAAAAAAACACTGCTATTTCACAGAATAATGCAATACCAACGCGACACACAGACAGACGGACGGTCGTCTGTTTTTTTTTAATAATAACAGAAGCACATGTTTTCTATAAGTATACATTTAATATTTTCAAAATGTATATTTGTTTTAATAATACGAAGGAATTACCTAAATTAGAGCGCGAACCGCCAATACTAGCCAGACTCGCCACGCTTCAATTTCCGCCACAACTTCACTACATTCAGTTTTGCAGGATTCAGCGCTTAATCGCTGCATCTGGTACTCACTGTCACTCGAAAGTATTCTATATACGCTGACCCAAAGCGCTTGAATGACAGTTATCGTACCATAAATGCTGAGTTCATACGTGATTGTCTTTTATGTCCATTTGGCGCCGAATTACGGCAGTTTTGGATGTTGCTTTTAATATACGAGTTTTTATTACTATGCATATGAAGGGAGAGCACGTTTATGCATATATGAATACTTTATTTTATGGGTCAACCTTGTTTTTTAGATTAAAATTGTTGTTGATTTAAAAGTCTTTTCTCTGTCGAACGTGTTTCATGACAATCCAGTCTGTCTCTTGCTGCCCCCTACCAGCGATGCCCTAAGCCGATGTCCGTACCCCACAAGGGATGCTTTTAGCGAGTAGTCGCTCTAGATTTAAGTTTTTTAAGTCCTGGCTAAAAGCCTTAATTTATTAATGTTGCCACAGGCAAGTCCGGTTAAGCAGCCGAGAACATTACAAGTTGAAATACGGGTTGTCATTTCCAAAAAAAAAAACTACGAATGTGTTGTAGATGTGAGTTACAAGTAAAAAAGTGTTTTTTGACATCAACATCCGATTTCAGAAACACTTGTCAACACAAAAACCAGTCAGCCAACTACAGCATTTAACTATATTTGATAGCCTGTTCGCTATTGTTTTCCTCTTTGTAATCGGGTCCTATTCCCATATTGTCATTAGCAGGAAAACTAGGAGCCAGTCCTGCGACACTCTCACTTCTAGCTCCTTCATATTTTTCAACATCATTATATCGGCCGCAAGACGTCCCATTCTGAACGTAGTCTTCCCCTATGCGTCGCCACATCGACTGGTCCTGCCTGTGTTTCTAGCATGCAGTGAATTCTCGTGACCCTGATAATCAGTCAACCTTCTAGGAGGCCTACCAATTTGCTATTACTTACTTGTGGTGGCATAAACTACTGGTGCTACTGAGGTTCTGGGTCCAATTCATGGATTCGGGCAAATATGTTAGGTTTTCCATCTTAATAGCAGCTAGGAGTCTGGATTCGTGCCTGGTTGATGGCAATAGGCACGCTCTCTATTACATAGGACTTAAATTTGAAATGTACTATGCTATACCTATTATATGGTACACCTCTGTTTAACCCTATAAGGAAGGTATATTGTGCTTTATTAATCCCTTAATCATTTACAAACAATACCTACCATATCACTATACAGTATATTGCTGAACCTAACAGGCTTAAACAAGAATAGGTTTACTTTGGCTCTGGTTCTCTTGAAGGGATAAAAGCTTTAGTGGCTCATATATTTACCCACCTCTTGACCCTATTACGTTAGAAGAAACTTTACTTTATTGATCGAACCTAGAAAGGTCCGTGTACTTTATGTTTTAGTATGTTAATAAAGTTTCTTTCGTTCCTAACTACATATTTGTTATAGTAATGAAAAATGCCTAGAAGTATGTTGGTGTTTCTTGCGTGATGAAATTTAGTTTGAAAATCGGCATGTATTCAATCGTACTTACTACAAATAATTCTCATTTTGATGTCCTAAAAATATTTGAACACGCTTTCTACAATAAATGTGCTTTTTCTGTGCCTCAAATAATTCCAATTGTGTTGTCCTTTATTTTGTGGTTTTTAAATCATCAAATGACGTCTCCCGCTCTGGGTGGAGCGGAAGGGCGTGTCAGACTGTTACTGACTAAAACCCACCCGTGTCCCTTCAGTTGCCTATATGCCAGGGCCACGGTAACTCTTTCAAACAAATCTCGCGACCCTGACAGGAATTGTGTTGTCTTACAATATTAAATAGCCTACCTTAATATTAACTGCGAGCAACTTGAGCGTCGCTTTCGTCATAGTTGTAACCCAATCTAACCAATTCGGTCGGGATGACCAACTACACACGACCACTTCCCTGTGAGAGAGTTTCGGCCATAATCCACCACGCGGGCCCAGTGGGGGTTTTTAGATGCCACATATCTTCACATTTTCGGTTCTAGGGCATGCTGGTTCCTGCCAGTGTCATGAGATTTGTTCGAAAGAGTTACCGTGACCTGGCTTATAGGTAACTGAAGGAACACGGGTGGGTTTTACTCAGTAAAAGTCTGACAAGCCCTTCCTTTCCACCCAGAGCGGGAGACGTGATTTGACAATATCCCACCCACATAAAAAGGCCATGCTCGCTAACGATATTTGAGAGTAGGGACGATGAAATAATTCATTCAGTAAAGAGCCTATTGACTTTAAAAATAAACTAAATATTAGTACGTGGACCTTCCTTAAAATGTAGATGAGGTCGTGCCCTTTTGTTGCTATTACGCACGAAGGAGCACCGTTTCTTCGTCTATGGTGTAAGGCGCGATGTTTTGTTCTAATGATACGTAATATCCTATTATTGGTAACCTGAGCCCTTTCACTGGACCGTGCAGTCACGGGTTCTACGCGCGCCACAATGAATACTTCATAATGTAAATTATTTAATAGATCGGAAACTATTCTAGGGTATTGTTCTGTTATATCTTATATCTTTAAACGAGCAATTCTTAATATATAATCTGAATTTCGGAAACGGCTCCAACGATTTTCATGAAATTTAGTATACAGGGGTTTCGGGGGCGATGAATCGATCTAGCTAGGATTTTTTTTAAATGTCGTTTTATTCGTGTTTTCAATAGTTAATCAACTTTATCGATAATCAACTTAAACATACACTTATGTTTTTTTTTATTGGAGGAAAAATAACAAAATGTAATTTGTATTTAAATATAATTTGTAAAAAACACAATTTACCAAAAAATAAAAATACCGAGCTTAGCTCGGGCATCCAGGTCATCATCATCATCATTTCAGCCGTAATACGTCCACTGCTGGACATGACCTCCCCCAATTTGGGGGGCTTTGCCATAATCGCCACGCTTGGCAGGCGGATTGGCGATCGCAGTATGGTGGTAAAATGCATAGAAAGTTTGTAAGTTTACTTGTAGGAAGTAATCTCTGAAACTACCAGTTGGATTTGGAAAAAAAATCTGCATTTGATAGACCAATTCTTGAGCAAGGTACCTATAAGGGCTGAGCTTTAAGATTACGCTCCGGTTCATAGGAGCCGAGCAAATTAAAAAGTCGGAAAGAACGCTAAGACTAAATGAAGTAATAGTGCGAGTCAGCGATGAGCCACGACGCTACGGGTCGGGCCCAAAACACGCGGACGAAGTCGCGGGCAGAAGCAAATCCTTCACTTACGTTAGCATGCTTCGGCACATCATTCAAAATACAGTCAGGAAAATGATTGTTATGTAAATTGTCATCTGTGTCAATTTGTCGTATTAAACATTTTATACAACAGTCACTTGTATCTACCTATTTATTAATTTCTACGGACAATTTAAGTTCGTATAAAATTTGTTTAACAATAAATTTTTCTTGACTTTAATAACCTAACGCTTTAATAAGTCTCAAAAGAGGAAAACCAATTATTGCAGCTGTCGAAAAAATTCCTATTAAATACATCATTTAATAGTTCGTCCCGGAATAATTATGACACTGTTATACTAGAAATCGAGCCAGTAGTTTATGTGCTTTTCAAATGATCAATCTTTTCATTATGACAAGATACCCTAAAAATGATAGACAATGATAGATTAGTCTTTCTATCAGATCTGATATTCGAGACCGCGTTTGATGTCATTAAGAAAATATACTTATCACTTCGCAGAAAATAATAGGTACCATAAGGCCAAATCTATACCTACTAATATTATAAAGCTGAAGAGTTTGTTTGTTTGTTTGATTGAACGCGCTAATCTCAGGAACTACTGGTCCGAATTGAAAAAATATTTTTGTGTTGGGTAGCCTATTTATCGAGGAAGGCTATAGGCTATATGACGCTACAATCAAAAGGTGTGGAGCAGCCATGAAAAATGGACTAAAACTGGCAGCCAATTCGATGCGACGCGAAGGGTCAGGGGAACAAAAATATGACAAAGATGAAGTCGCGGGGACTATAAAATTAGCGCTACACCCAAGAAGAGCAGAGCAGTAATGAAAATTGTTGCAAAAACGGGGAAAATCGCACGGGTAGGCGATTCGACGCGACGGGAAGGATCGGGGGAACAAGCAATTTAACGCGGACGAAGTCGCGGGCAGAAGCTAATCTTGCAATAAAACGTTCAAAATCTAGTCGTAGTCTCATCTCTGCGACAGTCAAATGTCAAAAACTTTATGAAAACTTGAGGTATTCTATGTTCTATGTTATAGCGGTTTGGTTTCCGCACTTAGTCCGTTGAGTGGACCATTGTGCGTGGAACTCGAGGTACTTTTGATAGATTGAGACTGAGAGCAGACTGTTAACGAACTTAAAACTAAGAGAATTGTTTCTCTTGGTGTAGGTAATTTTATTATTTTTAACCAGCGACTACCACCCTAATTACGTAACACAGATTCAAACACCATCCGAGTGTTTAATGGTGGTGGTGGTGATGTGGTTTTTCCCAATCCATTGCTTCATAGATTTAATAAATTCGTCAACTCAGGTACGCAAATAACGCAATGAATACGTTTTTCTGAACTTTCAAAATGTGAATTTTTGTCACGTTATGTGTGTAACGCAATTACCCCGCCGCGCTCCGGATATTCACAAGTGATTACCATAGTATAATCAGTCTATAGTCTTCCCACTACTGGAAAACAGGCCACCTCTCTGTGAAAGGGAGTTGAATCCAGGCTGGCGCTTTACTTGCTGTAAATAATTCCATCACCACTGCTCTCAAAACGGTAAAGGCAAACATTGTATGTACTAGAACCAAAAACTCGAAGACATATGACATTTACCAATCCGCACTGGGTCCGAGTGGTAGATTACGGCCAACTCCCTCTCGCCGAGGAGGCATGTGTCCCAACAGTGGGAATGCTATAAGCTGATTATGAAGGAAGGAAATTCCTAATCCTTTGTTTCAGGTGTTTGTAAAATTTGCCTGGTCGACAAATCTTTTCGAATTGTCAGAATTAACGGCATGGCAATTAATAAAGTTCTACTGTATTTCACAGCTTGTCTAGTATTCATAAGTCATAAGTAATTTATTCATTTGTTTAACATAGGTACAATAATGATGATATATATAAAATTCAAAGTCCTGAGTGACTGACTGACTGATATATCAACATACAGCCTAGACCGCTTGTCATAGACACGTGAAATTTGGAGGTTGTGTTCTTTGTGAAGAGTAAGTATCCACTAAGAAAAGGTTTTTTGAAATTCTATCCCTAAGAGGCTGAAATGGGGGCTGAATTTTCTGTAAAACTTTTTATTCTCTGGGTCGATTAACACGCGAACGAAGTCGCGGGCAGCAGCTAGTAATCTTATATCTTTAAACGAGCAATTCTTGTATGTATATATATATAATCTGAATCTCGGAAACGGCTCCAACGATTTTCATGAAATTTAGTATACAGGAGGTTTCGGGGGCGATAAATCGATCTAGCTAGGATTCATTTTTATAAAATGTCGTTTTATTCGTGTTTCCAATGACCAACTTTATCGATAATCAACTTGAACATAAACTTATTATTTTAAACACAATTTACCAAAATATACCGAGCAAAGCTCGGTCATCCAGATATTGATATATAATGAACATAAAAAGTGCACTGTGTCATGCCATTACATACAAATGCTTGTGATTAAGTATCAAGCCAGCCAAGTCTCAATGATAAAATTCGGTACCTACAGTAGTAGCTCAATATTAAAGAGTTACCAAAAGCCGTTCAGACGACTGTACAACAATTTCCCGTGTTTATATTCAACGGTCTAATAATAATCGTGAGTAGAAAATACGCGACATAATATTAACATTTCCGCTGAGCATTCCACTGAGTTTGTATTAGAAAATCTTTGCTTTTTTTTTAAAGCTTTTTAGCGTTGACTACAGGATGGAAATAGCGATGAAGAAGCGAAGCAAGAAGGATAGTTATGATTTTTTGACCGGTATGTATGTCCCGTGTGGTGTCGGACATAAAGAATAGCATCACCCCATTTCTTCCCGTGGGTGTCGTAAAAGGCGAGAATGGGCAGCAGCGTTCTCTATGCATTTTACCACCACACTGCGATCGCTAATCCGCTAGCCGATTATGACAAAGTCCCCCAAACAGGGGGACGCCTATCTCCAGCAGTGGACGTCTTGCGGCTGAGATGAAGTTGTGTATGGATTTTTGGCAGATAGATCTGGAGAAACGATTCCCCAGATCTATCTACCAAACATCCAGGCACAAATTCACGAGAATATCTAACGAAAATTATGTCATGGGTGGTTGTAAAATAAAATGATAATGTAGCATGTCCCATATTTTGTATTATTGTTTTTTACAGCTGGTATATGACAAATGAGTTATCGTTGGAAGCGTCAAAAAAAAAACAATTAATCTGACTACCTATAGTTAGCGATGCTTTACAGCAAAGTGGCATACGTCGACGGCTATTCTCTGAACATTACTATGAATATTTATTAAAAAGATATGACAATATTTTCTTGTTTTATACTTTTTAACCCCCGACGCAAAAAGAGGGGTGTTATAAGTTTGACGTGTCTGTCTGTCTGTCTGTCTGTCTGTCTGTGGCATCATAGCTCCCGAACGGATGATGCGATTTCAATAAAAAAAAATATGTATTTAAGGTGATTTACCTGCGAGTGTTCTTAGACATGTTTGATGAAAATCGGTTGAGCCGTTTAAAAGTTGTGGGGGGGAAAGTGGGAAAGAGTAACCGAATGTCAGCAAATATACTCGAGTGGGGTCTCAAATGAAAGCGCACTGAAAGAGAATATTGATGAATTAATCGAGAGTGTTCTTAGCTTCGTTTGATTCTACATTATATTAAGTATTTACCTATAAAAAGTACAAAATAAAAAATTAAATTAAAAATTTAAAAAACCCCCGACACAAAAACCTAATTTCCCTTTAAAAAGTAAAAAATAATAAAAAATAAGTCAATCTTAAAATACCTAAGAATGTATTAATAATTCAAAAAAAAAAAACGTCGCGTTGGGGGACCGCTCCGCGAGTGCAGACGTCGTTGACTGCTTAGGTAATAAGACTATTAGTAATTAAATTGTTAGGTTTGAAGCGGTCCCCCAATGTGGCGTATTTTTTTTTTTGAATTATTAATACATTCTTAGGTATTTTAAGATTGACTTATTTTTTATTATTTTTTACTTTTTAAAGGGAAATTAGGTTTTTGTGTCGGGGGTTTTTTAAATTTTTAATTTAATTTTTTATTAGAGCGTGATTATTTTGTAGCCGGGTTTTAGTTTTTTGTATGTGCTTTCGTATTCTGTTCTTTTTTCGATTTGATATAAATTATTATATATTTTCAGAAAAATTGCTATGTTGAGGAGCACTTTAGAATGCTTACCTACCGTCGGAAATGTATTCTGTTGCTATTCAGGGTTCCTTTATAGTCTTTGGCCATGGAAGCTATTTTCGAAAGTAAAATCTGTACCTAGGTACCGAAATATGCTGTAGTTATTTCAAGCCATAATACCAGATGTAACAAACAATAGTACAAAATAGGGACACGCTAAATGATAATTTTATTTTACAACCACCCATGACCTTATTTTGCGTTAGAAATTCAGATCTATCTGCCAAAATTCCAGACAAAACTTCTGTAATGTAACTAGGTACTTTTTCATCATTATTTCAGCCGAAAGACGTCCACTGCTGGACATAGGCCTCCCCCAATTTAGGGGGCTATGCCACGTCACGATTGGCAGGCGAGTTGGCGATCGCAAAATGGTGGTAAAATGCATAGAGAACGCTGCTGCCTATTCTCTAGTAAGTCCCTTAGTCGCATCTTACGACAACCACGGGACGAAATGAGATGGTGCTATTCTTTCTTATGGTTCAAACACACAAACCCCCACGTATACACGGCTACAGATCGACCTATACATTTCCAGTTTAAGCTGACCTCGCATTGTATAGGCTTTTCGTATAATGAGATGTAAGCTTATCTTACTAGAAATGAACAGCTTGTTGTATGGCCGGGCGTACCTACATACGCAAAATGTTTTAGTTCAGTAGAACTTTCCCAAATCGTCACTTAAAACCTCCTTACTACAACACTGGCCGTTTGTAATGCACCTCTATTAGCAGGTGCCCTGTCCATCAACGATCGCACTAATTCATTCTATCACTTTACTCCAGCTTGCATTGTTTGCTTCACATGGCTTTGTTTCTACTGTTTACTTACACGTGAAGAAGGATTGCTTTTAAATCTTCATTGATTGAAATCGTTTTTGCTTTTGGTGCCTCTCTAAACATTTTCGATTTTTGGGATATATCTTCACCGTTATGAATTTCTTTTTAAACCAATGGGTTCCATTGCATACCTCAACGTCAGTGTTAATATTGTTTTTACTAAAGTTCTTATTTATCACCACCATTTTCCTGCCCTTATCCCAATTCATTTGGGGTAGGCACAACATCTCTTTTTCTTCCATGCTTCTCTATTAGTTTTCACCTCGGTAGTCACTTTGTAATAAAGTACTATACGTTATATCACATAATGGTACTGTATACTTTATGAGAACAATAAAGTAAACGAAAATACTTTATTTTGCAAGATTTGATTTCTTTGGGATTTTGAAAAGTTTAGTCGTAAGTTATTTTTCGTTAAATGAAATTTGTGTGTTACAAACTGTAAAAAGCAATAAAATTATATTTGCCCACAATAAAGATACTTTGACTTTGACTTTGACTTTGACTTTATACTATGTACAGACGCCACCAGGTCAAGCTACCCGAAACTGTCAATTTTCCCAATGAACCTTGAACCTAATGCTCTAGAAATAAAGTTGAAAATCTATCAAAGAAATCTGACAGATTGTAGTAGCTTGATGTGTTGGCGTCTGTACTTTTTTCTTACCTATAATAACCAATGTAATTTAATTGCAAGAAAAAAAGGTGGCAACTCTACCCCCGCTCTAACCATATCATCATTCACACGGTCCATTCTTCTTTTATTTGGTATTTCCCTTCTCTTACGTCGAAATTCATACTCAAAACTTTCCTCACGACATTTTCCTCATTCCTCATTCATTAGATACTTATTTATATCGCATAAATATAAGGACATATTTATTTTCCTTGTGTAAACTTTCACCTTCTGTTCTTCAAACCTTAGGTGTACGTAGACTCTGGACAATGTTCCAAGCTAGTCAACATACCGGCTTTTATTCCTGTCTCGTACCTACTGCACATACGTTATACGCAATTATTTCCTAATATGCTCTTGTTCAGCGCTTACAAACGTTATGTACAAGACAGAGTGGAAACTAGACACATAGTCACCTTATTGGTGATGTTCTTCAGAAAGGCCAGGTGCGTAGTACTCTCAACCGGCGTGTGTGTATAACCAGATGTATGAAGGTAAGCGAGGCCAAAGAAGTATGCCAGGACGTAGCAAGTAGCGTTCTTTAGTTTCTACCTATCCTCATGGGAAAAAGGCATGATTTTATGTATGTATACCTATGTTATTCACTACTTCTTTGATAACCGTTTCACTAAAGAAAAAGCCTGATGAAAAGCCGGACGTTCAAGAAAACTGGATATTTTACTTTTGATCGTTTTATTTTTCAACTTTCCCCGGAAGAATTCCGAAAAAAGTTCCACAGAAAAAAACAGACATGTCCGAATTTTCCGGACGAACGGGGCGGCAAAGTATTTCTGACATGCTTGATAATCTTGTTGACTCATCGGTTATCCATGACTGTGCCCACCCTCAGGCAGCCCTCATTCCTTCGGGGATCCTCTCTTGAGTCCTTGTGACGCCTAGCCATCTTGTTAAAGGAGTGAGATTGTGTCCGTGAAATTGTAGGTATTAGAGCCTAGGACACCTCTTTATCCAAAAATAGAATTTCCACAAAACTTACTCTTCAAAATACGTGGCATGATGTTGTTCATACTAACAATTTTGTTATGATTTTATCTTCGTTTTATCGACAACCCATTTAACTTTTGATACGCCAGCGTCTCAGCTTTTATTATCTATCCAATCCAAAAATACCAGCTACTTTATTCGCTGAAAATATCTTTTACAAAAATAAGCATATTGGTTTCTAAAAATTCTGAATACACAATGTCATTTACTTTGACGACGACGTTTAAAAGAATGTCGAACAATAATATGACGAATTGCGTCCATTTATTCGATGATAGCCTGCGAGTAAGGCGAGTCTATTATTGAGAACTGTTTACGCCACGAGTGGGCACGCCCATCTTACCGCAGTTAACTCATAAACGTACGACAACCCATACATTATTACTACAACCTATAATTTATGTCGCTACTCATTCATGCTACGTAATAACAAAAGAATAATTTTCCTTCGAGATAAAAATGAAAACAAAAAATGTGGAAAGCGTTGAATGGCCGCGTTGCGTAACAAAATACTATTTTCAGTGGCCCAAACCGGGCGGATCAATGAAACGCGTCGCCAGCGCCATCTAGCGGCGGGTAGCGGGCATCGACCTCTCCTCCGTAACCTAGTCTAGACATTCTAAAAATGTGTACGAGGAATTAATCAATGTCTCCAGGGTATCATGTATTGTGTCGTATTAGTTGCTTCAGTAATGTGTTATGGGTTACTTTGTGGGATTAAATTTTAAATGCTTTGTAGTAACACTCGTAGTTGTCTAATGAAAACAGTTTAATTAATTTTATGGATTCATTGAATTGGAGCATAAACATTGAAAATGGCTAGGTTTTGTTAATCCTAGAGGAAATAAACACAGGCAAATTATCAATTCAATATTAAGTAAATAGTTGAATTTTAAATTCTGGATGAAAATTTTGTACAAGTCATAATAAAAAATCTGAAACACACTGCGGACTCTAACACAAAATATTCACAGCAATTTCGTCTTCAGCAAAATATCGTCGATATCGAATAAATTGTTCAGTTATTCTCCAAAACATTTCGTACCTAAACTTATCAAACGACAATATTTCACGAAAGTAAAACCAAGTCGTTGAAGATTTATGAGAAAGTAGCTAAACAGTTGATGTCACCCTGGTTCTACTCAAGAAATAAACCGACGGTTTGCCAGCAAAATATTTCCTGTAGTGCCGCCATATTTTGTACTACGAGACTGAAGGAGGCCGCTCACGGCTTTTAAAGATGGCGTCTTTATTAAAGTGACAGATTTTTTTTTTTTTTTTTTTTTTTTTCAGGATGGGAAATCATCAAATGACTTCTCCCGCTCTGGGCGGAGCGGGAGGGCGTGTCAGACTTTTACTGACTAAAACCCACCCGTGTTCCATCAGTTGCCCATGTGCCAGGGTCACGGTATCTCTTTCGAACAATCACGCGACCCCGGCAGGCATCGGTCCTATTAGACCCCTACGCTGCTGCTGACATCTCTTTGAGGCGCGCGTGGAACACTGCGCGCCGTCGACCCGAGCTTGGTCCTTACCGGGCGGCGAGCTACCCATTGCTCGCCACCCGCAAGCTCGCGCCTACGGTGGCCGGGAGTCCGCAATCGACTCCCGACGCCCGGGGCGTCTCCTCCTGCGGCGGCTAGGGACGTGAGGGCGCAGAGACTGCCACTCCCTCACGCGCCCCGCCTCCTCCTTCGCGAGCATTACTGCTTCGCAGAAGGAGGTGACGGCTTCCCATTCCCTCTCGCTCCGTACCATGGCTCGCACCAGGGCCGGACGCGAGAGGTCGCCGCCGCCGATCGCCTCCACGAGGACACGGCGGTGCTCCGCCCATAAAGTGACAGATGAGAACGTTATTTTTGAAAATATTTGTCCTAATTTCGTGTTTGAGAAAGACCTTATGTCTTTGAAGTTAAACTGTCTTCATAGTTTTAATTCATTAGTAAATTGACATTTACTTCTGATAAATGATTTTATTTCTGTAAGTAGGCTGGTACAAACACTTTTACATGTCAATGATATTTTTTTAAACTAGATGAGTTCGGCGTTTCCTAACTGACTACTCTGAGAAGAAAGGCCGAAACAAACTCAGAGGTCACAGTCTCTTTTAAAGTCCAGACATAATCTTGTTCACATCATGTGAAGATCATGTAGATTGGTGACTGAAATGGTCTTTTGAAGAAAGAACCACACAGATTGAGTGGACCTGTCCAGTCAGTGCAAGCATTTGTCACTAATCGTTTAGCTCAACTCGGAAGATAAGGAGCCCAACGCTTTGACGAACAGTACCAAAGAAAGGACATTTGGGTAGGCCACATAAATTACTCAAACTGCCAGATCATGATTACTAAGAACGAAAGAAAACAAAATTTTAAAAAGACCCACATAGTCTTCACATTCACAATAATTAAAAAATACGATACTTTACAAAGTAAATATTCATGTCATTGTATATATAAAAAATTATCAATGTGAATGTGTATATAAAAAAAAAGAAACGGATATAATTTTGTTGGTCAGATCATTTGATGACCATGTAGATCGGTGTCTGAAATGGTCTTTTGAAGAAAGAACCACACAGATTGAGTGGACCTGTCCAGTCAGTGCAAGCATTTGTCACTAATCGTTTAGCTCAACTCGGAAAATAAGGAGCCCAACGCTTTGACGAACAATACCAAAGAAAGGACATTTAAACATCATTTCTGAACATACATTATCTGAACCTTAACGGTATTGTACACCTTATAGTTATTTACATCTATCCTATAAAAATTATAAGAATCTACTTTGAGAAAATATGTATAACCTTAACATAGTATAATCAGTATATAATGTTCCCACTGCTGGGACGGACGCCTCCAATCCGTGAGAGGGAGTGGGCCGAAATCTTCTACGCGAGCCCAGTACGGGTTCATAGACGTCACTTGTTTTCGAACTTTTGGTTCACCAGAGAAACAATGAATGAATTTGAATTTGACAGCAGCATTTTGAGTTTTTACATTTACATTTCCTTAATTTCGTAGCAATAAGGGCGGGCGGTTATCGTAGTTTAAGTGTTAGCATTATCATTGACCGTACACGTAGGGAAACGATGAATCAGTTATAGCCATGTTGAAAGACCATTTCCTTCTGCATCTTTGATTTACAAATCTCATATTCCCTTGAAGATCAGATGTATTGTTAAAACCAGATTCCCCCGATCGTATAAACCTTTACGAAGCATCATATACAATCTGTTACGTAGTGTTATACATGCCGAGTACGAGCCTCGTAAAATCGATCCCACGATCACTAGAGTTACTAGACGGACTTACGAGAGAGGGTGGGAAGCTGCAAGCCCCCACGCCCCTACCGCTAAACGCCCCGGCTCGGGCGCTGGGAATAATCAGCTGTCATTTTACGTAATTTAAATTTTATTCCACTTGTTACCCATTTTGTTGTGGATAAGGATCTCGGGTTCCATCAAATGCAAATGTTTTTGATTGAGCCGTTTGCTTAAGAATGCAAATATGTTTTGTGATTAACCACTTTCATCTTAGATTTTTCTGTTTAGAAATGAGAGATTTTCATTTGTTCGGTCTAATAGTCTTGGTAGTTCTGATCTCATTAGTGAGCTAGTTCTTTCATTCATGGCATCAAACTTGGCTTAGATTGTGGCTTTGCTTATATTTTCACCGTATGATGTCATCTCAGCAGTAATTGAAGCCTCCGTCACTGTTTGACATAGTTTCTTGGTAGTGTCTCCCGCAATGTGAAATGAGGTGGATTGAGGTCTAGAAAAGATCTTTCGAGTAATATATTTCAAGTATAGTATGCTTCTTGTCTTGTATTTCTAGTAGTGATAGTGTCGATAGAGTAACATTGCTATACAACTTATTAGCCTTGGTTAATATTTTGGTATCTGGTAAGGAAATAAATTGAATGTTGCCCAAATCATCTTCTTCGTGTTCTTATCCCCTTTTACTCAGGGCTTCTTTTTCAAAAATATCTTCAACGTTCTTTAAATTTGGCAGAGTAACTTACTGCAATTTGTTAACAACTCGCTTTAGAATATCGTTCGACCAACTTCTGACAAACTACCTACCAATCTATTTCCATCACAGATCTCTCCATTCCCTGCAATCTCGAGTCTACGTTGAGGTAATACTAACAAAACTACCCGGAGTAACTACCCGCCGTCCCCCACCCCCAGTAGTGGGCGTCAACCCTCACCTCGACATGGCATGTGTAGGAATAATCACCAGTCACTTTACGTAATCTGAGTGCTTGACGATCTGCTGCATGCAGCCTGTAAATACAGTGACTCAAATCGTTGAACTGTTTTTAAAATAATGATTTAACTAGTACCGTGTTCTTGAGTAGCGAATCGTTTTTGTTACTAACTAATAGTTATTTTGATAGCTGGTACTTATCGTGTCCTATTATGGGTCTATTTTTTAAATTTTTAGCGTTTTTCTATATCTAAAAAAAGCTGGTACTTATCGTGTCCCTATCGTTAAGGATATATTTCGTACAATTTGCCTACTTCTAAAAAAATAGTATATCATGAAATATCAATGAATAAGGTTATATGAACTAACAAGATTGTATTGATGATTTGAATGACTAGAATTCTGTAAACACATATGTACGTTTAACGGTCGAGAATTATACTTTATTCAACATACAACTTGACACTGACCTGCAAAAAACGTAAGGAAATTAGAGTTTCGTCGGCTACGTTGGCGCTTACCTCTAAAGGAAAAGATTTTGCAAATCACTTATAAAGAATAGCTGAGTGTTCTACAAATCTATACTTTAATATTATAAAGCTGAAGTTTGTTTGTTTGGTTGAACGCGGTGATCTCAGGAACTACTGGTCCGAATTGAAAAACGCTACAATCAAAAGGAGTAGAGCAGCCGTGAAAAATAGACAAAAACTGGCAGGCAATTCGATGCGAAGGGAAGAGTCAGGGGAGCAAAAATATGACGTTGATGAAGTCGCGGGGAGAAGTTAGTAGACTATAAAATTAGTGTAAATACTAAAGTGTTCGTTTAACACGTCAGTCTTTGAAGTATGATAGGATAATAAGTATAGAATATCGGCATCAGGCCAATTTTACGCATGTTGAGATTTAAAGTGTGCGTAAAATTGACAGGTCTCAAGCTCGGTTGTGAAGCGAAACCGATATACGATGATGGTCTTTATGAATGAAATGACAAATTACAACAATTAGTCAGAAAGGTTTTCAGTAAATTTTGCAGCTTTCATCGCTCAGAGCTCTTCCAACTAACTCGGCAATTATTTTCCCTTTAATTAAATAAAACGTTACTAAAACAATAACTTTAAACTAGGTTAACACCATTTTATCAACAGTTTTAATTTTAATCTGCAACCTTTGCTATGTAAATATAACACCGACGCCATGACACATATTTACCCGGCAAAAAAAAACATGGAAGTTACATTAAACCGCGCTTTGCCGCTTTAGATTTACTACTACAGCCTTTTTCAGTTTTCCATATAATATAAAAGGGATCTTTGATAGTAGGGTTACCTGAGAGCCTAATAACCTCCCTGTGGAGCTATTTGGTCACATAACCGTAAAAGCCAATATATTCTTAGTAGAATCATAAAAAATAAAGTTTGAACCTAAATCACTGAAACCAAATCAGTATATTACATTGATTTGAAAACGTAAAATGTTCGAATTAAGTCTCTAGAGTCAAGCATGAATGTTTTATACGAAGAAACGATTGTGGGCCTTGAAAATATCGATTCGGTTGAAATTAAGGAACAAATGGGGCAAAGGGACGTGGAAGGGTCGCAGAGGTAGTGGACTTACTGTGTATAGAGAAGCGAAAAGCGTGGCGAGTTTAATTATTTAGGTCAACAAAAAAGAACGTTACTTTACATAAGTAGGGATTCGACACGAAAATAACAAAACGTTACAATTGTCCCACGAAAACTGAACTACTTGGATAATAATCCTATAGCCTAATCCAGGCACGTTCTACTCATGAGACAAATTCGTTCAGCCGTTAAGGCTTAATTCAGTTTCAGACATCCTAATTCATAAAAATTCAGACTAGGTCCAAGATGACTAGGATTTTATAATATAAGTAGGATTCTGTCTGACGACAATGAAAAAGAACTAAATAACCAACCACGTTCAAACTACATTCTTGAAAGACTCATGAAAGCACTAGCACTTAGCAGTGACAAATTGTCGCCCAGCTTGCCATTTGTAGTGCTGTCAGCCTTATCAAGCTGTTCACAAATACTTCTCACACTCGCGAGGTCTTTAATATCCTTATCGCTTGCTTCATAATCTTGCTCGTTAGCTCCAAATATCGCGACCGCTACCACAGTATCGCTTCCTAAGCCAAGTGTTGTCGACTCATGTTCCGCATTCCCATACATTGTTATTAGTTCGCCTGTGGTTGTGTCCCACACAAATATTTTTGCTGCCGTACTACGCACATGTTTTTGATTTATTATAACGTTCAGCGTTGACGCTTAATAACAGCGTTTTGTTTGTCGTCCACGATTTGTTCCGGGATCTGTTCAAACTACTTACATATTGCTACTTATGTTAATGTTATTTGACTTTTATTGGTTTGGGGTTTCGAAGAGAGCATTGGTCAAACACGGATGTTTCCCTAATAACTTATTGGCGTTTGATCGAGGATTCCTGTTCCTACTTGGTTTATAAAGTACTACTTGGATATGTGTAGTTTTAACTTCATCATGAAACAAATCTTTACCTCTTAATACATTTCCATCTTCAGTAAAAAAAAATACTATACTATTTCTTTGGCATGATGGATTCTGAGATTTGGAACTCTATCTTTACCATATTGTATATATACGTATCTGTCCAATATTCGAGTTATTCAAGTTTTTTCTCTACTTTTAATTTCTTTGTAGCTTCTATTATATTTGTAATGCTCTTCTATTACCTACTACTTCTTTCCGACTATTTTTAATGTATAGTAACATCCCATAGTATTTATTGCGGCTTCTCTCGATTCATAATTTCCTTTTAGCTCCTATTATATTCCTAATGCGATTACTTCCAACAGAATAACCTCAAGGATTTCATCTAAGGCTACATTGTCCTTAATAATAAGAATTCATTCAAGGACGGAATGAATCAGTTTTATGATAAAGCTTCTGAACATAATATGACTTTATTATGATCATACACAATGTAAGATTCTTCGTCTTCAATTTCGCACTGAATTAGTTCATGTGACATCATTCGCGTAATATAATAATGAATGGAGGTGGGCAGAAGATCCTTCAAGACTATTATAATTTGAGAAATGATAGGCCTGATATTGTTTCAATTGCGTGATAAAAAACATGGCTTGGCCTCTTACTACAAATGAATTTTATTAAAATTGAAGTAGTCGATGGTTTTATGGTAGCTTTAATTTTACAAATAATGAAGTCTCTCTGGACTACCACAGTACAAAATGGAAAATAATCATGCTGTTGATTGTTTCGGGTTACCTATCATAAGTTCGAAAAATATTTGACCGAATTTCATATCCCCTAAAACTTTTCAACTATTATCGTTTCGTTTTTTTTTACTTCATCGACGTTTACGTCTGCCACTGTATCAGTTGACCTATTATCAATTCTACTTTTTTCGTTACTCCGACGTTTCATTTGGTTGATAAACTCTTTACCGAAGTTACACTTAGCCGAAATAACATTTGTTCGAAGCATTATGTTTCCAGACATTCATTATACCTATGTTAAGATTAACCTACTCTTTGGTTTAATTAATTATTTATTTAAATGTAATGGCACTTAATAAAACAGTTTATTATGAACAAAAGTGTTTTTAAAGGGTCCCAGTAAGAAGCATGCAAACAATGATGTTTGCTACAAGCATGCAACATGCAACCATGCATGCAGCGTGCAAGCAGGCATGCAGCAGGCAAGCAGGCAAGCAGCAAGCAAGCATGCAGCGTGCAAACAAGCATGCAACATGCAAGCAGGCATGCAACATGCAAGCAGGCATGCAACATGCAAGCAGGCATGCAACATGTAGCAAGCATTGTTTCTGTCACGGCTCCGGCGCTGCGGGGTTTGGGCGGCCCCACGCGAGCTTATCGTCGCAGATGGTTTTAATGCTCACCACCGCAGCTTCGGCTTGCTGGCCGGCTTAGCCGGCCAGCCTCAGCTGCGGCGGCGGGCCTTCAGACCACCTGCTCCTCAGCTCGCGGGCCGCCCTACCCCTCCGCGCCTGCGCAGGCTTAAATTACACTCTAGGGGTAGGGCAGACAAGACTACGTAAAGTCGGTTTTACAGCGATTCATTTCTCACTAAATTTTGTAGCACAATATATTGACTTTTTATGAGACTACATATATTTAATTTAATATTGAAAACGCTACCAAGTAACCGGCTATATATTTGTGACCAAATAATATTCCCTAAAATTTTGTTTCACTGTGGTGAAAATATGGCAAACAAATCATTTGGCAAATGAAAAAAGTTCAAAAGAGGCTTCGGCCAATAGCAAAAAGTTATTTCGTAAATCGGCGAAACATAATTCGGTAAAATAATACCTATGACACATGATACTTCGATGATTTAAAAATATGTCAAATGATGCATATTGCAAAAAAGACGTCGGCCAATAGTTTTCGGTAAAATGAAAATCAAACAAAAAAAATTCGGAAAAGTAATCGGTTCCCATTGTTTTGACCTTATACTTTACAAAACTCTTGTCTAGAATAGCTTTGTTATCTATCCCAGCTCTCCACTTCTTCAATGAAATGGAAATACTTAATTCTTTTAGAAAGAACTAAGAGCCCACTAAAATCCCCTGGTATCTCTACCCGATAATTGTTATTTTCCTTAACCTAAACAATAACTCCAACCTACTCACAGTCTATATTAGAAATCAAATCATAACATGAAGTTTCGCTAATAACTTAGGTATAAAGATCATATTCACTGTTATCATAGATGCTTTCTACGATAGTCCTAAGTTTAACATAGGAGTGGGTGTAAACTTCATCGGTGGAGGTTTATTTATAAGTACTAAGACGATTTATGTCTTTTTCTGTTCTTAAAGAGAATGAATCATAAGATTTATTGATGCTTTGGATAACGCTTCATTTGTCTTCTTCACGTAGCGACAGATCTATTCCATCATCTAAATTTACTAGATTACTACTCTGCTGTAAAGTAATTTAGAAAATCACATTAGCGATTTGGTAATATGTTAGGAGCGGAGTCTCTGTTAGAGTACCTAGATCGTGGGTCAATTTTCATCTCTGGTGTTAGGCAATGTATATGTATGTTTATTCTATAATATTATATGGTAATATCATTAAGACTTGATACAATAATGCACTCTATGACTTCATCAATTGAATCTTTTTTCACACATTGATGAATGGCACACCAGGTCGGCATAATAATGGTAATCGGAAATCAAACTGCAGGCAAATGTCACTAAAAGATCTGAACATTATCAACACATCTAAACAGCTTTCAAGAGCTGAGACTCTCCTCTAAGTGTGGTTTTCTAGATGTCATATGTCTTCGAACTTTCGAATCTAGGACATGCCGGTTTCTTCACGACGTTTCACCGTTTTAAGAGCAGTGGTGATGATATAGTTTATACAAAGTAAAGCGCCTGTCTTTTTGATCCTACAAAATACAACTAACTGGGTCACCACTGTGCTCGAAGAAGAAGTAGTCTATTCTAAACTCAGGTCAAATTATATATCAAAGTAACACACGAACAATAATTTAATATGAAACCTACTAGCAGCAGGTGTAATTTATTATGCAGAATGTGTTACCATGTGGGTGTAAGCGTGGGTGGTGGGCAACAACCTGTCAGGGCCACTCAGGGCTAATTCACTATTTAATCATGAATGCTTGTTACTTCGTAGTACTTACGTTTGACGTGTGATTAGGCTTGAAAAGTTTGGCGTCTTCTGTAGCTTCTTGGTTTATATCGACGTTAACATTTAAAAACTTTTCAATAGGAAATGTTATGATTATCTGGTCAATAGAATTGATTGTTAAGAAGATTGAAACATTGTATCCAAATATAGCTCTACCTAGGTAATAGTAACTTTTTTGTTCAAAAAAGTAGCTGTGCACACGGTTTTGCCTGCGTGTATGTCAGAAATTATCTCACGAGAACGTGGTACTGAGACCTCAGCTATCTGCTAATAAAACTCCCATAAAAATCCCGATCATGCCAATTTGAAAAGAAAAAATAAAAATAATAATAATAAAATTAGTACCGTATATACTTAAATGGTTTTAGTAAAAAGCTGTTGTTCTGAAATTCATCACCATCATCATTTCAGCCGAAAGACGTCCACTGTTGGTCATAGGTCTCCCTCAAATAACATTACAAAGAGACAATTCAATTTTATTAATATATAGTGTAGTATATCGATGAGAATACACGACTTAAAGAAAAAGAAGACGTGGAAAACAAGTGTGCTCACCATTCACTGTGTAGTGTAGTAAATATAAACGTGAGATTTCCCCACGATTATAAACAGACTCCAACAAAAAGTACTTTTAGATAAAACACATTCTCACTATAAAATACAACGAGCTTACCTCATACGTAATTCGTAAAAACTCAAAAACATATCCTGAACGTTTTGCGGTTTTAAAATCCACCCGTGACACCACCACGCATCCGAAATCCGGGATGGCACGATAAATATTACATACATTGCGCATTCAGATACCAAACTAATAAAACTTCAGTGTTAGCACGTAAACGGAATATAAAATGGTCCTAAGTTACGCGGGTTGCCGGTCGAATTCCCACGTTCATATCATTTACGACTGTCGAAAGATATGTTAGGTTCTAAAACGGTTATAACTTGGTTACCGTAGACGGTAGCATCTAGACAGTGCAGTTTCTTGAAGAAAAAATTATAGGTTGTATACAAAAATCATGTTTTAATGGTATTTCTGATCGTTTATACGGTTTCTGCAGTTTAACCAGCAGTTAAACTATGGGCTTGTACATACGGCTACAAATCAAGCTATGCATGTCCAGTTTAAGCTGACCTCTCAATATACGGAAATTCCTTAGAATATGAGATCAGTTTATACTGGAAATCCATAGCTTGATGTGTAGCTGGGCGTACATGAAAACAGCCGATTAATATCTAACTGAATTAATTTGAACTATTCTATCTTTATTGAACCACTTCTTCTTTCTTCTTCTTCAGGAACTGGTTTAGCTAAGATTGTGATTAATGGTGTGTTACGCTGTTAAGGTCTGCACCCTAACCACTATTAATCACAATCTGAATAATTTTGAGGGATATTGCTAATCCAATACTTCATACGTTTGAAAAAATTGTCTCCCCAACAACGTAAATAAAGCTATGAATGTTGTTGAACTGTCAAAATGAAAGTCTTTGCTACTATTAGTGTTTACAGAACAACCCTCCTGATTAAAACTTACTTGTGATCAGCGCAGTATGTTTTTCTTCTCCATTTTCCAGTCAAAACACTAATGATATCAATTAACGAAAAATAAAGAGTGAAAAAGTAAAAGAAAAACGCGTTCATTTAGATGCCGAGAGATCTCAAATTAGTGACTCCACTAAATGTACCAAGAATGAGCGCTGAATTCTTTACAAAGGATCACATTATTATGACAAACTGCAGACTTCTGATTCATGAGGTATTCACAATAAAACTGCCTTTATTATAATTGGATCTACATTATAGTCATAGTCTACTTGAATATAACATTCACCAAGTCTCGTTTTCTTCAAATAAAATTTGAATTTATCATTGTAATAATATTGTCTGAAATCTCCGTTTGAACTGGCAATAATATTTTGAGAATAGCTTTTGATGTTACATAAAAGCTGGAGTTCTAAAATGCTAGATTTATGGCTGCAATATTCCGTGTAATATGCTACTTGTAGTCATTTCTAGCTGTCATAAATATCGGACTAAAAGTAGCATAGGTGAATGCAGATTTGAAAACTATAACTATTGTGGTAGATCAATGTTATGAATCTTTTCTTCCATGAATAGGGTTGTTAGTCGTCATTGTGTTTTTATCAACAGAGTAAGTATGTTTATAAGAAAACTGCATCTTCTGTATATGATGTATGATGATCAGCTCAAAGGCCCCTTAACTTCTAATTACATCTTGATCACACATACTTATGTAGCCTTTATCTGAAATCACGTTTTATTCTGTTAATAAATAACAGCACATTAGAGTTAGTAGTGGTAGTAGAAGAGAAAGATAATTACAAAGTATATTGAATATCGAATCAGAAAACTAGACAATCGTTAAAAAAAACTTTAAGCGATACTGCGATGAACAACACAGACGGACATAAAAGAAATCGTAGACACCGTAAACACAAAAGTTTATTCCCCAAATAAACTATCAACTAATGTCCCTTAAATCAACTGTATTGGAACGAGCAGCCTTTGAATTTGCGATGTTTTTGTTAAAAGGAAAGTTTCTGATGCGACGCCTGTCTTTTTGTGTAAGTAAGGACATGTACAGGAAATGGGGGACGGAAATAGGGAAACGTAGGGTGCTACTTATATAAATTGACGATGTATTGCATATGTAAGAGTCCAAAACAAGAACGGAAAGGTTTAGTGAGACATGGTTGAATATGATATGACGTAACCTGAGCAGCAGCAAAAACGGATAGATATTTGAGATATGTACTTAGTTAAGAAGCCAGGAAAGTAGGTCTGTGAAAAGTTTAGTCTCGTCAAAATCAGTAACTATTTCTTAGGTCATGAATACTGTAACAATTGGCCTTTTAGCCAAAAAACCTAATGGAACTCAGCCGATTGCGTGCGATAGCTCTATAATAAAAATATTTAGTTATGTGACTTGACGAATAAATCAAACAAAATAGTTGGAGGCATAAAGAATTTTAATTTCTCTAGCGTATTTGGTACGCACAACGACATATCAAGCTATAGATTTCTAGTATAAGTTGAACTTTCATTGTACGGGAAGCCTGTAAGAAAACCTACAATGTGTGATCAACTTATATTGGGAATGTATACTTTGATATATGGTCTGGTGTACATGTGGTTTGGGCAATATACTTGGGTATTGCTAATGTAAAGTAAACGACTTTTCGACATAACAGCACGGCAGCGAACAACTTATTGGAACCGCCATTTTCATTGTGGGAAAGTTTCTTCGCATTAGATGCTTCTCTAGTCTTGGGTTGATCGACCAAAATTTATACTTTCGTGAAGATTAATACCGACGATGTTTTTATTCTGGGAGATAATAATTACGTTGAACTTATTTATTATTTAGCAATTTTCTGAAAACAGTAGCTATTTACAAATATAGCTCGGATATTTCCGATGAAATCAAGCAGATAAAAATACATTCACGTATTTGCTTGAGGCTCTAGAATTCTAGATACACCTGTTTCCCCAGAAAACACTTTACATTAAAACAAACACGTACTAGTATTCCGAGTTACATAAATATATTATGAAGTAAGCAGAACTGAAACATACGAGATTTCTTAGAACTGTTTGAAGCCACACAAAGAAATCACGTGTACGTTTTAAATATTTGTGTTGCAGTCGAACAGAAGTAACGTACGCTGTTGAAAAAAAAATTAGTTTTGCATTCAATACTGTTGCCTAGTGCAGTTTACATTTTTGAAGCCATTTGAACTAAGAGGTCAAAAGTCTAACAGTTATGTTACATTCAATTAGCAATATTGAGATAGCGCTGGTGTCAAACTAGGGACAACCTGCATATTTGGCACCATTTACATGTATAAAAATATTTGTTTATTTTAAATCAAACTTGAAATTGCCTACAGTTAAATTAATTTGCCAAGAGCCTGCAAAACTAATAATACAAAAATAAAACTAACTAAAGGAAGAAAACTGGGATCAAATTCCTGTACATCCACAGAAAGAGCGAGAGAGAGTTATCAATAAAGATCATGAGAAAAATAAGAAAATCTTTCCTTCATCCTTTTCCAACCCAAAACTAAGAATCAAAGAGGTTAAAGAAGTAATCAAAATTAATGATAATTATATTTTCACAGAAACAAGCGATGCTAGTAAGACAACTAGAAGAGGAACTAAGATTGCGCATGAGACAGCCCGCTCCTGAACTACAACAACAGCTGGAAGCCTTGTTTTCCGAGAACGAACACCTGCAACGAGAGATAGCTATATTGAGGGATACAATAAAGGTGAGAGAGCAAATATAAAGAGGATATTTCCTAACGAATTTTTGAAGGTGTACTGGATTGACTACTAATAAAATTGCAAATTTAACGTCTCCAAGTTGTTAGAAATACAAGTTTTACCCGTGTTTGAAATAAACCCTAGTTTACATAACTTTCTGAGTTAACAACCGCTCCAAGAAAGACAGTGATGCTACAAGCAATCCTGTTAAAAATTTAACACACCAATTTCGTTTGCAAACAGGAACTAGAATTGAGGATCGAAACGCAGAAACAAACACTCCAAGCGAGGGATGAGAGCATCAAAAAATTACTCGAAATGCTCCAAAACAAGGGGATGGGTACGTAATCTAAAGTTATTCTGATTAATTTTGTTGTTAACATCTGCTGTGGTTAAGCAGAAGTGAAACTCCGAATAACTTTCAGGTAAAGAGGAAGAACGTCAAATGTTCCAACAAATGCAAGCAATGGCCCAAAAACAGGTAACTGTCGTAACATTATCTAGTGTGTCTTGTGTGCATGTGGGTAGCAAAACTTCTAATGTGCGGTCGAGTGTTTTATACGATTTGTTGGAAATTTTGTTACTTCTTAGTTATTTTCCTGCACTTTTTAGCGTAGTTGTATATTGTGCACGTCACTTTGCTTCCTTTTATATTTATGTATTAGTATTGTGAACACATGGGCGTTTTATTTTGTGATACCTTTATCATCGTCACTGTTTCTGTTAGTGTTGCTCTTGATAGTTTTCATTTCATTCATTTCTTGACTCTTGAGCCGAATGTGACTGTCGCGACGCCTTTCTATGTATTAACTGATCAATCACACTTGTTGGCTTCATAAAAATCTTCTCAAATCTCGCTTCTCACTCCCACGGTCTTTCAATACCTTTCTGTGACACTGTCAAAGCTTGAATCCTGAGCACCAATTTATCGTTTTCTTACTCCCTCTTCCCGCCACCTACACGTCGCCAATAGGTACATAACAAAAATTAATTTCAACTTTTTTAAATTTCATCCATGATGACCTATTAACTAATTCGGCCTACACAACAAAGAAAAAAAAAAAATATCGACACGAACACAACCTAATCACGACATTGCATGTTTAGCGGCTCATTATGTCCCCGTCACATGAACCTTAGAGAAGACCGTCTCGTATAAATTTTATTGGACATTCAGTTTGAGCAATCATTGTTTTTAGAAGCAAAAATTTAATTTGTATCGCCTTCACCTGGGGCTGCGTCGCTTCGATGGCGAATTGTTTGTCGTGTCGCGGCTAGTTCGCAGTAGCAGTATCGTGTCGCGTCCGACCGGCGCAGCCCCGGGCAGGCGCACGAGACGCGTCGCCGGTCGTAGGTAGGTTGTATTGAGCGGAGCCGCCGTCGGTGCTGGCGGCGGCGGGCGGCGGCGGCGGCTGACCGACTCGCGTGACTGGCAGGAGCTCAAGGCGACGGCGGACACGCTGCGGGCGCTGCAGGTGCAGCTGGAGCGCGCGCTGGCCGCGGCCGGCCTGCCCGGCGGCAGCGCGGGCGCCACGCTCACGGCGGTGCTCGAGACCAAGGAAGCGCGCATCGCCACGCTCGAGCGGCAGGTCGCCTTGCTCGAGAGCGAGCTGGCCGCGCTGGTGTCGCCGCCGCCGCCCTCGCTCGCGCCCTCGCACGCCTCGCTTTACGATAAGGCCGACCCTCCCTTCAAGAGACAAGTAAGTTTTCTGCTGAACGACGTGCGGGTGATGAAGGACGGGCGACTGAGCGCGCCGCCGCCGCCGGCGCGCCCGCCCCGGCCCGCGCTGCGCTCGAGCTACGGGCACCCGCGCGCCTCGCCCTACTATAGTGCCACCACTCTGTGACTCCGTCGCTGACGACCGACGAGTACCGTGTCAATTTCTCGCTTTAAGTCCGAACTTAGCCGAAATCGTCGCCGACTGTGTTGACTCGTAATATTTTTGTGTAAACTTGTTCGTTGTTAAAGCTATTTTTATTAAAATAAGAGGAATTATATTCTTGAAAGATGTCGATTTAAATATTTTTGTTAAATAGGGCCTTAGACAAAGCGAATATATAAATTTAGATGTAATTGTATGGTTGGATGAAACATGTGAGGTTGATTACGTTGACACCAAATTAATGACGATTTAGAGATAGACTGTTATGAAAATAAAGACTGTCGAGGTCGAATGCATCGAACGATATAATATTACCGTCATGGCAAGGTTTATGTGAACCTCCTTGATCGTTTTCTGGTTTGATCATGTTGTGCTTTCGGTGTTGATCGCAAGTCATCGTCCAGTACCAGCTCCAGCTTGTCCCGCGTCATGTCACCCGTCATCAACATCAACTAGTCTAGTTCATCACGACCCGACCTCTTCATGTAGTGGTCATGTTTCATCAGACTTCTCACGGTAGATAAATGTATCACAACGTAGGCGCCCGTGCATATAACAATGGGTACTATCGAACTACTTTTGGTACTAATAATTAATTATATTAATTAGATATTGGATGACTGGAAAACTTTCTACCGACCCTCATCGAGGCTTCAGACTTTCATATTTATTAGTATTTAGTATAGAAAGTTTTCCAGATGTAAACATCTATTTACTATTTGATGATTCGGTACGATTTTTAAATATTTATATGTCGATGAATACGATTTATGATTGCATGTCGAAAATTTGAACGTGTGAGAATATCGAAATGTCTTCCATGGCACTGCTCTTATCTCGTGTTCAATAGTATAGTGCTGGAAACATTTCGTGCCGTATTAACTAACAAATATTGACATAAAAAGCTTGCGTCGCTTGTCATAACGTCGGTACTAACGTCACTAACTTAACCAGTATATTAATGATCATTGGATCAGTATTATTGAGTAGATTGGAATTTTTAACATCAGTATCATTTCCGCCATCACTATTGCCTCCGTAGATAGTTTCTTTGGTTTTACTATTTGTGGAGTCTTCCATTTCTTGTGTTCTACTAACGAAATGTTTGGATTTATCTAATTCTATACCGACTTTTGGATGGATGGTGAAATGATGAGCAGCTGGATGAGTTCCGGTTGGAGATCCAGAGGCGAGATCAAGAGATCCTGGCGATGGCAGCGAAGATGAAGGCTTTGGAGGAGCAGCATCAAGACTACCAACGCCACATCGCTGTTCTGAAGGAGTCGCTATGCGCCAAAGAAGAACATTATAGTATGCTGCAGACCGACGTAAGTAATCATTCCACCACAAGTTATACATCCTGTACATCTACATATACAATTATCTTTAAAGATAAAAAAACACACAGAACAAATCGAGTGGCACAAACACAATGAATATACAAGTAGTGACGCACCATCGATTACAATACAGGACCTGCCTAACTCATAACTTTTTGTTAACTTCAAAATAGACAAAGAACTACTACCATGCACAGGTGGAAGAACTGAAAGCCCGGCTGGATGAGAAGAGTAGATTGGTGGAGAAGAAAACAGCGGCAGCGTTGTCAGCAACACACGAGCTGGCCGAGCTCAGAGACCACTCCGAAATCAAGGACAGGAAGATTAACGTGCTGCAGAGGAAGGTAAATAGGACCCTGAAGTGTTGGAGTTGATTTTAGAAGATATAGAAAGGTATTTATTTGAAAAGGATTCAATTACAAATTGTTAAGATGTATCTACCGTTAGAAATCACTGTGGCTAGGTGTCAGAGAGTGTTTTGTTTTGAGAATATTTTATGAATTTTCAACGCCACAATACAAAAAACAACAACGCATTTACGCAAGGTATTTCTAATATCGTGTTGAAACTATCGCGTTTATAAATTGAATCCTTTTTTCCGACTACCGTCAATTAACCACAAATTGCTCCGTTAATATTCGGTGGTGAACTATTTTTTCCATTTGTGTATTTATTCTAGAACTAGTCTAGGCTATAAATATTATAGATTAAACAAACTGAGCTGGCTGGTATTTTATACACCTTAAGACTGATACAATTTTTGTTTACGTTTCGTTTTGTGTGTATTTATTTTTTGCTTTTTATTTATGTAATACTCTATGTTTTGTGTTACTGTTGAGGAGTAGTTCAAGTAGGATTTGATATTATACAGTTCTTTACATCTTGCACTGTTCACTGAATTATTTATCAATATAAAAGTTGAGTGCTTAAACTTATCTACTAATAAAATTGTTTCATGGAAATAGTAAATTTCTATGAAATCGTGCACTGATTTCGAAATGTGCATTCGTTGATCGTCCAGTCGATTGCACTGATCCCAACACGATATAAGAGCATTAACATCAAACGGGAACAAATTATAGCAATCGGCTCTGAGTTCAGCCGATTTGTGTCCATTTCGATTCTCCAATAGTTCCGATGGAAACACTACTGAATTATTAATGTACTCGGAACTAGCAATAGTAACAATTACGTTAATTTCTATTCTAAGAGAACATTGGAACAGTTTATCGGAATATTTCCTAATGATAGTTTTCAACGAGTTGAAATTACTATGATTTGAATAGTTTAAACTGTTTGCTTATCTCGATGACATAGTTATTTAATTCATTTTAATGTCATGTCTCGATTACTTTTCTTACCATTCCAAGTGTGTGTGTACTATAAAATAAAGTTGTTGTAAGCAAAATTTAATTTCATTATCGCCAACACTAATTCCTACACAGGCAGCCGATACAGACTTTAATCCAATTAATTACTGCTTCTCAAATACGTGGCCCGTTTAGCTGTTAGCATTATAACCAGTACAGTAGTACCTATATTTTGAGTAATCTTGCTGATTCTGAACACAGTTTCAAGTCACTTAGTACTCTGATTAGGTACCTGTTTATTATTTTGTATTGTGTTTCGTTTTCAAGCTCCGAAGTAACTAGAAGCCCTTCTTTTGTTTTTGTATCGTAGAACGCTACTTTTTATCGTATTTATATTTTATGTATGCCAGTTATGTTAAGCTAGTGTATTTTAGTGTTTTGTTCGTCTTTTTTGTTGAAGGTATGTTTTTTTTTGTATTTATATATTTTGTTTTGTGTTTATTTTATTATCTGAATATATAAAGTTTATTGCTACTAACAAATACTACCACGAGTAGTAGTTTACACGTCAACCTGTTTTCAGATTGAAAATCTGGAAGACCTGCTTAAAGAAAAGGACAACCAAGTCGATATGGCTAGAGCTAGACTGAATGCCATGCAAGCCCATCACTGCTCTTCCGAAGGTGCACTCTCATCTCTCGAAGAAGTAATAGGAGACAAAGAAAAGCAAATACAACAACTTAGAGAACAGAGAGATCGTGCTGAACATGAGAAGAACGAAGAAAGAGAGTTGCACGAACGAGAAATAGCTGAATATAAAATGAAACTGCACGCTCTTGAAAGCGAGGTAGAAAAACTTGGTGCTAGGCTTGAACGAGCTCAAGCTGAGAAAGACCGACTCGAAGCGAAGTTAGAAAGTTCACAGTCTGAATTAGGCAAGTCTAAAGCGGAACTAGACAAAGCAGCCAGTGAAGTTGGCAGGTCTGGCGCTGATTGGGAGGCAGCTAAACAACGCTTGGCTAGACTTGAACTTGAAAACGAAAGACTCAAACATGAACTAGAGCGGTCTCAAACAACTTTTGGTAGGAGCACTTTAACAACTTCGCAGGAGTTAGACAGAGTTCAAGAAAAGGCAGATAAAAGTGCTGCAGAGTTGAGACGTACTCTGGCTGAGCTTAGAGTTACACAAGCTGATGCTGAAAGAGCTAGGGCGGAAGCTGGTGGATTGCAAGATAAAGTAGAGAAGTCACAGGGCGAAGTGTATCGTCTTAAAGCCAAGCTTGAAAATGCACAAACTGAACAGGATAGCCTGAAGGAAGAATATGATCGGTAAGTGTTAACATAACGTTTACTTTAATAATGATTGTGTTAACAAGGAAAATATTAATTGAAGAATGTTTGTGATAGTTTTCCCCACTTTCCAAAGTTCTGCTTCAAGTACAAAATATCGTAACTTTATTTATTCATGTTCTTTCAATATCAAAGTTTAGAAACAAAACTTGAAGTGTTTGCCGAGATACGAATTGAGAGTTTGCAGACACGAGAATATACTTAATCTCAATGTGGTATTACTGTTTACGACCAGCACACCTTGGGCGTTCAGCCTTGCTTTGAAGAAGTTTTCTTGTTCAGTTTTGTTGATATGGGACATCACTTTCTATAAGCCTATTTGGTACAGCAAAAATCCAGACACTTACTCGTATTAAAATCGTGTCTAACATAAAACTTCCATACGCAAAAACGTAATATCATTTAACATTTGATCATTCGAAACACGGTTTTGTAGGCAGTTTTAGTTTACTATATTACTTAAATTATTACTACACAATAAGGTGATGGAGAACATCGTGAGGAAACCGCCATGTCCTAGAACCAAAAATTCAAGGACATGTGACATTCACCAACCCGCTGTGGGCTCATGTGGTAGATTAGAGCCCACTCTTTCTTACACAGAGGAGGCCTGTGTCCCTGCAATAGGAACCGTATATGCTGATAATGTTTTTGTGTATATAACATTGGCAATTTCGACCAACAGGGTGCAATCATCAGTAAGTCGTCTCCACTCCGAACGAGACAAGGCCGTGGCTGAACTAGACAAAGCCAGGGAAGAACTAGAAAGAACTCAGGCCACGCTCGGCAAGGCACAACTCCAGCAGGACAAACTGCAGGCCGCGCTGGATGCTGCTCACTCGGAGATCGATAAGCTTCAAGAGAAGTTGGATAAGGCTGCTGTCGAAGTTAGGAAGGTGAGTCATTTAGATAATATAGCATAACATTATTCTTGTAAGTTCCCCGAAGGAAAAAACAGAGGAAATCGCGTAGTACACACACATTTCGACGATTTTTTGAAGTCCTATCTAATAGTGGCGACCGTTTTGCCATCAACTGGGCATCAATGTAGACGCCAGGACATTTATTTTTGATAGATATGTCAATAACATTTAGGTAATGGGTAGTGGGCACAACTGGATTGTGGAGGTGAGATAGGCATCTGGTTAAATGGCAGCCGACCCCGTTTTATTTGGGACTAGCTGACCCAGCAAACTTCGTACCGCCTCAGAATCAATAAAACCCATGTTAGCTGAGCTCATACCAAGTTATGACAACCTGGTACTTCGAAGACATATTAATAAGGAACTTTTTGGATGATTTTTTACACCTTGGGTCCGAAAAACCCAAATATCTTACGGACCCCTATTTAAAAAAAAAATATAGCCTATGTTACTCGCAGATAATGTAACTTTCTAATGGTGAAAGATTTTTTAAAATCGGTCCAGTGGTTATTGAGTTTATCCATTACAAACAAACAAACAAACAAAAATAAAAACTTTTCCTCTTTATAATATTAGTATAGAAAAGGCTAAGCAGATGGGCAGTGGGTCAAAGGGTATCATGTAAACGAAAAACGGAGATGTGAAATACTGGTATACAACCGAATCCGAATCCGACTGAAAGCCGACCTTAATATACTTGGATAAAGGCTAGACAGATGTTGAAGTCCGAAAATTTTAGGAATTTTAGATCAAGAGCAAAATAATCTTTCTTAATATTCTAACAAAACGAAATTGTTTAGCTAATGTTTCTGGTCTAATAATAAAGTTTGACTTAAATCTTTTAAGTTCAAGTTGAGAAAGAAGAGAAAAAAATATTTTAAAATGACTGACTGTTATTTAATACCAGTCATAAGAAATTGCATTCAATTTATTACGAAACAATATAAAAAACTTTATGAATGAAACCACAGGCTTTTCACAAGAAGCACTTAACTTACACTGGTCTGGCTACACTCTTTATGCCACTGGATTCTAAAGAGCACTTTTTCTTTCCCCTACGTACTTTACAACAGCATTTTTCCTTTGAAAACTGATTAAGTCATAAAATTACAAATGGGAATAATTTCCAACTCAAGAATTTGTAATTTGACCCTATAAAATCTTGAAGCAGAAATGGGTTAAGTGTAGCATATTCAGTTACAGTTTTATCACCTATTAAATAGTTCGTTTACGATGTTTTAATCGCAGTGACTCATAAAATACTATTTGTGTTCATCTTGATGTGCGTATATTGTATTGATAGCTTCTACACTGACATCGCGCCTGTTTTAGTCAATGTGTTAGACAGATGGTATCTATGGTATCTACATCTACAATTCACCAGTTTTTCTTCAGTCGCATGTAAAGAGGCTTGTAGCTAAGTACTTCCAACTGCATAGGTCAATCGATCAGATTCGGCTATGCTTGCTGCAGTTGGGACATGGATAGTTGACCATCTTCACATACCAAGAACACTCCGTTCCTCGGAAAGCGTGTTAAGACATTGATCCCAGCTGTCATATCGTGGATCATTGTCAGTCGTTACGGGTCGACAGAAGCACGAATGTCTGATAATCAAACTTATCACGGGGTTTCGTAATACCTAGTCACTGGTCAGATGACCTCCATGTAATGGAGGATGATACTGGTATACAGCTGCAACCGGTTACACTGGAAGGCAACGCCTACATAGTTGGGAAAGGGCTTGGCAGATGATAATAACGATGATATTAATGTCTTATGTAATATGGGACGAGCCTAGTGTCATCGGGCACAAATCCAGATTCCGGGCTGCTACTGAGAAATTCCAAATGGAAAAACCTAATAAATAACACTTATACGATTTGCAATCGAACCCAGGACCTCATTCACATTAGTAGCGCTTGCGACCACTAGCCCAACTAGGCAGTATAACATTTACATTGATTGAATGCAGAGGAAATAAACACATTCTTTAAAATATTGGTCCAGCAAGATTTTATCTTTGCAACTAACAATGTTAGTTCTACATCTTTAGCAACTGCAACAACGGAACGTAACTAAACAAAATTTTCCAGCGCAAAATTAGGAATCACCTCGTCGAATTCCTATTTGTATTCCGAAGCATTGCCAAAAGTAATAAAAACGAAAACTTGTTAATTTTCAACAGTAAGAAATAGTACACAAAACCTTGAATTTTTTGCAATAACCTTGTGTAAACCGAACTATCTCATATTTTATACCGGCAAACCTTGCAGGAAATTATCTGAAGTAAATCCTCAGGTTAGTCGTAAATTGTGTTGAGCACATTGTGTTGAGAGCAGCCGTAATGTCTGGTGGAACGTTAAACGGTGTGCGTGTATACAGGATTGTAAATTGCTCACTACACGATATTATAAATGCTGTGTGGTGGTATGCAAAACGCAGTCTACAGCTATATATTATCGATTAAAGTCCTTGTTGAACAATATGCTTGAAATTTTCTGGTTATGCTCTCGATTATTCGATATGAAAGTGAAATGAAAATATGTTTTCCATTATAAAATATTTCTGTATTTAAATTCTTGAACACAAAAACTTGGTATATCTAAAGCAATATTTAATTAACAAACACGTAAGTGTTCAAAATACTATCAATACATACTTCTTGAAGATATCCTTCTAATTTTGAAGCTCAAAAAGAACTTAGAAACTTGGTGATATTACATGCATCGTATTTCTATACCTTTTCGTTAGAACTGACAAATGACATACTTTTAAACTTCATGACTACCATTACACAAAAATAATTTGAGGCAAATCAGATATTTTAAATTTTATATTTAATCTTTGTAATCAGTAAAAATGTTATTAATATTTGGTAATTATGAAATTCCGTCATCCGACACTGTGTTGTCTCCTGGCACATACACAACATTCACATTTTTTTTAAAATAAATTATGACAAAAGAGAATTTCGTTTAGAGTGTAATTATACATTACCAAACTATTATGCTACCTTTGTATGAAATTCTGTTAGAGCTATGTATATATGTATGACATGTAATATACTGTCATCATCACCTACACTTAATACATATACAAGAGAGACGGAAACAGAAATACAGTATTCAAACATTATTAAATTAGGTCAACATATGCAGAGAACTTTAGACCCCGGACACCTAAACTAGGACGCTCTTGAATCGGATGTGTCAACCTCAACTACGGAACGTATTTGTACTTAGTTCACATCACAGGTAGTTTGGCCTTGCTTGTGATTTTGAAGATTATTCTACGTATATCTTGGGAGTTACCATACATTCTGATCAGATCAAAATTAGATCATAAATTCAATTGTACTCCTGCCAGGGTTGCGGATTTGTTCCAAAGAGTTACCGTACCTGGCACAGGCAACTGAAGGAACACGGATGGGTTTTAAACAGTAAAAGTCTGACACGTCCGGGAGGACGACCATATCGGAAGACGTCATTTGATAATTTCCCAATCAAAACACAAAAAAGGGTCCTCTGAAGTGTCACTTTTGTGGGTGCGTGTAATGAGAATGACCTTGGAAATGTGTGCAGTGAGGATATTAAAACATAGAAAGTTATTTTAGTATTTATTTACCCACAATCCTAATACAAAAATCAAAAGGCATACGTCTGTAATGCAGGATATGGGATAACTGGGGCTCGCTGCGCATATAATGTTGCTCAAGTACAAAATCTGTGCTTCAGCGTTCGTCCACAGTACACACGGCTACATATCAATCTATATATTTCCAGTTTCAGCTGACCTCTCATATACGGAAATCCCATACAATGTAAGATCAGTTTATAATGGAAATGCATAGCTTGATGTATATTCGTGTACCATGTGCGGTGCAGTTGCACCGGTTATTAACCTATCAGAATTATCTTGGAATTATTAACAGAAAATATTACTAAAATTAATGACCATGGTAAAGCTCCAGATGTTATAAATAAATTTACTAATATCTAATCTTTCATTGCCCCAGTGTCAAGTTGATCGTGAGAAGCAAGCGTATGACTTCGAGTCGTTGCAGTCACAACTGGACAAGGCCCTGGGCATGTCCGCCAGATTCGGGAAAGAGAGAGACACCGCCCAGTTGGAGGCCGATAGGTTCCACGACAAGTATGAGAAGTCTCAGGTAAGATATAAATATGTTTATAGTATTTCTTTCCATACAGGCGGTGAATTTTAGGCTGATTTTGTATTTTAAGGTTGTTCCCTCAATGTAGCTAATCAAACATTTCTTACGTTTTTTGCTCTGGTTTTATCTGATTTGTCATATTTACAGTAAATAGTCTTATTTTCAGCAAATACAATTTCGATAGCTAAGATAGTGTTGATTTAAAAGACTGTATTTTATTCATTTTCCCATAATTGCCGCGTAACATATTTTGGTTAACCAACGTAATTTGTCTTCGGTACAACTTCCAAAAAAATATATTAAGGTTTTTGATTTTCTCGGTTCTCTTCGACGGATTCGATCTCTCGTTTCAGTAACCTATGTCTTGTATCTTTACAAAAAATAAAAAGCTTTAAAACTTAGTACCAAATTAGTTAACAGCTTTCTCATACTTACATAATATATCTCGTGTCGATACAAAAGAAGAAGAAGAATATTCTATCGTAGTTAGCAACTATGGTTTAAGAATTATGGTGACACGCTGCATCTAATTATTGATAAAATACCTGTATTTAGAAAAACTATACCAAAAAAATTATGTTTACAGTAAAATTCCACACGAAGCCATTAATATAGACAATCAACAAATCCAAAACCACATTTTTATAGTTCATCGTTAAAATAGCGAAACGTGTAAACGTGTCCGCTTACCTGGAGGCTGTCGAACTAGAAGACGACTCCGTAAACGGAAACTCCTGAATATTTAATGGAGCCAGTCAAAAATTTAAAGGCTAAATGCAGCCGAGACTCCAGGGTGTCTATTATAAAATTCAACTTTGAGAAGACTCTACGAACCTAAATATGGAAACTTATCAATAATAAAGAACGTTGAACATCACAGAGAATATTGTATATTCTGGGAAATTCATTGATTGAGGATTCCAATTTCCAATATATAACAGCCCGTCAGAGTCGCTTGAAATTGAGCTGACTTGGCATACTACAGTGTTTCAATAGATTATGAGGCCAACTTATACGGGTTTAGTTAGTACTGACTTGTGGCCTGACAACATACATGCACATACATGGTCCATCAAAATGTTCATTTACCAGGAACCCCTATGCGATCTCTGTGGTGGAGATTTTTCTACGAAATTCTGTATGCTACAGTTTCCTGAAAGAATGAATTCAATACGCTTTTTCCAACAATTCTGTTTTTCTATGGTATAATAAAATACGAAATATTATAGGACCTCTAATCCGTATTGAAGGAGAAGAAAACTTCATAGGTACAATACATAGGGTCTTTCAACAAAACTAGTACAAGCTGGCCTCGTGTTCTATTGAAAGTCCAGCAGTGCAGAGCAATGAAGTAGTGGCCCAGTGGTAACGGCTGTGACTTATGAGATATTGTATGTCACAGGCTTGAACCTAAGCAGACGCTTTCATTGTCAACAATCTTTTCAGCCGAAAACCGTCGATAGAGCTCCTCCAAGCACTGTCACTTCAACCGGTTCCGTATTACTCTCATCCAACGGATTCCTGCGGTCTTGACCAATTCATCGGTCCATCTTATGGGATGCCTTCCTATACTTCCGACGCTACGTCGCTTCCAGTATGCGGTCGCCACTCCAAAACCGTTCGCCCCATCGGCCATCTATTCTGTGATCAATGTGTCCTGCCCACCGCCACTTAAGTTTGGCAATTTGGGCTATGTCGACCTTACCTTATACCTTGGTTCTCCTACGGACTTTTTCATTTCTGACTCGATCGGGTAGGGAAACTTCTAGCATAGTCCTCTCCATTGCCCTATGGGTGATTTTCATCCTTCTTATCAGGTCTACTGTAAGAATCCGCATTTAAGTGTCATCAGATGCTTTACTTTAATTGATTATTTCATCGCCCCTGTTCTCAAACGGTGAAGGATAACATCGTGAGGAAACTAGTATGTCCTAAAATCAAAAATTTCGAAGTCATGTGACATCTGCCAACTTCCACAGGGCCCGCGTTTTAGATCGCATGGTAGATTACAGCCCACTCCCTCTCGAAAAGTGGAGGTGACAAAAGTGGGAGCGTTAAAGGCTGATTATGTATATATGTATGCCCCTAGGCTAGACTGTACCAACTTATATAAATATCTAATTGCTCTTTGATATTTTTATTATTGCTATACTTAAGATGAGTGGGCGAAATAATAGTTTACCATCCGAGTATTCTTATTGCCAAAATCAAGGCTGTTAGAAGGATACCAAGAGAATTTGATATTTTCTTCAGAAATCTCTGCCAAAGAATTTATCTATTCAAATAGTTCCTTTGGCTTTTGATGTTTTAACGAGAATGTTATGCATAGTTTGTTTTAAAGTCGCCTTACCTACCTATTAATAAAATCTAAAAGATAAACTGATTGAGGAATTTTGGTTCCTCAAAATTAATCCTTCAGTACCTACCAATATTGATTTTTGTATATTGTTTGTTACACTTTTACGAAGCGACTCTATAAGATTTTCATTTTTCCTTTTAAGGTACGAAATCTAAAAACACGGTGACGGTACTAGTCTACCGATTTTTCACGTGCCAAAAAATCCTTTTACATTTGTAACGAGGTTTTGAAGCATTGAGATCTGAATGGAAATCCATGAAACCACAGTTTTACGGCTGACACAAACGATATGCAAATTGAACGGAAATGTTTGTACTACGGTCAAACAGACAGGTTTATCTGTGCCTTTTACGGCGCTGTTAACTGGCCAATTAGTTTTATGAGCGAACACCATTGATCTTTTATATTTCTCCGAACTGTGATGTGTGGGACGGAGTCCCAACTTCAGTCTATGTCTATATTCTATACCTGTTATAAATTAAAGTTGTTTTCGTGTCTGTCGGTGTGGTGTTGTTCATCTATGGTTTTCCTTTACCTTCATTTAGAGTATTCATTCGGGAAGAAATATAAGTATGTATAAAACTTTTCATGAGTTCGAAACCAAGCAGACGCTTTACTTTGTGTAAATTATTTCATCACCACTGCTCTCAAAACGGTGAAGTAAAGCATCGTGAGGAAACCGGCATGTCCTAGAACCAAAAATTTGAAGACATTTGACATCTACCAACCCTGGCCTGTGTCTCAGCAGTGGGAACGTTATAGGTTGCTGATGAATAAAACTTTAATGTTAACATTTTTGTAAAATAAAGACTTCCAGTGTTTTGTCATTTCTTAAAAATCGTGCTAACAGAATTAAGAATTACTCAAACTGACATATTAAGATTGAAACTAACTGAGAATATGAAAATAAATAACAGAAAAATAAAAACTTTACCCCACATTCACAGTAATTACAATCACAAAATATTTTACCAAATAAATATTCATGTCATTGTACATGTTATAAAAATTAAAAAATCCGGAAATAATATTGATCAGTAATACTTCAATGGGTAGAAATAAGTGTAAGCACTGAAATGTGAATCAAAACTTGCCATGGATTGTGGATTCTAGTAGTGGTAGTACAATCCTATTTCTACAATCTTTCTAATTTCTTCTGATTTTGCTTCAATGTCAACATTACTGGGACCTTTATAATAGTTACAATTAGGTTGTGTTTGGGTTGCAGCTACCAACCAAACATAAAACTGTAAAAGACTGTACGCTTGTACATCTTTTTTTTTCTCTATCTCATTTTTCATTTATGTTGACCTACATACTACCTTCTAATTAACTTTTTATAAGACATGTATTTAACTGCTAGAGGGTGGAGACCTGGTGACCTGAAACACAAGCCCTTAAAGCCTAGCTTAGGCACCAGTCTCCCACAGTAAACGAAACCATATCGTATCGCAAGTGTAACAACCTCTGTAATGTTTATTGTGATGAGAAAAAATAAATAAATTTCAGTAAAGTAACTTTAGCAAAGAAAGAAAACTTTTTCACTAAAAACACAAATGCACAGGACGAGCTCGATAGATTTTATTCCTAGAGCACACAGTACGATGAACGATGACACAGAAAATCCCGAAACAAATTATTCACAATGCTTCGATCTTTCGACGCTCGCTCACCGAACTTTAATGTCCCAATATAAATCATGACTGGAACGAAGACCACTTGAATGGCGCCCGGTCGTCTAGACTCTGCCTTATGTAACATCTGACGACGTTATGCCAGTACTATTAGTGACGGCAACATTGATCTGAGGTTGAAATGGGACGGAATAATCTGCTGGTTTTATGAGCTCTTGTTCGCATTGTGGTGGTCGTAAAGGATTTGTTAGTATCCCATCTTATTAATGATATACATCCACTAAATCAGGAGAAATGTTGCAATTTACATCATGATTCTTTATAAAAAAATCATAATCAATCAAATTCCATTATAAATAGTGATCGCCCAGTAGTCGAAATTCGACCAACATTGATATAAATTTTAATCATCCTCATTATTTCAACCGTAATAAAGTAAAATTTTATCAGCAATAATCAAAACTATTCCCTTGTTGCACTCCTTTTCCATATACTTAAAATTTAACTGTGCAAAATTTCATACTCCGTGATTTTCATAAAAAAGGGTACTATAGTGAGCCTGGTAACGGTTTTAATGACGAAAATACTTGGGTGCATGAATATAGTTCATTGTCACATTGTACTATATGTTTTACACATCAGATCACAAAGTAAAACTAGAACTATGAGAATCCATGACCGTTTGCGACAGGGGCGGTGCGTGCCGGACTAAGCGCGCCAGCGCCAGCGCAGATCTGCAGCGTTGCGCGGCGTGCGTCGTCGATACCTATGCTTGCCTATGGTTTTACCGCGCGTACGTTTTGTTGTTACAGTACAAAGTTAAAGCTTCACATATCAATAAACCACTATAGTGGTGTGATTTTCGTGTGAGGTGAAGTTTCGTGTGGTTCTGGACGTGAAGAATAGCAGCATCCCATTCCTGCCCGTGGGTGTAGAAAAAGACAACTAAGTTACTTACCAGAGAATGGGCAGCAGCGTTCTCTATGTATTTTAGCACCATACTGTTATTGCCAACCCGTCTGCCAAGCGTAGCAATTTTGGCAACCCTTTCAAAGTGGGGTCCAGCTGTGGACGTTATGGCTGAAATGATGATGATGATTATTATTATTATTATTTGGAGTTCTTTATTTTTCTTCCCATTTAAGGGAGTTAAAGACCTTACACACGGGCCGGAACCAAGTGTGTAAAGGGGAAATTTAAATTGAAAAGGTGGATGATAGTGTAGAAGAAGTCAGGAATTTTCGTGTGATGCGACAGGTGTTGAGTATGGTGGCTTTTTGTAGCATGTAAAGTGTGTGAGAAGGCATGTGTAGAGTGTTAAGACTTTGTGTGAGAGCCTTCGGTACTACACCGGTGGATGAGAGTACTATAGGAACGATATGTACTGTTTGTGCTTTCCATTGGGTTTTAATTTCAATGGCGAGGTCCTGGTACTTACTAAGTTTTTCAGATATTGTAGTTTGAATATTGTGCGAGTTAGGTATAGCTATATCTATCAAGTAAACTGTTTTATTTATTTTGTCGTGAACTGTGATGTCAGGTCTTTTGTAGTGTATAGTTTTGTCTGTAATTATTGTTCGGTCCCAATAGATTTTATGATTCCTGTTTTCTAAAATAACTTCAGGTTTGTATTTATAATAGGGAATCTTTTCACTTATAAGTTTATATTGGTGTGCTAAGTGTTGGTGTACGATTGCGGCCACTTGGTCATGTCGGTGTTTATAGTCTGTCTGTGCGAGTGATCGACAGGCCCCTGTTATGTGTTGAATGGTCTCAGAGGCACTGTTGCAATGTCGGCATGTGTCAGACGGCTGATTGAGGTCTTTGATGATGTACTTTCTGTAGTTACGGGTTACTATTACTTGATCTTGGATCGCAAGCATGAAACCTTCGGTTTCAGGGAACAATTCACCTCGTTTGAGCCATTCGTTCGACTTAATTTTGTCGACGTGTGGTTGACTCAGGTACGCTCGGTGCCTCCCATGAAGCGCTTTTCCAGACCATGCTGCAATTTTTTGTTGTGTGCTTATGAGATTTTCATTCATTTGAGTGTTTCTATTTTGTAAGTTGAGTGGTGTAAGTTTTTTATCTGCTTCTGTTACATGTTTGTGTAGTGATGAATATTCTGATTTGTTGTGGAAGTACGATCTGAGTGAAAATATTTGTTTGTTGTGTAAGTTGTGTATGTCTATTAATCCTCTTCCTCCTTCTTGGCGTGGTAGCGTTAGTCGCTGTATGCATGATTTAGGATGGTGTTTTCTGTGTTTGGTAAGGAGTGTATTGATAGTACGCTGTAGTTTTCTGATATCTGTTTTTGACCATCGTATAATTCCGAAAGAGTATGTAAGAATGGGTATTGCGAATGTGTTGATGGCTTTTATTGTATTTCTGGAGTTAAGGTTGGTTTTAAAGATAAGGTTAAGGCGACGTGTAAATTTTTTGAGTAGTTCTTGTTTTGTCATCTTTTGTTCTATCTGTCTTGACTGTTTGAAACCTAGGTATTTGTAAGTACTGTGTTCATCCATTGGCTCAATAGTTTGTCCTGATCCAAGTGTATAACTATTGTTTTGTGGTTTTCCTTTTACTATTGACAAAATTTTACATTTGTCTACTCCGAATTGCATAATAATATCGTTAGAAAAGTCTTGTGTAGTGTCTGCTAAATGAAAGAGTGATGTTTTATCTGCTGCGTACAACTTTATATCATCCATATACATTAGATGTGTCAATGTGAATTGTGTGTTTTCGTTTGTCAATGTGAATCCTGTGTTAGTTTTATCTAGCAGGTGTGATAGTGGATTGAGTGCCATACAAAACCATAAAGGGCTTAGAGCATCACCTTGAAATATACCACGTTTTATGTGGATTGGTTCAGTGGCTAGAATCGTGGAGGCTTGATTTATTTTAAGTACCGTTTGCCAATTTTGCATGGTAGATTCTAAGAAAAATCTGAGTGTGGGATGGATGTTATAAATATTTATATTATTATATAGATTCAGCTGAAAATCAGCACTTTTCGAACGTCAACATTACATAAGACAGTCCCCAAAAACGCCCGCCCTTCATAATTCGATGTCAACCATGGTTCCAATGTACTTAGTCGTTACCAGGATGAGGAATTATGATCTATCTATACATCTCTACAAATAAATAAAAAGGAAAGGTCTGCTTGTAATGTCAAAATAACAGCTTTTTACTAAATGCATATATATGCAAGAACATTACATAAAGCAAAAAAAAAAAATTTTGAAATTACTACTTATCCCGGTAGTAAAGATGATTTTCGACCTCCAAGTGGGCGAAGCCGCTGGCAAAAGCTAGTTTGATAATAATTACGTGCTTCACAGACATCAGTAGAGAAAATCAGAAATATATTAACGTGTATGAACGAATAAAATCATACTTTCAAAGAGACGATAAAAATAGCTGAGATTTAATACGATAAACTTGCATTTAAATGATAATCCCACGCTTGTAGAAGAGCAACATTTTAAAATTAATGAAAGAACTGAAATCCTAGCACCGTCACATAAAATAACTTGCAGAAATAGCATTCTTTTTATTCACTCGACGGCATTCCGAAATACGTTATTTGAACCTGCAGTATTCCGAAATCCGAACATAGTTTCACCTCTAATTAAAATTGATAACGTTTTAGCTTTGAAATGGAAATTCTATTTTCATTTTGCTTTACAAAACTTTCCTAGTTTGCTAATAATACTGTATTCACACAATGCTTTTGTGTCTGTTGTATTGTCTGGTATAAAATATTTGTATAGCGGTGAAGGCAAAAATAGTAGATCACTGACCCAAATTCTGGTCGGTTCGTAGTATCAGTCGAATTCGATCGGTTATCGCCCGAATTGGATAGGAATCAGCTTTCCACTTAGCTTCAGCCTGCTATCGATCTCACCGTACATTTTCTGAACGATTTTAAAGAATTGCTTCGTCGCTATATTGTTGTATTTTGATCGGGCAAACTGATACCATGATAGGTTTTGTATTGTTTACTGTTCGTTCGTTCAACTCGTCTCGTTTTATAGTTGGAATTTATTTTTGATCTAATACGATGTCTCGCAAATGTTCTTGACAGAATTGAGTCTAGGACATTTTTTTATAAATCTATAGCTTTAGCTCTGACTTTTTCAACTGAAAAGTAACACTTACTTAATATTTTTTTATTAATCATTCCTTCGTTCCCATTTACATCGTCACTGCCTAAATCTGCTTTTGCAAAATCTTAAATATCAAAACAAATAAACAGTTCATTTTTTATTTTACCATTTTGAAAGAAAGCTCTCCTTTAACTAATCTATTAGAACGATCATAACTTAACCAAACTCAAAAATTCATTATCAATTTAAAAACTGTACCGTCTCAAAACCCGTCTAGAAAAATAAAATATGTACTTGCGGACGCAATAAAACAGTTCCGATTGTATCGAGTTGGGCAACGATAAACAATTGTCAAGCAATAGCAAAGATTTTATTCAGTATTTGGCAAGTTGCGCCATGTTTATAGGTAGTAAAGCTAGCCGACTATTCCTTCATACCGCCTTGACATGTAACTTAGGTGGAATCCTGCCAAAGAACTCTTAGGCCTACGTGGGGTGACTTGTAACTCCGAACTATGTTCTCAATACGCCTTGTGAGCGATCGGTATTTCATTTACTAGGAAATGTTGTTCGTTGTGTTGTCGTGTCACTGAAGCATGTCCAATTAATATAATTAATAGTGTTGAAATGTCAGAGGTAGTATTTAATTTTCAGCTTATTGATTCGAGTAATTTGATTTCAACTAACTCTACTACTCTTCATTGGGTAAAACATACTATTCATCAACAAAGTTACGAGTTTAACTAATACTGATAATTTAACAAATCAATAAAACGTAGCGGGAATATTCCCTAAAACGTATTTGGTTATACAGATTATTTCTTCCAAAAAATACCTAGTAACTGCATTCGAGTAACTTAAAAGTAACTACACACAAAAACAGTAGACGCGGTTGTATACTGACGATCGGTCTTAAATTATTTAGCATCTTCGTAAGCTGGTGACGATCATACAGTATCTACCACATCTTGTTAAAATTTAGCCCCATCTATTTTGACTGAAAGCATTAACCCTAAACATAAAAACGATTATAACAACAAAACATAGAACCTACAATCACAGATTGTTTTCCAGGCACTTGTGGCACGAATCCAAAAAGAACGTGATGCAGCACTGGCTGAAGCTGCCAGCTGTCGTGAACGTGCCGAAGCGGCAGCTGCTGCAGCTAACAGAGCAGCCAGAGAACGCGACAGTGCTACCACTGAGCTGGACGTGCTTAGAGAGCGGTGGGAGAAGGCGCATCAACAGCACCAGAAACTCACGGTGAGCATAATATAATCTGAATAACACTAATACTCCCTTGTACAGACGCCACCAGGTCAAGCTACCCGAAACTGTCAATTTTTCCCAATGAACCTTGAACCTAATGCTCTAGAAATAAAGTCGAAAATCTATCAAAGAAATCTGACAGATTGTAGTAGCTTGATGTGTTGGCGTCTGTACAATAATACTGTTTTTCATTTGTTGGAATATTGAAAAAAAAAAACAAAAAGTAGGTCGCTAGAAGAAGAAGTGTAATATAACTGGCACTGGGATTAGAGTTAATAATACGTAAATCTAAATAAGATTGGCGTGTTAAGATACGGATGGTGTATCTTTTAGAAAATTGCTGGAGAATTTGCACTCAGCAGACTTAAAACAAAGACTGAGCTTCTTTTAACTCATACAAATGTTTCAAGCAAGTTGTGTCAACATATTTTATACGACCGCATGTTACGATATTAGAGTAACATTGTAACAAATATGGTATTCGAATGCGTAATATTAAAAAAAAATGCTTTCAGATGGAACGAGACGATGCCCTAACAGAGCTTGAAATAATGAAGGAAAAACTAGACAAAGCCCTCTATTCTACACAGAAATCAATCGAAGAGAAGGAGACTGCGCACAAAGAATACGAAAAAATGCTTGAAAAGTATGACAGGTAGATTTGGCTATACATGTCGTCTTGTGTTGGTGGCGAGTGTGTCTGAGTATATAAAAACGATTGTTCTTTGCACTCTACGAATAATGTTTTTCTTTGTTCCAGGTCCCAAAATGAAATCTACCGACTTCAAAACAAGATAGATATTCTAGAAGCAGATAAAGATCGCATTGAAATGGAATTCGAAAAGCATGCGCATATAGCGACAAAATCAAAAGAAGATCAACGCAAACTGCAAGATGAATACGCTAGATTACAAGAAATGTATGATAGGGCATCTCTCCAACTTAACAGGACCAAAGAACAGGAAGAAAAGGCCAAGGAAGATATGGACAGGTTAAGTGTTGATATCGAAATGGTGCGAGACCGTTACGAGAAGAGCCAAATCGAACTCAGAAGATATCAGGCCGAAAAAGAGAAATTCGTTGCAGATAACGAGCGTCTACAGTTCGAATATGACAGAGCAATGACGCAGTGTGCTAAAGCGCAGGCTTCCAACGAAAAAACACAAGAAGAAATGGCTAGAGTGCAAGTAGAACTAGAAAAAATGTATGACAAGCACGATAAGGTAGCGGCTGAATTAAGGAGAGTACAAGCAGAACTGGATAAGGTGAAGCAAGACGCAAGTGGAGCAAGAGAGGAAGCTGAACGATACGCCGCAAGATACGGGAAGTACCACGACACGAAGGAAGAACATGAGAGGACTAAGTTGGAGGTGGAACGACTGCGCGCTCGGTTAGAGAAGACAACAATAGACCTGGAGCGAGCGCGCAAGGTGGAAGAAGAAGCAGCCCGTCTACGTTCGGAGCTCGACCGCGTCGAAGCAGTCCGAGGTAAATACCAATTCGAACAGGACAAGTGGACTAACGAACTGAACAGAGTGCAAGCAGAACTCGACAAACAACACGAACGGTACGAGGCAGCACAAGCCGACATACAACGCTTACAAGCCGAGAAGGACCAGGCAGAGACCAAACTACACGAGATGAACATACAACTGGAACTATCCAAGAGTGAAGTAACTAAACTCAGCGCCACGTTAGAAAAGCAACGAACAGACCTAGAACGCGCTCATATTGAGTGCGAGAAATTCAGAGACCGATGCGAAAAACTGAAACTGCGGTCAGAACAACTGGATAAGGACAATGAGCGACTTAAAGGGGAGCTGCAACAGATTGAGAGGATGAAACTACAAGCGGTTGCCGGAGACAAAGCGAGGACTGAAGACAGGCTTGAAATCGAACGTCTTCGTGATAAACTCGAGAAAGCAATCCAAGCAAGAGATTCTACCGAAATGGAGGCCGGCCGCTTAGCAAAGGAACTAGAGAAGTCACAGATGCATCTCTCAAAATATCAGGAGACCAATGAGACGACGCGCGTCGAATATGAAAGAATGACGAACGAACTTGGTCGAATGCACGAACGCCTTGAACGAACCATCCTTGAGATGAGACATGTTGAACAGGAGAGAGATACGTTGTTACAAGAAATACATAACATGAGATTTAACGTAGATCAGCAACAAAGAAACATCGACCATCGTACGCAGGAGACTTTAGGAAAACTGCAGCAAGAACTAGCCCAGTCTGTCCGCGATAGGGAAAAGATGGCGTCTATATTGGAACAGAGAGACAAACAGGCCGACGCTATAGAAAAGCAGATCGTCAAGTTAGAAGCTGACACGAAACAGCTGACAATCGAGCGCGACCAACTAGTCGCACAGTTAGAAAAGTCTCAAGATATGCTCGTGAACTTCCAACGAGAATTGAACGCTTCTGAAGCTGAATTACAGAAGCAGCGCGAGGAAGTACGCCGAGTGAAAGAAGAACAGCGAAAAATGGCGCAGGATACCGGCGGCGCTAAGAATGTCATCGAAAGCCGTGACCGCGAGATCGCAAAACTACAACAACAAGTCCAATCTGTCACTAAAGAAAAGGATGCAATCAGACAGAGGGCAGAGAAAGCCGAGAAAGAGGCACAAAAAGTTGGAGAGATCGACAAATGGCGCGCTGCGGTCGAACAAGAGAAATCGAAGGCGATTCAAGCAGAGAGAGCGTTGGCTGAATGTCAGCAGCGTATGCAGAACTTGGAGAAGCAGTTCCAAGCTGCTCAGCAGCAATTGCAGGCAGGATCCAGGGGGGGCGCGGAGGCGTTGGCGGCCGCGCAAGCTGAGGCCAGGTCACATGCTGTGGAGCGAGAGAGATGCCAGGCGCAACTCGAGATGCTCGTCCAAGAATTGGAGAAGAGCCAGGTCAGTTGGAGGATCGCCCGGCGACGAGCCCGCGCTGGAACGGGTTCAATCGAGTTTTACTTAAGTATTTTCAATAAAAATCAATATTTAAAGGAATTTCTAGGTGCCACAACCAGACTACCTTTCATTAATGAGAGTTTGTTTATAAACAAATTTCCAGTTTTCCCAACCAGTTGTTTTAATTTATTTTCAATAATAACAATTTGGGTTTTTGCATTAATCAATCACTTTCAATAATAACAATTTAGCAGAAAGATGTCCACTGATGGACACAGGTAAAAATGAAGGTATTAAAATCCAAAGCTGGCTAACGCTAATCGTAGCTAGGTAAAAAAAATGCTTTAGAATAGGCAACGAGCCCTTTTTCCCCGACTCCTGTCACTTGACAATTCAAAAGTGCCTTTAATTGGTATATTTGAAATAAACGCTTTCAATTTGAGTTTGAGTATCTTGTCGTCGGTGACAGATTACCCTATGGACATTATAAAATCTCTGGAATACCTGAATGATTAGAGTTACCAATTTTGATAAAATTTTATACTGATAAATTAATGCAAATATCAGTTGTATTCCCTCAAAAGTTAAGAAGGGATAACACATGAAAGAGCTGGTTGGAAAAATGGATACCTACATAATATTGAAGTTAGTGTTTAATTCGTCTAAACACAAACTCGATTGAACCGCAGCGAGTGTACGTTGTCCGCTTCAATCATTGCACCGGTGTCAAGTAGATTGTTTTATTTGGATGTTCATATTTTTGTTTGATCATCGCCGGTCGCCATCTTGTCGTTGTATAGTGTAGCATGTCACCCACGGCCCGCTGGGCATCCTCCAACCCCTCATTGTTCGTATTTATTTTATTAGTTTCATCATCGCAGTGTGTTGAAGAAATTCATGGAATGTATATGTGTTGACGAGCAAATTGTTGCACCATACATTTCTCATAACGCACCGAATGCAACCCGTTCGATGGTGGAATTTAAATGTCGGGTGCAAGAAAATTGCAATAAGCGCTTCGTTGTAAAAAAAAAAAACTGTTAATTTTTATATACTTGTTTCAGCCGTTCGCTACTGTACTGTGTATATTTGCAAAGTTTTATTTGTCATTGTTCGTTCATCTCAATAAATATATTTTGGGAGGGAATGTCGAAAATTATTTGGCTGTGACTAAAATATATTTTGCAGAGTTACTTGTAAAATAAAGTTTCGCTTGTTGAATTGGATTTTGCGGTTCATATTATCTAGCTTTTTAAGCTTTATGTAAAAGTGTACGAGGCTACCTTTGCTACATATAATACTGTTTACCTTAACGGTATTATTTTCTGGGGACAGCTCGATCTTCGAGAGGCGACGAAGAAACTACAAGCTGCGGGCGCGCAAAACGCCAAAGCTGGGGAAGACACAGCCCATGCTAAGAAGCAACTGCAAGAGGAATTTAAAAAGTTAGACGACGCGAGGAGACAGTTCGAAGAACAACGGAGAACAGTGGAGAACAAGCGGAAAGACGTGGAGGAGAAGGAGAAGGCACTGGCGGAGTTGGATCGACAGCTGAAGAAGAGAAAAGAGCAAATGGACCAAATGGAAGCTTCTTTGAGGAAGGTGAGTTTGAAATTAATTATGTTGTAAAGTCAAGGTAGCAAAAAAAGACACATTCATTTAAATTCTGAACAGTTTGAAAACAGAACTCTTAACATTTATACAAATTACATTATATTTATTATAATCTTTTTCAAGAAATTCGTAACCGGACGTTAATCGTCATCGAACGAGAATAGTATTTGTGTGAGATAATCTCTATGTTAAGTCGGCTAATTATGGCCAATCAATTTGCGTTAGGAAAAAGGTAGCTTTGTAGTGAGTGATAAAAAATCACAATAACAAAAGTGACAGGGTCTTTTTGAACTTCAAAGTGCCATTTTAACTCTCAGATACCTTCTACATCTCCAAACTTCTCCATTCTTTTCCTTAAACCGTTAAACTCACGACGCAGGCCGGCGGCAGCACAGCAGCGGTATCCGAACTGAATCGCAAGCTGTCAGACTCGCAGAAGGACGCGGATACGGTGAAACAGCAACTGATGCAGACCAAGGAGGAGTCGGCGCGTCTGACGGCCGAGACTGAACGTCTGCTGCAGCTGGTGCAAATGTCGCAGGAAGAACAGTCGCAAAAGGAGAAGCAAATCATCGAACTGCAACAGTCAGTATTTACTTACATATTAGAAAATCGTATATATGGCGAATATTCTCGTAAATATTTATGGGAATATTTAATATTTTTTACAAAGAATTTACATAAATATTTTATCGCAATCTGAAAACGTAATGCATGACTTATATGTAGTTGGACTAAGTCGTGCATTACAATGTATTTTTCTATATATTTTGCACAAATTACAGTTCAATTTCTTTGCTCTTGAATTTTATGCGGTTCATTATTATTAATATTATACTATAGGTTAGTGTTTTATTCTAAAACAAGGCCGCAGATATCTTCTTATAGTGCTATTTTAATATAAAGCTTGGGTCTATTTCAATAAGCGATTTTAATAAAATTCTATTTATAAGATTCTTTTAAATGTAATTTTAAAGTTACTATTTAAATTATAATCGTAAGTGACATATATTTATCTTTATTCTTTAGCATAAATTCCATTGTATTGTTTCCAGGTCTATTAGAAATCTCCAAGCCAAACTGAAAAGTCAGCAGCAAGCACAAGCACAAAGAGAAGAGGTATATTTTGCTATTTATATTATATACATATACATGCATGACAACAGAAAAATATGTTACAATTAATGATGGCTGGTTCCGTATGGAAGTCCTATTAATTCACATCGATAATGAATTCTTTATTGGTGATAATGTAACTGCAGAAATTACTAATATTGCTCTACTAGAAATGACGGTGGTTGAATGAGAAATGTAGCATGTAAAGTGACTAATGCAGAATGAATAATCTTAGATATAACATGAACTGAATGTAGCAGTTAAAGATTTGAAGGAATATGGAAACTCTTTGAGAACAATATTTTGAACACCATAAACTGATTCATAAGAAGGAATCATCAATAGAACTGATGATAATTGAAAATTCTATGTAGAACGTTGATTTTCTGACAATCATTTTGATGTCCATAATTCCTTTGAATCTACTAGTGGTATAATATATTGTTAACATGTGCATGTATTAACCAAACTAACATTTTCTGTTCCACGCAGGCCGGACCCGCTGGCTTCCTCAAAAGCTTTTTCTAAGTTAGTCCTTCGCACCAAGACTGTCGTTCATTTATTTGCTCTTTTCGTTTAAACGTTTTTCTTTGACTGTCGTTCTAACATCGTCAGCGACATACCTACATTCCACGTCTTTCGGTAACAATATCACACGTAAGCTTTACAAAACGCAATTTCGTATTAAGTAATGTTATCGATATTTATATTGAATATTTATAACAAAGTGTTCAGATAATAATATTGATCTCTTGTTGAACTCCGGACCGTACGAGTCTCCTCCCTCGTACATTGTAACTGCACACAATAACGATAATTATTAGTTTAGCGATAATTTAAGTGATGTTTAAAAACAAATAAATAATCGTGGTGTTCAGCGGGAATTATTTTTTAAGTAATAAAAAATACAATATTGTAAAACTGTTAAGTAAACATGTATCTAGATAGATCGAGTAAGTTGTCCACTAGTCGATGTTACCCCGCTTTCAATCTTGTTATGCGAACTATCAATGAACTATAAATAAAACAAAATCTATGTTGACCTTTCTCGAGTTATTTTTGAGTTTATATTGTTGATGAGAATTTTGTTGTTGAAGTAAAACTTATTCGTTTTTATTGATTTTTCTTTTTTTTTGTTATTTATTTTCATCTCTCGACCCCACACGGTAGGATCTGACGCGCGCGAGACAAAGCGAACTAGCGGTCATGAGAGAGCTCGAGAGCACTCTCTCCCAGAAAGACATGCTCAAGGCAAAGTTGGAAGAGAGCAAGATGAAAGTAATAGATTTAGAGATAGAGCTAAACGAATCATCGCTAATATTATCAGAAGTGCTAAAAATGCCAGATGGGCCAGAAATGAATAATATTAAACGAAGTAAAAGCTTTTTCGAGTTGCAAAAGAGTGGTAAGGTAGTAGATAGGCTTGACAAATGCAGATTAAGCAGAAGCGACAATGACTTAGATATGATGCACTGTCGGGACAAGAAGAGAGAACCGCCTAACATAAGTAAGTTAACGAGAAAGATATCTGACTTGACGAAGGAAATGGCGATCAAGAACGCTAAACTAATAGAACAGCAACGATGTATATCAATCCTCGAAGAGGCATTAAGAGAGAATAACAATATAGCAGAATTTGAACAGTTGCTAGCAGTAGTTAGAAGTAAAGATGAAAGAATCAATGAGTTGGAACAAAGTGTAAATAAGAAATGCGTAACAAAACCAATTGAAGGGAAAGCAAATAAGAGAATATTGGAGTTAGAGGAAGCTTTGAAAGAATCATTTTTAATAGCGACAGAAAGAGAGAAAGTATTCTATGAAGAAGAACAGAGAAGAATTGAAACCTTGCGCAAGGTAAGACTACATTTTAGTTATTATTACTTGACCCATTGTTGTTGCTCGACTTAGGAACGATCTATTCCCAGCAGTGGATTGCAATCTATAAGACACAATCAATTGTCAAAGATTCCTAAGTAACATTCTAAATTACCAATAGTTTTGCCATGTCCGTGTGGTGCCGGACGTCAGTATTGGCATCATCGCATTTTATTTTCGTGGGCGTCGTAGAAGAGACTTACTAGAGAATGGGCAGTAGCGTTCTCTATGCATTTTAGCACCAAACTGCGATCGTCAACCCGCCTGCCGACCGTGGCGATTATGACAAATCCCCCCAAATTGGGGAAGGCCTATGCCCAGCAGTCAGGCGTCTTTTGCCTGAAATGATGATGATGATGATGATTAATAGCATTGTAGTTTCTGATTATAACGTGACACCATATCTATTCTAATTAAATATTTGCGTCACAGTCCAAATGTAATCCAAAGATATAGAGCAGCATTCTAATTCTCATACATAAAACTATTCCAGATGGGCAAAATGGAACAACGCATCCGTTCGCTTCAGAACGCTTCAGCGATGAACTGTGAGACATGCTCTTCAGTGCTAAAGCGCTTGAAGCAGCTAGAAGACGCACTGCAACACTGCCAGAACAACAGGGACCACATATTGCGACAACTATCGCACCTCGTGTAAGTACTTATGACTTTTTTTTTAATAATAATAACAGTACCATTAAAATCAAAGTAATTTGTACTTAGATTTTTGAAAGTAGTGTTATGTCCTTCAATAATCTTGAATGAAAACATTGTCTTTCCCACTACGCAATAGCACGGGTCTTTTGGGTGGAAAATACATGGCATCTTTTACAGGATTCAATACTTCAAGAAAATAAATAATTAGTTAACACTGGAATCTTAAATCCGAATAATAACCTACATATAATAGTTTAAACAATAAAAAACACGCTTTAATAGAAAACCAAACTAAAAAGTAAGAAAATAATGGAGAAAAGCACGTTGAAGTATTTTTAACTGATAGCACCCCACACTTTTTTTCCATTATTATCTACTTTGTACCTTGGTTTTGTATGAAACGTTTATTTTATACTTTATTATTTACTTCGTGTTTAGCTACAAAAGCATGTTGTTTCGTTTTTTTTTTTGCTATCCGGGTGATCCTGACCAAATTAATGACATAAATTTATGGCATTCTTGTATTGTCATTGGTTCTTAATAAATGTACAAAGTTTTAAATTAATCCGACGTTTTGAAGGAGGTGAAAATCACGTTCAAAGATTTCAGATTTACATACGCACACATACATACCAACTTAATGAAAGCGTGTTAATAAGTTAATAGAAAGCTTGCAATAAAAGAAATTCTATAACAAAATGTAACTAGAAAAGTTCCATTTATTTCTAGCCTCGCGCATATGACCGACATGCCAATACAAAAATAGACACAGAAACTAGTGCTACTGAACACACTGAACGATTTTCTTCTTTTTTTTTCAGCCAAGACGTGCTAGAAGGTGCAATCAGCGAGAAAGACTCTCAGATAGCCGAGCTCGAGGTGAAGGGTGTTCTTGATGAGAGCGAGACTAACCGATGCGACACGCTCAAGACAGAGCGGGACAGACTGCTCAATAGGCTAAAGACAGAGGTACATTATATTCATTATGCTATATAAGTTTACAGAATATTGACATTTGTTGATCTTTGACAGTTGTTACGGGTTGTCAGAATTACGAAAGGCTGACAACCAATCTTATCAAGGGGTTTCGTATTATCCAGTTACTACTAGTTTGTGGAGGTCAGATAGGTAGTCACTCCATGTGAAATACTGGTATTCAGCTATACCCGGTTAGACTGGAAACTGACTCTAACATAGTTGGGAAAAGTGTAGGCAAATGATGATAAGTATAAAGAACAGGACATTTTTAAAATGTATAGTTATCCTGGTTTCCTGTGAATATCATTATCAACAATTTTTCTTTTCTTTGTTAGTATATTTTCTAGATTACTGAAGCCACCTTAATTATTTCTTGTTTTTCCTCGTGATGATTTTTGTTACTGATTGTATCATTTATTACAATATGTTCTTATTCATATATTGCACTTCAGTGACCGCAATTTATTACTTCTTTAGGGTTTTTTATCACTTTTTACTGAATTACCGTTATCAATACTTTGATTAATTCCTCTTATTCTTTGGGTATTTACAATATGCGTTTGTCACTATCGTAAGGTAATATACAGTGGTTTTCATAAAATAATAAAAAAAAAACATTGACATAATACAATTATACATTTATATATTGAAGCTCGACTCCTGAGCTAGGTACGGTTAAGCAGCCGGCAACCTCATAGGTTCACCTGCGAGACATCAATTCAGAAAAAAAATCTGTGCTAGGTTGTAACCTGTGTTACAGGAATCAGTGTCTTTTCCCATTTTTGTTACATTAACATATAAGCAATAAAATTTAAACAATCATGTCAATATAGGTCAGTCAAGATACCATCGGAACTACCATTCCTTCATTTGAACTGCTAATATCAAAAACATTCACAAAGTCCAACTTATATTTTTAGAACGAGCGCATACTTCAATTGGAACAGTACACAGAACCGCCCCAGCCAGCTGCCGAAGGTTCCCTCGCGGTAGACCTGACGCTCACTGACGAACTGCTGCAAGTCTGCGACGACAATGTAATTGTTTGGGTATAGTCTACACCTATAGAGAATGGTGATAACGCATGGAGTGAAGCCGGTATTTGTTTACAGCTGTAATTTGGTTAGTATGGTCTGGTGTGATTTTGGTAGACTACGATGATGCTATATTTTCACAAATAAGATATGATACTTTGTGGCTCCGTTGGCCGACGGAATATATCTCTGTTGAATAGCTGGTCTGACCAAATACCTCCAGTCCTTTGTGATATTATTTTTCTAGGACAATTTGCATTCATGACGTGTAATGGGGCTAATTGGGCTATTTAAATAGTCGAAACTTGAAGACTGAAAAATGTTCTGTTTGGTCAGACATTCAGCATAGAAGCAAAGATCTTGTCTTAAGGCAATCATAGTCTCCAAAATTCACCTAGTTGAAAGAATGGATACTTAATAATCATAATTCTTCCAATAATTTTAAAACTTTTAGAAAACTTTGAGATCACAATTTACAAAAGCTTAGATTTCTGCATGGTTTTCTTCATGAACCTTCCTATTAAACTCATAGATATAATCGACAAAAGGCTTAAAGAACTTAAAGACTAATATAAAAATGCGTCCACCATCACGAATGGCGACCAGTCGCCATTTTGTTCATCATTTTTATAAAAAAAACTTATGCTTGATTGACTTCACGAATTTTGCAGAGCCAAATCGACTAAACAACTTATTGGAATTTAAAATTGAGAATTTTAATAAAATAAAATTTTGCTCAATTTACTAAATGTGTGAAAGCGTGTTTGCGTGTGTGCTTATTTGATTAAATAATTCATGTTGATGGCGTGAGAAGGAAAGAGTTGAAACTGATGGCACCCTAATGATTGGGTGTGGTTATTGACACAAGTTTAAGATTACGACCAGTGGTGGAAGTATGTGAACTAGACAAGACAAATATGCAATTACTAGTATGTTACGGTTATTATATAGAATAAAAACCTTAAAAAGTGTAGATAAAGTTTGTCGTTAACTTAGAGCAGCTATAACTTGCCTAAAAAAATTAATCGTAAGTATGTCATCGATATAAATAAGGGTGAAGTAAAACTCATAACTTATGTCATAAAACATGTCTAAGAAGATTAGACATTAAATATATGTCCAATCAGTAACAAAAACAAAAGACATAATGCTAATTATGATCAGGAAATAACCTAACCTTCCTTTTTTGTGTCCACATTCATTTGATGATAGTTAATTGGTAACTCCACCGTAGTACTATTAGTTCTTTGTCTTTATGGCAATGACCGAAGACATAGCGAGGAATGTATAAGAACACTACTATGTACCACTGATAATATGGGAATTATTTTGTATCAAATAGATTTCCATAATTATTTGGATGACTGGATTTTTTCTTTTCATATACGAATGTTACATTGTCATCATTGTTTTCTGTATCTGATTGTAATAATGAAACATTAGTTAACATTTTACTAATGACCACAGGAGGAGGACATCCCAGCAACAGTGCTCTAACGACAAACGCAGCTAAGTCAAAACGTAAATCTGTTTGTGGCCTTAGCCATCATTACGCACTAGTCACCCATCACTGCTACCTTACCAACTCATCATCGCTTATCACTCCAGCATTCAGCCAAATTAAAACTTCAAAAAAAAAATGCCCGCTTGCAACAACTTCTGACTCTAAACCGAATTTTATACCAAATATGTTAATTTTTCTGTAAATAAATTAAGTTTTTTTTATTTATTAATTTTTTGTTTTATTTTTTTTTCTCTTTTTGGTATTTTACCCTTATGGTAGTCTAAAGTAAGAGATTATTTTTTATCTCATACGATTGAAGGAACCAATGATTTATATTATCGTCTATAATACGGCACTTGTTGATGTATAACTGCATTAGAGCAATAATTACCGATATTATAGTTGAACACTCGATGTCTATTTTTAACTTTAATACTAGTCAAATCTATCAATGTTCTAATGCTTTAACATACAATATATACTTATATATTCGTTTTTAAACAACGTGTTGAAATGTGGATAGTGGAATATGAAACTTAAATGTATGAGGGTTCTAATAATTCAGGCCAAATAGGATTGAATAAACCGAATACCTTATCGGTTGTTCACGGAATTGTAGGAATATGATTTAAAAGAGACAGGTCAGGACCTAATAAAGATCAAAGTTTTTCATACACGTTGTATAGAAACAAAATAGTAGTTATTATAATATTTTTCACCTTGAAAAAAGGATTGGACTTTCTATCATCCCAAATATTTCGGCCTTAGGGATTCGTTTAGTGGAATGTTACGTTAAATTAGTAGACACTGATATAAAATTAGTGATTGTTTTGCAACAAGTTGCTAGCAGACTTTTTAATAAATTTTGACATATCATGCACAAATTATATGAAAAAGTACATTCAATGCTGACAGTCTGCATATCATTACAATTTAAAACGTAGCTTCTTACTCATAAATCATAAACCCCTTAGGAGATCGGTGTTCGAGATATTTTCGTGAGCCAAGAAGCTTGTACAATGTCGGAAAGCACTGCCTTACATTCTAAGTAAAAATATTAAATATTTTTTGTTAAGCGAAAGCCTCGTTTGCATAGTGAAAAGAGCAAGGACGTCCGCTCTCTTCGACTGATAGCGATGAAATGAGAAACCGTGGGAATAAAGACGTCAATTTTCCTTTACATGGCAGCTATCGAACTACCCACGTTCACGAGTGATTTTATATTTACGTGTTTTGAGCTTTTTATAAATAAAACATTATACAAGAAACAGTATTGTATTTGTGATAATAATAGTACCGGTGTCTACACGAAATCCAATTTGTGAAAGATATTTTTAAATTCCACATGTTGTTACTTATCTATATATAATTACAGATATAAAATAATAATTTGTACATCTAGTTAAGTATTTAAGCCATTTAAGCTTATTGCTGTTTTAAGCAATTGTTTTTTAATGATAAAAAAATCCCATTTTCATAAATTGGATTTTCGCTCCAGAATTAAATGAGAAACATCGAAAATACGCATATTTTTCTCGATAACTAAACTTTAACTCTATTAAGGGGCATTGGTCGACTGTTTTGGTTTTGGAAATAATTGTTATACTTTGAAACTTGAAATTGTTTAGTGTTAAGTGCATCAAATGACCTATTAAAAATAGTTTGTACTTGTGTTATGTCCAATGTCCTTTAGAGTATAGGCTGAGATCCTTCCTTGTTCTATCTCCCACTAATTTATATAAAATGTTATATTATTTAATCACAAATTATAGAGTGTTGGCAAATTCTATGGCTTTTATACACGGTCGCTGAATGTAGTATGTATATGTACGGTAGGCGGAATGTATAGCGGAGGTGCGGTGCGTCGACGTAATTTTACTTCGATGATTTTTTTCGTTTTAAACATTCCGTCGTCGACACAATCATTTGAGACTATTCCTTCCAACATTTCTCTTGGTTCGACGTACCGCATCTACCCGCGAATTAACCTTTTGTATTGATTCAAGTGTGTAGTTGAATTGTATGATCAAGTCACAATAATTATTACGGTATTAAAGTAAATGATATTAGTTACTTGTTACTAAATATAATGGTATATAAATAACAGTGGGTCGTATTGTTTCACAAGTTGTATTGACCGAAATTATGCTGAAAATTATAAAAAAAAATACATGTTCTTTGAAAATATAATATCTTCATATACGGAACGGTACTGTTTGTTTTCTTTGAGGAATTCAATAAGACATCCTATTCCTTGATTCTTAATACTAGTAGAACCTTTTAGTCTGTACCTACCAAACAAGAGTTACAAAGTTGTTAGCCGTATAAAATTCACCGTCCTTTGATACAATATTAGGGTGAGCACGGGCACGTTTTTCACCTTAGCTACGGAACGAGCACGGCCTATCATATGCATCTTTTTTGTGGTAAATCATCAAATGACGTTTCCCGCTCTTGGTGGAGCGAGAGGGCGTGTCAAACTTTAACTGCCTAAAACCCACCCGTGTTCCTTCATTTGCCTGTGCCAGGGCCACGGTAACTCTCGAATATATACGCAACCCTGGCAGGACTGTCATAGGTTTGAGTCATAATTTTTTTTCACAGTTTAGGAGAGAAACCGTGATAATATGCGTAACTCTAGCTTATCACAGGGGACGATCTCGCCCCGCTGCATGTTTCATTTGTTTGTGAGCCACGCATTCGTGCATAGCGTGGCCGTGGGTCTCTTAGCGGTGAACATTGAAGGCTGATCATGCAATTACTGCTGCGACTACCGGTGCCAAAAATCCCGTATTCAGCAGTTTCTGGGGAGCTTCACCAGGTTGTCTCAGCCCATCTCAAGGGGTCTACCCACGTCAGCGTCTATTTCATACAATGCGAAGCTATGTACTTTAGAGATAACATGCAACCACAGCGAGTCCACGTTAAAAGATTGGTAAGAATAACATTAATTTATACAAAGAATAAAAGAAAATACAGTAGGCGTCAGGTGGTCTGACCTCCACTTGGAGCCAGGTTCTGTGGGCTTTTTTTAAGAATAATGATTGCACATAAACGAGAAACTGTGGTTTGATTTACTCGTCCCGATACTGTGGGCGTGTAAATCTCACAGTAGATACATGTGCGTATAAAAAAAAACTAAAGAGAATAATAATCCAGTGGAAGTTAGACAGTTTTTATGGTAGCATCTGTCTAGAAAGATGCATGTATGGAAGTGCCGCATGGTCATCATTTCAGCCGAAAGAAAGCCACTGCTGGACATAGGCCTCCCCCAAAAGGGGGCGGTGCCATGATCACTACGCTTGGCAGGTGGATTGGCGATCTCAGTATGGCCGTAAAGTAGTTAGAGAACGCTGCTACCCATTTTCTAAGTAAGTCCTTTAGTCGCCTTTTACGACACCGAAATGGAACGGTGCTATTCTTTACGTTCGGCAGCACACTGCACGCGTGGTTGAATGGTTATGGTTGGTTATTATAAAAGGCAAAAGCCTGCTTGCTGGTTTTCATAACATAGTCACATTTGTTTAAAAACGTATTGGTAAGTTAGGTCATTAAGTATTCGTTTTTATAGCAAGAATTACAAAAAAAGCGCTTAGGTACTAAAACCTATTAGATAGTAGGTATGAATAGATTATATACATACGTAGGCACACAATAAGGTCCATTGGTACCTATAAGTATACAATCAGGGAAATTAATTGTATACCAAAACAAAAATTATGACAGTTATAATTGATTTTCAAAGCCCCTTAAAAATTTGCGTTTAAAAGATTTAGTAACAGCGCCATCTAGTAGGGAGTAGCTAAAACTACTATGATAATAATTGGAATGGCAGCACCGTCGGTTCGCGATAGTAACTCCATCTACTCGATAGTAGATGGCGTTAGTTGCACTACGTTGTCTAAGTGAAAACTTTATTCTTCGTTGATTGTTCGACTGTCGTTGTTTTTTTCTTTCGTACAAGAGTTTTGCAACTTTTGAAGTTGTGTGTTTTCTTTCGATACGAAATAAAAATTAGGCAGTCTACTTTTAAATAAAGCAACTTTTACACTTTTATATTCGTTTAAAAAGTCTGGATACTGGAATTAATATAATACTTAACATGATTTTTGATCTTCATACGACTTTTTATTTCAAAACAAGTTATAGTTGACGAGACTCGATTGATATGTTTCAAACTATGTAAAAATAATAATATATACCTATATTAAAATATACTATATCGCTACCTAGCAACAAGAGTATAAGCAGCCAGCTGTTGTTAGAACAGGAAGTGCGTCGCGCGACCGGAAGCAGGTGCGTGTGAGTTCCGCTCAATACTGCACTGGTGCACATCCATACAAAAATAACACATACGCATGTTAACGACCTTAAGTTTACGAAAATAGGGGTTATATTCGATTGTGTAAAGTGCAAACGGCATGTGGTATGCGGCAGGTCAAAGGGACACTTTCACTTGCTTGTCAAATTTTGATGCACGAAAGTCGAAAATACAAAGTTGAAAATAATCGTTAGATGTGTAATTTAGAGTTTTTAGAAAAGTTATGTGATATCTCTGATAAGTAAATGGGAATTTTATTCCAAGCTTTTAATTTATACTATCTTTGATGACAATCGTATCTTCTATGGGGCAATGGTCAATTCGCAGACTGGCGAGCGAGAGAATATGAATTGGTAAACCAGTTCAACTTTAGGTTTATTGCAGTAGGTAGGTACTTACAAAGAAAAGGTACCTTACCTATAGTTACATAGTATAGGTAATACGTCTCTATATGCTTATGTTATGCATACCTGTTATTTGCATGGTTACTGAAATGCCAATTTTAAATTTTATTTTAATTGGATTATAAGTGACTGTGTTGTTGGTGTGCTAATTATAAATAAACTAGCTTCTGCCCGCGACTTCGTCTGTGTTTAATTTCTTGTTCCCACGACCCTTCCCGTCTCGTCGAATCGCCTACCCGTGCGTTTTTCTCCGTTTGTGCAACATTTTTCATTACTGCTCCGCTCCTTTTGGTTGTAGCGTGATGTTATATAACCTATAGCCTTCCTCGATAAATAGGCTACCTAACACAAAAAGAATTTCAATTCGGACCAGTAGTTCCTGAGATTAGCGCGTTCAATCAAACAAACAAACTCTTCAGCTTTATAATATTAAGTATAGATGAACATTTGAATAACTAAAATTATTCATTAAGATGACGCATAACGCAGTTTGAATTTGATATTTTGGCTCATGGAAAATGGAGATGGAACGATCTAGTCGACTCGTGCGCTGGGTAGGTATGTTCTCGTTCAATCAAGGTATGTTCGTTCAATCAAACAAACAAACTCTTCAGCTTTATAATATTAGTATAGACAAGCATAGCATAATCAGCCCATAGTATTCCCATTGCTGGGACACAGGTCTACTCTCTTCTCGAAGTGGACTGGTAATCCACAACGCGGGTTGGTAGACGTTACTTGTCTCAGAATGTTTGCTTCTAGGACAAGCCGGTTTCTTCACGATGTTTTTCGTCACCGTTTTGAGAGCAGTGGTGATGCAATTATTTATAAAAAGTAAAGCGGCTGACTGGGTTCGAACTAATGACTTACAACTCGTAAGTACCACTGGGCCACTGCTAGTCCTCATTACGGCCCACTCTGTCTCACAGAGAGGAGGCCTATGCCCCAGCAGTGGGAAGAATATAGGCTGATATGAGACTACTTTCGTATTAGATAGCCGCACGGCTCGATCGAACAGGTTAACGTTGAGTGCCAAACACAGATTGATGGTTAATCTCTACCAGGGTCGCGTGATTATTCAAGCGAGATACCGTGACCCTAACATATGGGTAACTGAAAGAACACGGGTGGGTTTTAGTTAGTAAAAGTCTGACACACCCTCCCGCTCCGCCCAGAGCGGGAGAAATCATTTGATGATTTCCCATCCAGAAAAAAAAATGTTAATCCCATATGGCGACAGAGTTTAGAGCGCATACAAAATTGTTAGTAGCAAGCACGCGATATCTCGTGATCGGCCATAATGCAGAGCCGACGAATCACGCGATATCGCGTGATCGGCACTCAACGTGTTATACGCTGGCTGCGGTCGGTCTGTGGTTACCGAAACCCTTCCGTGCCTCAGGAAGCAAATTAAGCTGATGCCCCACCTGTCATTCGCGGATCTTTGACAGTCGAATAGTCAGAAGCCCGGAAGTCCGACAACCAGTCTTATCAAAGGATAGATAATATTACTGCAGTAACTGAGTTGTGGAGGTAAGATAGGCTATTGGTCCATGTAAAATACTGATATTCAGCTATACCCGGTTAGATTGGAAGCCGACTTCAATATAGTTGAGAAAAGGCTAGGAAAGAAGAAGAAAGAAAGAAAATACGTTTATTTGCGGCAAGCATGACGCACAGTAACACCAGAAACATACAGAAATAAAAAATAAGATGTGGGAAAATATGCGTCATATCCAATCCACGCAAAACGGCCATCACTCAGCATAATGCTGTGACCCTATGCGAGACAGAGCCCCAGCGCTGGTTTGGTTTGCTAGGCAGATTGACCTTTGTTAAAATCTGGTTTTCACACGGTTCTTTCCTTGACGGACAAGTCTACGGTAATTTTAACATGTTGCGGTATTTTCCCTATTAATAAAAGTCAGAGGTACGCAATAACCCTTATTTTCCTGTCTTATGACGGGGTTGTCCCCACTCACATACTGTATTTATAGTTAATACGCAATCTCCTACTGTTAGGTAATTACGTAATAATTATTATGTATTTTCCTTCATATATTTCTGAATACATGATTTATTTTAGGTATCAGTAGGTACTTATTACAGCTTGTATGGACTTCCCATACATCGTAGTTGTTGCGTACCGTTTATTATCTGTGCGACTAACGGAATGCGCGTGTAACGAAGTGACATCTGACATGACAGTTTTGACGTTTGACACTTGCTCTTGGAATTTGGTGGGAAAAAAGGGAACACGTCGCCGCTTGGGTCTCGCGATCTTTTTGTAAAGTAATCCCTTATCCGGTCGTTTTTGGTGGACAATGGACCATGACCCAGTTGTTTGAGTTAATAACCCCTATCTTGGTGTAATAACACGGGTTTTGGACATATTTTGGAGAAATAGTTTGAGGGTCATTCAAGTGACGCTGTTGGGGAACGAGTGATTTGAGGACCGCATGCTGTGATTGCCTCAAGCCTGGGTTGAAGCGGAATCTTGCCAGAAGAATACTCGTAACGTCACCACACAATACAGATACACTCACTTACATACACAGATCCAGGTAACCGGTAAAGCAGGTGGTCGTCGCCCATCAGGTGAGTTCCTTTGTTCGTTTTATTGTAGTTAAGTTACTTGCAATTGTTCTCTTTTGTTGTATGGTAAGTGTTTGATTTGATTGTCTGCTCCGCGTACGGCGGACAGTACGCTAGCCACTCTTGTCTCTAGAGCCCCACGATTATAACTCTTCCACTGCGCACTTGAAATCCTATTGTACGGGGTCTAGTCTGGCAGCGTACATTTTGGTAGCAGAGCGTGGTTTTAACCTACAAAACCACCAAATTGGTAATTTTACAGTAGGCTAATTACTTGGCAGTCTCTATAAGGGAAGTAGTAATTCGCTGTAAATATTTGTTATCGGTAATTAATTGTTTGTTTGAAATAATTTGGAATTTATTGAGTCGAGTAACTCATATTGCCGGGGGTCAACCAGGTTTGCATATATGCTTCAGAGTTGGTTAGATTGAGCTATGCTATAACCTCTTGTTGTTGTTATTTGACCTCTGTTGTATTGAATGTCAGGAAGACATTAAAATATTGAGTTTGTACCATTGATATGGTTATTTGTGAAAATTAATATTTGAAAAATTATTGGCATTTTTTAGTATTACCATTGTTTTGAGTTGGAATAAAGGATTATTATTGTTGTACCATTAACAAAGTGGTTTGTGAACTTAACATTTGGAATTGGATTGGAATTTGAATATTTGAATTGAATTGTGAAATAGAATTTTGAACGTTGATATTGGGTTTGAATTAAAATAAAAGTTTATTGTTGAATTGAATTGAAACCAATTTAATGTTATTTCTTGAGTTGCTGATTAGTCAGTTTGGTAGTTTGATTGTAGTTATTTTGTAATATATTGTTTGAACTTTGTTACTTAATTATTTTGTTTGGTATATTGAATTGTATTGTTTGTGCAATGGCATACAAAGCGGTGAGAGAGGCAATCAGTGGATTGACCACACAGCTGCGGTGGTTCGCTTCAGCTGCAGCGACCGCTGAGCGCCAGGATCTTGAGGGGATCACTCTTGCTCGGTTCGAGCAGTTGAACTTGAGACTCGGCAACGTTGATGCTCTGCTCACCCGCTACAACCAGTACATTTGTGAAGTGGATTTGGAAGTGCTGGATCAGGCAGCACGTGACAAGGTCCTTGCTGACTACGACCAGATCTTGGACCTGGGGGATGTCATTGGTCAACGTGCTCGGGAAATATTGGAGAGCCGGACACCTGTCCAGGTCAAACCGGAGACCTCGGTTGTTTCAGGTCCCGGACTATTGAGTAGACTGCCTACTTTGGAACTGCCACATTTTGACGGTCGTCTGGACCACTGGTTAAGTTTCCAAAACCTGTTTGAAAGTTTGGTTGATGCACGCTCGGACCTCAGACCCGCCCAAAAGTTGGCCTATTTGTTGTCCGTCCTGGAAGGTGAGGCCCGAGCCTTGGTGCAGCATCTGTCTTTGACTGACTCAGCCTACCCTACCGCTGTGGAACTACTCACCCGGCGGTACCAAAATAAACGTTGTTTGGCTGACGTTCATATTGGATTGATTTTGGGGTTACCGGTCATTACTAGTTTGTCAGCATTGCGTACTGACCTGTTGAACCCGTTGGTGGCAGCGACCAACGCTTTAAAGCAATTGGACTTGCCGGTGGACCATTGGTCTTACCTTTTGGTGCACGTTGTGCTGCAACGGCTTCCTGCCGATTTGAGGGCTCGTTTCGAGCAAAAGTATGGTGGGGATAGTGTCACACATCTCCCCCCATTTGATGACCTCGTCCAATTTTTGGAGGATGAGTGTCGGTTTGTGGACAACTCTGGCGTTGCCACTGAGTCATGCCAGCCGTCTTCCCGGCCACGAGACCAGGGACGGACTAGGGCTCGCGGGCCTGTTGATGGTCGCCCCGCCGCTCGTTTTGCTGGCACCCAGAGTCGTCCTGGTTGTGAGTTTTGTAGGGACACGGGGCATGGCATGGCAACTTGCGCGGCCTTTTTGAAGTTGCACATGAGTGCCCGCCGCCGAATTGCCAAAGCACGCCGCATGTGCTTCTCTTGTTTGGGGGCTCACTTCCATAGGGACTGCCCCAACCCCCGCCCTTGTAGAATTTGTAGGGGGTCCCATTTGGACATATTGTGCGCTAACGCGAACCACGCTGGCAGACCAGCCTCTGATGAAGGTTCGCGTACGGGGGGGTACCATGGAGTTGGTCACCGGGCTTCTGCCTCGCCGGTTCAGAACCGGGGAGAGGCCTGCAATTTTGAGCGCCGCACTCCACCCCCCGCGCAAGTTGAACGGGAGCCGCGCGACCGCCATTTGGTCTCCCCGCGTAAAGGTGATTACGCAGTTGTTGCTGGGCAGCGCTGGCCAGACCAGCATCGCCTTCCCTCCCCTCCATTGGCGGAACGTCCCCGGTTGGAGTCACGCCCCCCGCCATTCAGGCATCCGGTGGGATATGCCCTTCCAGCGATGGCGCGTGGCTCGGGACACCGCGCGTACGAGGAATTTGAATTGCATCCTCGTCGGGAAAGACTTGGGTCTGGGTGTGGCGATCGGTCGCCGCCCAGGCATTGTTAGGACATTGGCGCCTGCCCCGCTAAGGTACCCCTCAGATCGACACGGTTTTGTTGCCAACGGCATCGGTCGGGTCTGGGGGCCCACGGGGGACTCTGTTGTGGTCCGTGTCATTTTGGACATGGGAGCCCAGGGTTGCCTTTTGTCTATTGTTTTGTTGTTTGTTTGTATTGTTTTGGGCAAAATTGTTTTCTTGAGCGCCTTTGGACTGCGGGACTTGGCTGGGATGAGCCAATTCGGGAAACCCTGTTGGAAGATTGGCTCCAATTTGTATCCGCACTCCCTGCAGTCAACGAGGTCGTGTTACCCCGCGCTATCCTCCCCCCTGGAAGCTACACTGCTACCCTTGTTTGTGATGCGTCTTCGCACGGTTATGCAGCTGTTGTTTGTCTGCGCGACAGGCCAGGTGAATTTGTCACTGGTCTTGGTCAAGAGCAAGGTGGCCCCCCTCCGGACGGCACTGACCATCCCTAAGTTGAATTGTCAGGGGCGGCGCGTCTTGTGCGTCTATTGAACCACGTTGCTCACACTTTGGGTGGAACTGTGGACATTCGGGTTTCTTACACCTGGACGGACAGTCAAATTGTTTTGTTGGTTGAAGACGTCCGTCCACTCTTTGGAGGTCTTTGTTGCGTACCGAGTGTCCCAGATTCAAAATTTTGAAACGCCTTTGATTAGGAGGCACGTGCCTGGAGATTTGAACCCAGGCGCCGTAGCCTCACGTGGGTGCATGGCACCCCGCTTGTTTGCTTACCCCCTATGGTGGGGACCAGACTGGCTGACTCATCCCGAGGATGATTGGCCTCGATCGCCAGTCTTGATGTCGGGTCCTTTGCCCGGGCTCAAGGTGCTCGCTGTTGGAACGAAGGACCCTGATTTTTTGTTGAATCGATTTAGCTCCCTCGACAAATTGTTGAATTGTTGTTTGTTTGTTGTTGAATTGTTGGTGACTGATCGTCACATTATGAACTCGCATGCCGGTTGCAATGCGCTGTTGGCCATTCTGCAGCGAGAGTTTTGGATATTGTCGGGAGCCGTTATTAAGTTGAACCCCTTTTTGGACGATACGGGTCTTTTGTTGTTTGGTTGTTGACGGTTGAGTCACGCTAGCCTTCCTTATGGGGCCCGTCACCCCCTTTTGTTGCCTCAGGAGGGCCATTTGGTTGTTGTTGTTGTTTGATTGTTGTTGTTTGGTTGTTTTGTTGTTTGTTACTGTTTTGATCCACCAGCCTGCCCCCATTGGGGGGGTATTTTTGAGGCCGCGGTGAAAGCGGCACAGGGACTCTGGCGCAGATTGTTGGGAGACACCGTTCTCACCTTTAAGGAGTTAGCTACGGTATTTTGCCGCTTTGAAGCTGTATTGAACTCGCGTCCATTGTGCCCGCTGTCTACGGACCCGAACGTCTTGGAGGCCCTGACCCCGGGCCATTTTTTGATTTGACAGCCACTTGTCGCCCTGCCGGAGCACCCTTTTGTCGATGTGAGCCAAAATTGGCTATCGCGGTTTCAGTTGGTGCAGCAGCTCGCTCAGAGTTTTGGAAGCGTTGGAGCTTGGAGTATTTGCACATCCTCCAGCAGCGCGTCAGGTGGACTGATAAAACGCAACCTTGTCGGGATTGCCAAGTGATTAGCGGACGGGAAGGCCCGTCCGGGGGGGGTAGATGTTGCGTACCGTTTATTATCTGTGCGACTAACGGAATGCGCGTGTAACGAAGTGACATCTGACATGACAGTTTTGACGTTTGACACTTGCTCTTGGAATTTGGTGGGAAAAAAGGGAACACGTCGCCGCTTGGGTCTCGCGATCTTTTTGTAAAGTAATCCCTTATCCGGTCGTTTTTGGTGGACAATGGACCATGACCCAGTTGTTTGAGTTAATAACCCCTATCTTGGTGTAATAACACGGGTTTTGGACATATTTTGGAGAAATAGTTTGAGGGTCATTCAAGTGACGCTGTTGGGGAACGAGTGATTTGAGGACCGCATGCTGTGATTGCCTCAAGCCTGGGTTGAAGCGGAATCTTGCCAGAAGAATACTCGTAACGTCACCACACAATACAGATACACTCACTTACATACACAGATCCAGGTAACCGGTAAAGCAGGTGGTCGTCGCCCATCAGGTGAGTTCCTTTGTTCGTTTTATTGTAGTTAAGTTACTTGCAATTGTTCTCTTTTGTTGTATGGTAAGTGTTTGATTTGATTGTCTGCTCCGCGTACGGCGGACAGTACGCTAGCCACTCTTGTCTCTAGAGCCCCACGATTATAACTCTTCCACTGCGCACTTGAAATCCTATTGTACGGGGTCTAGTCTGGCAGCGTACAGTAGTCGTATTTATACGGGATAAGTTTTTAACCAGTGCACAAATTTTAACAAATTAAACATCCATGTTATAATATCCATGTAATTTTTATTTTGATATATCTTAGTACAAAAAAAATTAAGTTATCGTTAACTTGCTAAGGGCACCCACTAGGGGTACGGACCTCGGCTTCGGGTTAAGCGAGTCATCATCATCATTTCAGCTAAAAGACGCCCACTGCTGGACATAGGCCTCCCCCAAGCTCCGCCACTTCGACCGGTTTTATGCTTCCCGCGTCCAGCGGTTTCCTGCGGCCTTCACAAGGTCATCGGTCCACCTTGTGGGAGGCCTTCCAACGCTCCGTCTTCCAGTACGCGGTCGCCACTTCAAAACCTTCCGGCCCCATCGGCCATCTGTTCTGCGAGCAATGTGCCCTGCTCACTGCCACATAAGTTTGGCAATTCTTCGGGCTATGTCGGTTACCTTGGTTCTCCTACGGATCTCTTCATTTCTGATTCGCTCGATTTTGATTTTTGATCCGATAAAATGTATGCTATGTGTTAATCTAGGTTATAATCTGTGGTCAAATGCGGGTTGGTAGACACCACATATATTTAAATTTTTGATTCTATGGCATGCCGGTTTCCTCACAATGTTTTCCTACACCATTCTGAGAGGTCATGAAATAAATTACAAAAAATAAATAACCTGACCGGGTTTGAACTCGCGACCTACAACCGGTAAACCGTGGACTGTTATCACTGGGTACCTTACAGATTGGTCAATATAAAGAAAGCATGAACTCGTACAGTTTTTTTAGATGTGCCTACCCTTTGGAGGATAACAAGCATGAAGTAAAGTCATTTCATAAACGTCCACAACTGGTCTCTAGGGGACGTTTACGGACTGATATAAACAACGAAGTAAGTGGAAGGGTATAAAGAAATAGTCCTGATATGAGATCGGAAGATCGCTAAACTGCCTTGTAGTCTATCGAAAGACTACTTGGATAGCGAAAATGGTTCATTATACTTCGGACCCTTTCGATAAAGGCACTTCACTTTATCCTATCGGGGATCAACTATTGTACAAAGATTTCTTTCATAAGACTAAAGATAAAATACACGCTATGAGCTTCTATTCTACTAGGTTTTGGAAGCGGCAAATTTTGGAGAAGGCTGTCTGGAGGTGTATATTGCCAATAGTACACGTGCAATAAGAGTGAAAATTGAGCATTGTGTGTAATCTTCTTCTCAGCTAAAGCACTAGGAAGTGGTGAAGGGCGGGCATTTTGGGGGACTGTCTTAGTAACTTTGACGGTCAAAAGTGCCGACTCTTAGCCTAGTTTGAATGAATGACATTTGAGTTTGATTTTGAACGATAAATGCGCGTATCAGTTTTGCAATACATTTCGAGGAAAAAAGTGAATAAAATTGTAAAATGTTTTTTTGTAATAAGTAAATAGATAACTGTGAGAAGGCAAGTTTTTTTATAACCCTCTACAGAAAAAATTAAACCGCCGAAAAAACTGAAAGGCATAAAATAATAAACCTTAAAATTATGAGTCGGCGCTTTGACTGATCATTGTTCATTGATTTTTCAGCACCGACTCAAAATTTTAAGGTTTATTATTTTATGCCTTTCAGTTTTTTCGGCGGTTTAATTTTTTGTCAAAAGGTTTTTATTTTATAATTTTTTGTGACTTTAATGTACTGATAATATTTGGCAAGGCCCAATCCAACAAAAAAAGAATTATCGAAATCGGACTACTCTGTATAAAGTTATGCGTGGTTATACATTACAATCAGTGAGTGAACAATCAATCATCCCCTGTTTTCCGACCCTTAGGGTTTGATTTTGTTTTCCAAAATATGGGACCACCTTGGGAGTATACCCTTTCCAATAAAAAGAATTATCACAATCGGACGACTATGTAAAAAGTTATGCGTGGTCATACATAAAAATAATAAAATATACGCGTCGAATTGAGAACCTCCTCCGTTTTTTTTTCGTCGGTTGAAATATGGGAGATGTTATAAGTTTAATAAATAATATTAAAACTTTGTTCGACACTTTTAAAGATACTGTGACATGGACATTGAGACAACCAAACGACTTATATGTAGTTTTTGGAAATTCGTAAAAAAATGTCTAAGTTCCACGAAAAATTACAAAACCAGCTGACTAATTACGCTGCCTTCGCTCATAAAATGATGAAAAAAAAAAATGTTTTTGAATGTTTTTTCTTGTTCCATTAGCTTTCGATAACCATACCCAACAAGTGGGTAAAGTATTGCCAGCTTATTTTATTTGACCCGCTTTGCCATGGCTTCGTAGAAGACTATTTCATAATAAATGCCTCCGTATATCTATGTTACGGGCAATTTGATAAGTCCGGGCACTATTAATAATGGCCGGTCTGTATTCATAATGCCCGACTCAATTGGGCAATGTGATTAAAACAGTATAATTAATCACTTTTCCCGGCCATTATGAATAATGGCCACCCTATCTTGGGCAAAGTAATAAAATAGGTGAACTGTAGTATTATATGAATTTCTTGGTTGTCTATTGTTTACCCGAAGATCATATACCATAATCATCATATTCCCGAATTTCATTTTCCCGAATGTTTTGTTTGCCCTAAAAGACATATGACATACTTTTAACAGCCCGAAACTTAGATACCATAAGATGCCAGTGCCATACGTATTGTTTTCCATATTTTTCATTGCCATAATAATGATTAGACATAATATTTAAACGCCTTAATAATATCATTACACATGATATTTAAGCGCCATAATAAATGGCAGCATGGGCGAGGGTGGGCTTGGGCGACGGAGCCCCGCTACGCGGGGCTCCTACTTCTGGGTGGTTTATTAAAAAAATCGAGTCGGGGTGCCTTAAAGTCCCGATTGCATCCAGCGGCTGCGGTCCAATTTCTCACATTGCCCGGCTACAAGAAGGGAATTATTCATACTGGCCGGTCCAAGTGATAAATTCAAGCCATCTCAAACACTGACTTATTACATGGACCACGGGCCGTCGGGTATTATTAATAATGGTCGGTCAAAGTGAGAAATTAATCACTTTGCCCGACGCTCTTGGGCATTATTAATAATGGCCGGTCTTTATTAATAATGCCCAGTTAATCACGTTGCCCGTAACATCTACAACCAGAACTCCCTACGCAAATGAATACTTTTCTCTTCCATTACTGATACAATGTTGCCAACTGTCGAAGTAAAACGGCTGTTCTACCTAGAGAGTTTCTTTAAACACCAGTTTAAAAAACAATTGAGTGACAAGTAGGCTGAACCCAGCTTAATACTATATAATCAATATCAAGCAATTCTTAGTTGGTAAAACATTGGTACACAAAAATAGTGGTTACATTGTCGGTACAAAGTCACTGGTGTATGTCGCAAATTGTATAGAAGCTTTCATTTCAATACAGGTCCCTCATTAGAGTAAGTGGCAATCATTTTAAACTAGGGTTGCGTTCAAAGACATGATAGCTAGTGTACTTATGCGACCGAAAATGGTTTTTGAGCCGAAAAGGAAACCGAATAAATAATAGTTTAAAAAACGAAAACACACGCTTTCATAGAAAACAAAAGTAAAAATAATGGAAAATAGTTTAAAAAACTAAAAAACACGCTTCCATTGAAAACCACACTAAAAAGTAGAAAATTTGTTTTTTTTTTAAACTATTATTTATTTTCTATTTTTTAGGGTGTTTCGAATTTTGAAACGTATGTCAGCGTAGTTTTCGAAGACAGTTTTTTTGCTGTCCTGGTAACCCTGGCAAGGATAATGGCACAAAATGAAATTATAGCATTGTCATCGGTCCTCGATAAGTCTACAGAGTTTAAATGAAATCTGGTCATTCAAAGTTGGTCAAAATTGCGCTACCTATAGCGCGATTTTGACCCACTTTAAATGACCAGATTTCATTAGGTCTTTCCGTAGGGAGAGAAAGAGCTAATATGAAATCTAAAGTCTTCAAAGAAGTATGAAACTTATTTGCTCGCAGAACATTAAAATAGAGTCCAAAAACTAAAACTTAACCTAACTACTGAAATGTCACGCACTAAAAATATAAAATAAGAAAATATTCACATCTGAAAGCCGTGGTCGTATGCCACTTTGCCCTAGAAAGAAAGAAATAATTTATTTGCCATGAATGTGGGTACAAAATAGGATGTTAACATTGTAAAAACAGTTCCAGCACACTCTACCAGAAGCGTACGTTCACTTACTATTGTTAGAATGTATAGTTTAGGTGGCATAAAACATCTGAACTCGTTTTATCTTCATTTTTTAACCGACGAAAAAAAAGGAGGAGGTTATCAATTCGAGGCGTATATTTTTTTTTTTTTTTGTATGACCACGCATAACTTTGTACATGGTAGTCTGATTGTGATAATTCTTTTTTATTGGAAAGGGTATACTCCCAAGGTGGTCCCATATAAATTTGGAAAACAAAATCGAACCCTAAGGGTCAGAAAACAGGGGATGATTGATTGTTCACTCACTGATTGTAATGTATAACCACGCATAACTTTATACAGAGTAGTCCGATTTTAATAATTCTTTTTTCATTGGATAGGGTATACCTTGCCAAGTATTATTAGTACATTCAAGCCAAAAAAAATATAAAGTAAAAACTTTTTAACAAAAAATTAAACCGCCGAAAAAACTAAAAAGCCAAAAATAATAAACCTTAAAATTTTGAGTCGGCGCTGAAAAATCAATGAACAAAGATCACTGAAAGCGCCGACTCATAATTATAAGGTTTATTATTTTTGGCTTTTCAGTTTTTTCGGCGGTTTAATTTTTTGTTAAAAAGTTTTTTAATTCTTATTACATATTGCGATATGATAATTTTAATCTACATGCATCGTGTTTACATAAGGATAATTACATAATTAAAGTATACGAAATATTGTACAACATTTAAAAAAATTAACGGTGGAGTTTCTTGCCCTTTCTTCTCCACCTTTTAGAAGAGGCGACTAGTATCAATTCTATTTGAATGTAAATGTTGACGTTCAAAACTGCCCTTTATGTGCCTATTTGAAATAAATGGTTTGATTTTAAACAAAACGATTTTCTAAAATTTATCGTCCTTTCCTAAAATGTAGGTTCGGAAGTAGAAAATCCACCTACCAAAATTCTAGAGTACTTTTTTCTTGTAGCTCATACCAGAGAACAGAAATTCTCTCGACAGAAAAACGTGATTTCTACGTTACCGAAAAATTTCGAGCAAAAACGTTATCGAGTAATGACCGTAAGTTATTTTTATTTTATGCAACCCCAAGCCGTTCGTCATGTCGAACCTGTAATTATGCAATTTGCTCGAATTTACAATCGATCAGAAATTGTTCACAAAAAATACTTTATAATAGCTTTTTAATCCGACGCAGCGTTCCAAGTAAATCGTTTTGCGGTTAACGAAAACGTATTCGATACTAAATCGAAATTACTCGTAAGTATCGTTTGTTAATGGCATGTATTTAAAAAGTTAAAGTGGTTTAGTTAATTTTGTTTTGTGGTCGTGGTGTAGTTGGAAAGCATGAATTCCAGCTGTCGTTTTTAAATGATAAATGATTTTATATCTGGAAGTAGGTTTCTACAAACACTTCTACATGTCAGTCATATTTTTAAAACCAGATGAGATCGGCGATTCCTATCTGACTACTCTGAGAAAAAGGGCTGAAACAAACTCAGAAGTCTCTCCTAAAGTCCAGACATAATCTTGGTCAGATCATATGAAGACCACGTGGATTGGTGTCTGAAATGGACTTTTAAAGAGGAAATGATCTTTAAACAATCTTGGTATCTTATTTCAATACTACGTTTATTTTTATTTCTTTTCTGAACAAATAATAAAACATTTGAAATAAATTTCTTGTTCACCCACTCTCTTTCTGAATATGTTTCGGTATTTCTTCTCACAGACTAGCCAGTTAGGAAAAATCGAGCTCATATAGTCCTAAAACATGAAGTAAATTTTTTTGACTTCTAAAGGAATAAATATTATGTATCTACTTAAGTTACCCTTCAATTAGTCCCTCAAGGTTTTACCTACTATAAACTTAACATTTAAAACTTAATTTATTACTTAGCTCATAGAAAAACAAATGAGCGTGCAGGAAAATACGAAACCTTGCAGCTTAAGTTATAAATAGTACTGACATTATGCTCTAAGTATAAAGTACATAACATATGCAACTTAAAAGCGTACTTAATCATAACTTAGACTTTACTTGACGTCAATTTATTACTTATTGTACTTTGCATTAGTGTATAATGCAATATTCTTAATAAATGTTCAAGGCAATGTAGATAATATCGTAAAACTACAAATTCAATTATGTTTTGTTCAGGTAAGTATGAAGGCAATGGTGGCCCAGAGGTAATGGTTCGAACCTAGACAGGCGCTTTACTTTGTGTAAATTATTTCATCAACATTGAAGAAAAACATCGTGAGGAAACCGGGATGTCCTAGAACCAAAAATTCGAAAACAAATGACATCTACCAACCGGCACTGGGCCCTAGTGGTGGATCACTCATCATCTCTCCCTCTCAAAGAGAATGACTGTGTATTATTATACATATAAACCTTCCTCTTGAATCACTCTGTCTGTTAATGAAAACCGTATTAAAATCCGTTGCGTAGTTTATAAGATCTAAGCATACAAACGCTTCGGTGGGTTCCTGTTCAGCATAAAGCGGGAGGAAACGCCCGGATGTTTCCATTGCGAGGATCGTCTGGAGGACACGGTGGAGCATACGGTGGAGGTGTACCCTGCCTGGGCGGAGAACCGCCGTGTCCTCGTGGAAGCGATCGGCGGCGGCGACCTCTCGCGTCCGGCCCTGGTGCGAGCCATGGTACGGAGCGAGAGGGAATGGGAAGCCGTCACCTCCTTCTGCGAAGCAGTAATGCTCGCGAAGGAGGAGGCGGGGCGCGTGAGGGAGTGGCAGTCACTGCGCCCTCACGTCCCTAGCCGCCGCAGGAGGAGACGCCCCGGGCGTCGGGAGTCGATAGCGGACTCCCGGCCACCGTAGGCGCGAGCTTGCAGGTGGCGAGCAATGGGTAGCTCGCCGCCCGGTAAGGAACAGGCTCGGGTCGACGGCGCGCAGTGTTCCACGCGCGCGTCATAGAGATGTCAGCAGCAGTGATGGGGTCTAATAGGACCGATGCCTGCCGGGGTCGCGAGATTGTTCAAGCGAGATACCGTGGCCCCGGCACTTGGGCAACTGAAGGAACACGGGTGGGTTTTAGTCAGTAAAAGTCTGAAACGCCCTCCCACTCCGCCCAGAGCGGGAGAAGTCATTTGATAATTTCCCATCCAGAAAAAAAAAGCGTACAAACGCTTGAACCGACTTTCTTTTGTACTATGTAATGATAATAGAAGTATAGATTGAATAATTATATAATACCTGCTTATTACTGCCCCACTACAGGGCAAAAGCCTCTTCTAATACACAGAAGACACGAACGTTGATCATCACAGTTGCTCAAGACGAGCGATTCCCACCCAATCAAGTAATTTTAAAAATCTTAATGGACCGAATCTAACAACAATACAGCGAGTTCCCAGTCAAACTTTGCCCGCAGCACTCAATCCCAAGTCGATAGGGACCAGCAGACATCCAGCTACGACACTACAATTAGGATCAGCGTCTATAACGACGCTCAAATTATAGGTATATCTACCCACAAAACACTAGTTTGTTACCAAAGACGTTTCATTATAAAATTATTCTAAATACTTTGCCTATTAGGTTTTTAGTAAGAAGCGATTCTGTTTTGTTTTGTTAAATGGTAGTAAAAGTTTTGAAGTGCATTTGTATTTTTTTCCCTTAAGTTGTTGTTAAGTCTGTAAGCTTTTTTACATTGAAATTATAACGGTGGTTTAAAAGAAGATTGAAAAAGACAAAACATGAAAAAAGTATGCTTAAATGGTTTGGTCATGTTGAGAGGATGAATGAAGGACTTCTTACAAATGATACTTGATGTGAGTGGCAACGTTGGGGGCGCCCTAGGAGGACATATAGTGTACCTTATTGGTGATGTTCTCCACAACCGACGTGTGTGTATGACCAGATGTATAAACCTAAACGAGGCAAAAGAAGTATTTAAGGATCGTAACAGGTGACATTCCGTAGTTTCTGCCTACCCCCATGAGAATAAGGCGTGAGTTTATATATGTATGTATGAAATGATAACGGAATAACGAATTCCCAACAAATTTCGTTTTAAAAACGTCTTTCGGCTGAAATGATAGTTATGATGATGTTGATATAAATAATTTCTTCTTGAATACAGGTAGGTATATAAAAAAAAAACGCAGGCTACCCTGGCGTGCTTGCTCCGCTATTTTTCCCATATCATTGATATCGGTCAGTGACAGTTTTGTAATTAGTAATGCACCAGGCTATTTTCTTTATAGAATTTAAAATATAGCTTATAGTTAGCTCAGAAGACTCTGAAACAAAACTGTTTCATCAGGGTAGGGCACAAATATACACATCGCCTATATTTTAGTCCGAGATATAGGGGTAATATTAAAAATAATTGTACATTTTAACATGCTGAAATGTCCATGGTAGGTTTTATCGATATAACGCGTATCTTTCATATAAACAAATTATGATACGTAGGCATAAATAATTAGAGATGAATAATATGAATTTCAAAGCATTAGGCTTTGAAATTCATATTATTCATATAAAACGAAATTCGTATAAAACATATAGTTTATACTCATACAGATTTGAGGGGGTGAGGTGCGGGGAAATCCGCGGGGCGCCTCCCGCGCGTCCTTCTTGTCGAATACGTTAGCGCGCCAAAAGTTCGGGCGGCGCGGCGGCGGCGGCGGCGAGCGTAGCACAGACAGGTCCTAGTGTAGCGACATCAGTATGTCCACAATATTAGAAACCACAGAAGAAAAGATAAAACAAGAACGAATATATTTATTTATTTATTTCTAAAACTATTTTACATAGTTCTTGATTGAATCCTCGTTGGAACATTTGTATACAGCAGCTAATTCTATCTAGTGTATCCTACTAATATTATATGTAAATGCGAAAGTTCGTGAGTATGGATTTATGGATGGATGTTTGTTACTCTGTCACGCAAAAACTACTGTACGCATTTGGATGAAATTTAGCACGCAGATAGTTTATAACCTAGACTAATATTATAAATGCGAATGTTTGTGAGTATGGATGTATGTATGGATGTTTGTCACTCTTTTACGCAAAAACGACTGAACAGATTTGGATGAAATTTAGCACGCAGATAGTTTATAACCTGGACTAATATTATAAATGCGAATGTTTGTGAGTATGGATGTATGTATGGATGTTTGTCACTCTTTTACGCAAAAACGACTGAACAGATTTGGATGAAATTTAGCACGCATATAGTTTATAACCTGGACTAACATTATAAATGCGATAGTTTGTGAGTATGGATGTATGTTTGTCACTCTTTTACGCAAAAACGACTGAACAGATTTGGATGAAATTTAGCACGCAGATAGTTTATAACCTAGACTAACATTATAAATGCGATAGTTTGTGAGTATGGATGTATGGATGGATGTTTGTCACTCTTTTATGCAAAAACTACTGAACAGATTTGGATGAAATTTAGCACGCAGATAGTTTATAACCTGGACTAACATTATAAATGCGATAGTTTGTGAGTATGGATGTACGGATGGATGTTTGTCACTCTTTTACGCAAAAGCTACTCAACAGATTTGGATGAGATTTAGCACGCAGATAGTTTATAACCTGGACTAATATTATAATTGCGAATGTTTGTGGGTATGAATGTATAGATGGATATTTGTCACTCGTTTACGCAATAACTACTGAACAGATTTGGATGAAATTTAGCACGCAGATAGAGCCATAGTAAAAGTTGTTGTATGATGACCTCTTTTCGCATTACTAGTTACTAAAATATTCTGTAACACCGTGTAAAAGCTTTCTCCGATGGTTCATTTGCTTGCTCGCCGACCGATTCTTTTTACTATAAAGAAAAAAAAATGCATTGTAATTGTTTAAAAAATAAGAAAAACAACAAAAATAATAATTACTGAAAATTTCAAAAAAGAAAATGAATAACAATTAAATAATCATTTAAAAAATGATTATTTTAAATAAGAAAAATCAACAAAAGTAAGAAAGTTTTTCTGGGATTTGAACCCGAGATAAGATGCTGTGATGTACATTTTTCCCAATGCACGAGACCACTAGACCAATCGCACTATTACTAAAGCGGTCAAAATTACGCATCTATAGATAAAACTATACAAACAAAATAATGTGTGCACAAAAAGGTACGTACTTACTTTACAACTGTAACATCCATCATGTGTTTTTGTTTCTTCGAATATGATCTCTTTATTGCACTCCGTATATTTTTTGCTGCCCATTTTTTATAATGTCAATCACGAGAGCGGAACAAAATGACACAGGTCCATCTAGCAGCGCGCCTCAGCGGTCACTGTCGCTTTGCATAGAAATGAAAGAGAACGAAAAGACGCCGCGATGGCGCAATGTTTCGTTCGACTCTTTAGAGTTATTTCTAAATCAATCCCTATAATTATCTTATTTTAATCGATAAATAAAAACAATAGCTCCCCTTAATATTATATGTTACACCAATGTTATTAATTTTATCAAGATTTGTTCATATGTAATACAGTTACAATTGTTTGAAATTCAATTTTAATGGTTATTTTATGATTTTTTTCTATCGAGAAAATTTACTGAAAACGTGTTTTGAACACAATGGTCCACCCATAAATATGATCAAGATTAACCTTTTTTTTTTTGCTGCTCTAAAATGTATACATTTGGCTAAAAAACTGTTTTGTGAAGCCTATTTTGACTAGGTACAGCGCCTTAAATGCACATTTTTATTTTGGGTTATATCATCTTTGTCCCATGTAAATAATTATGTCCTCGGAGACATGAGCGTTACAAAAGTGTCTCAAGTTTCTTGCTATATTTCTCAGTATTTCAAGCCAAAAATACACTTGAGTATTATTAAGCCTGTCTAGATTCTGCATTTTTTTTTTCAATAATATAGGAATAGATAATTTATTTAATATCAAATCTGTGTCCACGATTTTTGTCATTTTTGTTATTGTAACGCCAATATTTTGTAGATTTTAAAATGATGAATTAACAATACTGCGTATTCTGTTAGCAGCCAATCATGTAGCGCTAAATACTGACAGTCAGCCATTTTCTGACGTAAATTTTCTGAGTGTAGTGTGCTTATGCCAGTGGTGAATTTCAACAATTACACGTTCTTTTTTGTGTGCTGGTCTCTTTATCAAACGGTAAGTTGTTGATTTACTATTTACTTATTTCAAAATTGTATTACTCTTGCCCAAATCAAAAGTAAACAACAATTTGAGCGAATGAAATAAAAATAAATAAAGCTCTTTAAGCTTTATTTATTTTTATTTCGTTTGAGATTATATTCAACACGTGTTTTCTATCCATTTTCGTTACAATTTGTTACAATATTTTGTCACTTTACAAAAATGAAGTAACAAAATAGGAAGTAGGGGTGATTTTATACTGCTGAAAAATACGTTTCAAGTTTATTATGGTTACAAATTATTCTAGCAATGCTTTTACTAAATAGATAAAATAATAGCTAAACAAAAAAAAAACATTATTGAAACATAAGTAACTCAATACATGATTGTTGTACTCATATTAATAAACATCTTTCTAAAAGAAATATGTATATTTTAAAGGCAATACTACAGTTTGGACATTATTTGCAATAATTGAAATCCTGTCTTTGCGAAAATTGATTTTCAGTACCTACAATCATGTCACAAATGATTTATTTTCCAAAATGTATTACCAGTAAACCACGTTGCAGAAAAACGCGTTCTTTCAATAATGTTTTTTTTTTGTTTAGCTATTATTTAATCTATTTAGTAAAAACGGTTACTTACTCAGTATTCTTCGTCAACGACAAGATTAGTTACGAAGAAAATGTTAATTACTTAAGAAATAATTATTAAACATTACTAACACTATGGATCTTATATTGTCTGAATAAAGAAATTATAATACATATAATACAATTATGGGCCAATAAAATTATGATGATACTGACAAATTGCACTCGATTATTATTGATTAGGATAATAAAAAATATGAAACCATTAAAAATGTGACAGTGTACCTGTTTTGTTTTTTAAGTTTTAATTAAGAGTTGTTTTTGTATTATTAAGAGTTCAGATGTGACTATCGAAGTTGTACCTTTTTAACTATAGTTCAGTTATCATGTGATTTATTATAATTAATAAAAAAACGAAACCCTATGTAGTTTTGTTTATAGTGTGAATTAGGAATTAGCCCTATTCGTTGCTTTTTGTTTCCTTTTTGTAACACTTATCATTTTGGTAACGAAATTCATTTTTGTTTCATTTTGGTGACTGTAAAATTATTTTTAATATTACCCATAGATAAACCCACTTATGTTCAGTTGCAAAAGGCCCTGGCTTGCAATATGTGTTGCATGTGATGTAATGTAGGTAATCGAATGTTACGGCACATAATAGTATGTTACGCTGCAATACTTGAGCGATTGACAACAATAATCCCAGGTATTGTAGAGCGGAATTGTTCGAAAGACTTACCGTGGCCCTGGCACAGGCAACGGAAGAAACACATGTGGGTTTTAGTCAGTAAAAGTCTGACACGCCCTTCTGCTCCACCCAAGATGGAAGAAGTCATTTGATGATTACCTAACCACAAAAAAAAAGAAAAAAAAGTGTTATAGAGTTCTAGCGATATAAGAATTAACAGACTTGTTTTAAGCATGATTTTCATTTTAGCATATACTTTTCACCAGGTCATCGGTCCATCTTGTGGGAGGCCTTCCAACGCTACGTCTTCCAGTACGTGGTTGCCACTCCAGAACCTTCCGACCCCATCGGCCATCTGTTCTGCGAGCAATGTGCCCTGCCCACTGCCACTTAAGGCCGCAGGAATGCGTTGGATGCGAGAAGCACAGAACAGGTCGAGGTGGCGGAGCTTGGGGGAGGCCTATGTCCAGCAGTGGACGTCTTTCGGCTGAAATGATGATGACGATGATGATATACTTTTAGATGCGCGACGTTAAAAAAGGAGGTTCTCAATTCGGTTGAGTTTTTTAAAATGTTTGTTAACTCTTTCATATAAAAACAAATTTGAAAATGTTTTTTTCCAATTTCGATTCTGATGAGTGATTTTTGACTTAGCTTCAATAGTACGTATTTTTTCACTAATTTTATGATGATGATAAATAAATATTAATTTTTGAATTCGCTGTCTTTCGCTCCAAAATTAAAGTAATTTTGTAGTATTTTTTTTTTCGAATTTGATTGTATTTAGTTTTATGATACACTTGATACGACAGGCTCTTTACCCCATTGCATTTCGTAGCATTACGAATGAATTGTCATGAAATTGTCTGTTTAGGGCTGGGGCTTTATCATAATCGATTAGCCTTCGAATCTTCTTTCCAGCGTCCTCTCAGCCAAACCAACCAACCATGTCCCCAAAATATGCAAAATTACCTCTTTGCTGTCACCGTGGACGCCTCGCCATGAAAGTGGCGAAGTTTTTGTCTAACAAGATTTGCAATACTGTCTTGCCCTGACACGAAGAGGCACACCAAATTTAAAAAATAAAACATTTAAAATTATACCAGTCCCTTTATATTTTGATAGTATCTAAAAGAAAACACCATTATTTTAATAGTTGATGTGGGAATTAAATGGAAACAAGTTATATCAGTATACGTAGGCATTTACTTATCATCGCGGAAGAGGCAACTTGTTACAGACGTCTGACAGTTTCGTAGGCGATGGGAGGCCACGGAGGAGTAAGTAAATGGAGTGCTTAAAAGACGGCGGACACCATTACTTTCGTGAACTCTTTAATGCACCCAATAGCTTACCTATACTAATATTATAAAGAGGTAAAATATGTTTTACAGTGAAAACTTCTTTAGCACCGTTGTGATTTGAAAGTCTATGAAACGAAAAAGCGACAGTAAAAGAGACAGACACATAACAACGTCATTATGTTTTATATCTCACTCTAAGACTTGGGGTAGTGGTAATCCGGTGCTCCTTGAGAAAGTTTACTTTTCTGTTTGACGTTTTACGAGCAGGCTTTTTGGACAAGTATTTGCTTAATCGTAATTTTTCCGCTAGTCCCGCTCCCTGCCACATCTCTGTGACCAAACCAACAATATGTAAATCCGGTCTTCCACAGGGCGGCGTCCTCGAAACAATGTTGTTTTTAGTATACTTAAGTAAATGACCAACAACCACGCTAAATACTTCATACAATGGTTATATTTGTAGATGTGATTACACATAGAATATTATTAAATGTGTCAATAAACAATGCTATGAAAATAAAATTAACAATGCACTCAGCAGTTGAATAAAATGTTTAGACACTAATAATTTATTTATTCATATCTAAAAACCCATAGACCTAAAAACCCCGCGGGGTTAAACTTTCTCACAATGCCGCCCAAGACAAGTGGTAAAGCCGCCAAGAAGTCTGGCAAAGCCCAGAAGAACATCTCCAAGATCGACAAGAAGAAGAAGAAGCACAAGGGGAAGGAGAGTTACGCCATCTACATTTACAAGGTGCTGAAGCAGGTGCACCCCGACACCGGTATCTCCAGCAAGGCCATGTCTATCATGAACTCGTTCGTGAACGACATCTTCGAGCGTCTCGCCGCCGAAGCTTCCCGTCTCGCCCACTACAACAAGAGGTTGACCATCACGTCCAGGGAGGTGCAGACGTCCGTCAGGTTCCTGCTGCCCAGCGAGCTCGCCAAGCACGCCGTCAGTGAAGGCACCAAGGCCGTCACCAAATACACCAGCTCCAAGTGAGCGGTCGGTAGGCTACCAAGAGCCGCCGACTCTCAGTCTCAACGCTGCCGCCTCGTGTTTGTGTACAGTGTTAGAACCCAGTACGCTTGTTCGTGTGTATTGTTGACTGTAGTGCGTGTTAATTGTATTAGTGTCATCGTAATTGACTTTTTTAACATTCGTCTCATTATCTTGAAGCCAAAATTTTAAGGTTTCACTTCTACCACGTTTGAATTGCACACATTTTTTTTTTTCAATGTAGGGAGTATGTAATGTAGTATGGAACTTTGGAGGTATGAGGAACAAGGTGTAAAGTTCACTCAACCTCCGTAGAAAAGGGAGGATTCTTCGATCAGAGAGGTGTCGTGTCCTGCCGGGGTCGCGTGATTGTTCGAAAGAGATACCGTGACCCTGGCACATGGGCAACTGATGGAACACGGGTGGGTTTTAGTCAGTAAAAGTCTGACACGCCCTCCCGCTCCGCCCAGAGCGGGAGAAGTCATTTGATGATTTCCCAGCCTGAAAAAAAAAAAGAGGTGTCGTGTTTGACTTGATGCCTAATACTTGAGGAAAATTTAAAAGCTTCAAAAGGCAACATTAAGCTACGATTCTTAGAAGCCGCGCAAAATGAAAAACGCTAAGCGAAAACGAAGTGACGCGGTGGGTTGCTGTCGAGAGAATTTTAGAAAACTATGGCTGTTATTTTAATGTATGTATTTTATTTTTATACAAACAGTTACTTACAACTAATTTAACAAAAATAATTTTAGTAATGATGTAACCCACGACGCTGTCCAGTATGTATGGTGCATCTTACGACTTACGTGTGAACGAAGTCACGGGTCAAAGCTAGTATTTTACTATAGGCTATTTAACATCACGCTACGACACTAAAGAGCTGAAAGCAGAAAGAAAATTAAGAGAAACGAATGATTATCGAGGGCAGGCGATATTATAAGATATACTTTACGTTAAAACAAAAATAAAATCTGAGCAAGTGATAATCATAGTACAAGCTTCTGCGAGACTTCGCCTTCGACTTATAATTTTCCCACTGCTGGGACACAGACCTGCTCCCGGTGGGTGAAAATGGACCATAACGCACCATTTTGTTGAGGGTTGGTAGTTGTCACGTGTCTTTGAATTGTTGGTTCTAAGTCATTCCTATTTTCTGACGATGTTTTCCTTCCCCGTTTTGAGAGCAGTGGTGACGAAATAATTTTATAATAAGTAAAGTGCCTGCTTCGGTTCGAATTACTACTTGGCCACTACCCCACTGCTCATAAATGTAAACAGTAACAGAAACCCAACCTCCCACATGTCTATCATTTATCAAGTCTACCTTTTATACTCAAGCGCGCACTCCATTTCTACCTCCTCCGTTGCAACAATCCAGCAGTAACCACTCCCTACTTATGCGTGATTACCATTTTAACTTGATATTCTATTACCATTATTTACCATACACGAATGTAAGCGGTAACTCAGTATTCACCAGTAAAATACCGGTTACTCTGTTTACCTTTTAAGGTAAAAGTGTAACGATATTTGCATATGCTGTCAAGGAATGTAGGGTGCACAGTGATTTAGGATGACATCGCGGCAGGTCAAGACGAAGATGGCGGGACGAGCTTGACAACTACTGAGAGGATTGGCAGAGTAGTAAAAGACAGAGTCTGTGGAAAAGGGAGAGGGAGGACTTTGTCGTGTATGGGGACAATACCGGTTAGTTAGACATCTGTCTTACTGGAACCACTTTTTTAATCTATCTAGATTTAGAAACAAATATGGTTCTATAAATTATGACTGTTCTATAAAACAGCAGATATTTTAATGATGATGAAGATTTAAAACCTTTTATTGAATGCATGGTTACATTGTGCGCGTTGTTGTTCCAGTCACCTACATCATATATTAATTAGGTAAAGAGGTAATAGGTATTACGGGCTGTTGTCTGCAACTCCCCGTCTGAACCAAATTAAAATGGGACCATTCGGGAAGCACCAGCTTTGGAATATAAAAAAATATCAAAATCGGTTCACCCAGTCAAAAGTTATGGAAACATAAAAAAATACAGACGAATTGATAACCTCGTCCTTTTTTTGAAGTCGGTTAAAAAATACAGTCGAATTGATAACCTCCTCCTTTTTTTGAAGTCGGTTATTTTTTTTTATGAAAGTGACGATATCCGTGTAGATAGTTCTGGCTATCAGAGCTGCTAACTGGCCAGTATTGTCATCACGGCATGGACTTGGTCGCAGGGATCCGCTGGATGCGGGAAGCATAAAACCGATCGAAGTAGCGAAGCTTGGGGGATGCCTATATCCAGCAGAAGACGCCTTTCGGCTGAAATGATGATCATGATGATGGACTTTTCTGCAAAACCTTGAGATTTTCAGCCAAGTTCAGAAAACCCGATCACAACATAGGTAAATCATTATCTGCGTGCCTGCTTTTTCCAGACTGCCCTATGTATTGTGTATCTGCAAGCTCCGCAGATTATGAATAGTTAAATATATAGTATAAGTAGGTACCTATGTATAGGTAGGTACACGTAATGTGGACTGGACCGTCCAGTCGTGGAGTGGGACGGACACAACGACAGTCGGTACTACGATCAGACTTGATACTTGGATAAATCATCTATTATTCGAGATTAAACCGTTGAATGCCGTAATTACCGACACAATTAAAAACCATTGTGTCTATACCAAATGTGGTATCTCAAGGACTTAGAGGTTAAATTTGCATGTGTTTCAAAGGTGGTTCATTGGTCTGGTGGTCACAAGTGTCACTACTGGCCACGAGGTCCTGGGTTCGATTACCCGGCTGGATAAAGTGTTCTCCGATTTTTCTATTAGGAATTTCCAAGTTTCTTATTAACAGCCCGGATTCTGGATTTGTATGCGGTTGGGTCCAATAGGGTAACCTTCTATTGCAAGAGACTTAAGCATGTCTGTCAAGATGTATATTCACTAGTAGTCAAGTGCCTAACCGGTGTGATGTTGTAAAACAATTTACCATGATATTTTAAACCCAAAACTCTACTTAGCGGCTACATTTAAAACGCAGGATTAGAATATAAAACTATGTCTAAAATAAGCTTATTTTGAAGAAATTATTTTGGACGCTGGCAATGATATAAACTATTGGATAGCATCTGCCCGCGACTTCGTTCGCGTGTCAATCGACCCAGAGAATAAAATATTCACAGAAAATTCAACCCCCATTTTACCCTTTTAAGGATGGAATTTCAAAAAACCTTTTTTTAAAGGATACATACTCCTCACATAGAACACACCCTCCAGATCTCATGTGTTTAGGACCTGCGGTTTAGGCTGCTCGTTGATATATCAGTCAGTCAGTCAGTCGCTTTGGACTTTGAATTTTATATAAATAGATTTAACGCGAATGCGAAGAAAACATAATAATCTTGCTGGGGTTGGAACGCAGCCTTCTTTGTCAGACATCAGCAGCGTTTTAGCTAATAACAAATCAAATCGGTACAAATAATATTAGTAGTTTAAAGTTTATATAAATACATTATTATCATTAGTATTATAAGGGTCGTCAGAAGCCCAAAAGCCTGACAATCACACTTACCAAGGGGTATGGTTTTACTAAGTAACTAGGTTGTGGAGATAAGATAGGCCGTTGCTCTATTTAAAATGCTATTATGCTGCATCCGGTAAGACTGTAAGCCGACTAAACAAAAAACCATTACAATACAGTTGGCTCTGCAGATAGTGATGATGTAATCTAACACTCTCTATACCTATCTGTATGATTTACTCACTATTTTGTAAAAACCTATTAATTATTTACATCATTCCATCTCTGTCATCTTCAATCGACAGACAATTTCTATTTTTGTGAGTATTTTAAAAATCGTTTTAGCACTGAATGCTTATATAATAATTTTAGCGGTACTCACAGGCCTAATACTGCATTACATTATCAATTCCTTTCACGACACGAGTTTACTCACATTCTCAATTAAACTCGTGTCCAGTATCAAGATTGTTTAATCCAAATAACGGTTCGCCGTGACACGCACGCGCGTTTGTCACCGACAGACTGTACCCATGTATGTATGTATATGTTTATGTATACGTATGTATGCAACATTTACCGATATGTATGCAAAATAGGTGCATCGTAGGTGGACGGCTACAGGCTATCTGTCTGTTAGTTTGTGGACATTTTAAAGGGAATTTTTCGCGGTTTGTTGCCTATGTGGTTCATTCATAGTTGTATGTGTGCAAATGTAGGATTGAAAATATCGTACGTTTCTGTAATTCTATAGCATTGCTGATAGTGAATCTGAATTATTAACGTTAACATTACATTAACTAATCGATTTAAATTTATCTACCTACTAATATCATCATCTGCCTAGCCTTTTCCCAACTATGTTGGGGTCGGCTTCCAGTCTAACCGGATGCAGCTGAGTACTAGTATTTTACATGGACCAACTGCTTATCTGACCTCCACAACCTTAACTGGGTTGTGGAGGTCAGATAGGCAGCTACTGGATAATACGATACCCCTTGGTAAGGCTGATTGTCAGACTTTCGGGCTTCTGACGACCCGTAAGTAATGTCTAAGATCTACGAAAGCCGAGACCAACGGCTTAACGTGCTTTCGGAGGCAGGGAAGGGTCTTGGTATGTAAAGATGGTCACCCATCCACGCAACAACCTCGGCAAGCGTAGCTTAACCTGAACCAGGTACAAAGGTGGTTTAAAGTACTTTCTGAAGCACGGCGGGGTCTCAATACATGTATTGGATGGTCACCCATCCACGTACCGTGCTAGGCGAGCGTAGCTTAACCTACGTTCAACCTGTGCTACTGTTATTGTGTGAGCCCGGAGCTACTTTATTTGGCCTCAACCATTAATTCCTCGCCTCATAGAATCCAATATAGCAAGCTTGCCATGTTGAATAATTGTATTAATTAATTCTATTAGCACCATAGTCCATAGCTTTGGTACAAACTTGGCGCCAGAGCTTGGCTACAAACCTTGGCTCCAATTCTTTTAAAGAAAAGATAGTGAGGTTGTTCCTTTTACGAAAGAAAAAAGTTCCTTTTGAGAAAGTTTTTAATAAAACAAAAAGCAATTTCTTTATCTTAGTTTTTTTTTGTCTATGTTGCCGAGTTTGGTTCTGGTGAAACTTTTTGCTCTCGTGTAGGCAACTCTCTAATAATAAGTGTTTCTGCCGGGGTCGCGTGATGGTTCGAATGAGATACCGTGACCCTGGCACATGGGCAACTGAAGGAACACGGGTGGGTTTTAGTCAGTAAAAGGCTGACATCCCGCTTCGCCCAGAGCGGGAGAAGTCATTTGATGATTTCCCATCCAAAAAAAAAATATAATTGTTTCCTATTGGTCTACTCTTAATAATAGATTGTTTTCTGTATCCCCTAGAATTTAGTTTAAAAAATTTAGAAGATAGGTATTATTTTGTTGATTTATTTCATATTCTTCTTATAACATTTCAGCCGAAAAACGTCCACTGTTGACCCAATTTTTTTCAAATTGGGGGGGGGGGGGGCGGGTTTGCCACAATCACCATGCTTGGGCACGCAGGTTAACGATCGCAACCGCAGTATGTTGGTAAAATGCATAGAGAACGCTGCTGGTTATTCGCTAGTAAGTCCCTTAGTTGCCCTTTACCCACTGGAAGAAATGGATGATGTTATTCTTTATGCCCGGAACTAATATTTCCGTTTAGTACCTACATACTGCTTAGTTAAAAACTATATATGCCTAATAGAAAATATCAATAAAACTACCACTTTGGAGATTAATTTTTATGTTAACATAATCGTGAATAAAAAGAAGGGATATCATTTTTAAGGATTAGCAATTATGACGCTCTTCTAGATAATGTGTGCAACTGCAAAATTTTAATAATACAAAGATTGCTGTTATTTATAATAATTATTATATCCCAGTATTTATTATTATTTTTGTTGTTTTCACTATGGTTTTTATTAAGGCCAGTATTTTCATTTTTATGTAAGTATATGTATTTTATTTTGCTTTTTGATTTGATATAATAGATTTTTAATATATATTTACTTTAGGCCAGGTAAAAAGTGTTAAGCACTACTAACATAAATACATATCTATACATGTAAAACTATATAATTTGTTGTGCAAAAACGTGAAAATCGATGATATCATCGCGTGCAAGTCGTAAAAGATTAATGTGGTATTAGTAGCTAGGAAATGATTTACGATTTCACACTCGGTTACTGCAGTTTTAACCATTTTTATACTACAGTTCTGACCTAAAATAGGCGTTTACTTACCTAAATACCTCACACAATCTAGAATATAGGTCTTCTGAGGGTTTTATATCGGTTTAGAATAAAAATCATACCCTGGTTAAGTCAGAAAAACATTGAAACTTTTGAATTACAAATATTAAAATAGTGAAAGACATAAATAATAAAAGAATAAGATCTATGCTAGACCAAAATGCCCCCTATCTCAGCATAATGTTGCAATATTTGTAAAAAAAACAACGCCAGTAATACATACGCACATGACTTGCGAAGTCAATATTGACTTTTGTATAAAATTGCTTTATTAATGAACAAAACGGCTACCATTATTCTTATCGCGCCGCGTTCCACTTTCAAAATCAGAACGCTAAATATTAGTTCTTAGTTTTTTAATTTATTTTAGGCGCTGCCTAGGGCCAAGACGGACGTCCAAAGAAAAAAAATCATATACCTACTGTATAACGTACAGGGCCGCACGAAAGTTACTGTTATCTTGGCATATCCTCTCTAGGCGAAACGTCTATAAAGTATACGATTTATTATCTTAACGTCCGCGAACAACGGTATACGGTACTTGATGCGCGCGCCGCTCCCCCCTTGCTGCTATTGTTACGAAGCTTCCATAAAGTAACGTATTCGAGGTCGAGAATTATTCCATCTCTGGTCTCGACTTCCAACGTTAATAACTCGGGTAACTCGCAAAATTTCCCACACAAACTTATATGTTTATGATCAGTAAAAAATCGACGATTTTTTGGTGTTAAAATCGATATCAAATTCGTTCGTTTAATGCGAAAACGTGAAGCTCTTAAATAAATTCCTTATCTCTCTGGCGTGTATTTTAAATGCGCTACTTTATGGGCGTGCGCGTCCATAGTGAACCGTATTTCAGTTGGCATAAATGCGGGAACAGAAACTCAGTACTTGGCTGGTCTCGGAGCAACCCTTCGTCTTATTCTCCGTCCTTGTCTTGCACGACGGTCGGCTGCGCTCCTCTACGTGCAAAGCTTGTATTCCATTCAAAGTGGTTTCGCAGCTTTAGGAATTTTTAGTTTTGTTCATTTTCAATATAAAATAAGTCTGATTATTATATAAAGCCAAATTACCAGTATTGATTACCTTTAAACGAATCAGTGCTACTGTTTAGCCTCTAGCCTAGTTCACAACTTCAGTTTTTAATCTATGTTTATGGAAGATTTTCTGTCTCACAGAATGCAAACACAACTGAAAGCTACTTGTTCCTGGCGAAGATTTATGCATCAATCTTACCTTTCCCGAAAGCCATGAGTGGCTGTATCTGAAGAAAGAGTGTGGGTAAGCAAAATATGCTTCCCTAAAACACTTCCACCTACAGACCCGTAATCCAAAACCGTGCATTCTTACCCCTGCACTCTAATTCCCTAGAAATTTAATTTAGTACTTAGTGTAAATAGTTTTATAATGATTTACTATTGTGTATAAATCTCAAGTAACTTCAAATACTTACAGACATAAAGTTTCCCCCTAATTTACATCAAACTCTAACAATTGGTTTCAATTAAACAATTTACAAGCACTTTTAGAATATTGTCAAAAAGTATATAAGTTAGTCGGACAGTTGAAGCAAGTTGCTCATTCCAAACTAGATCTCTATGGAGAAGAACGGGCAAGAAACTTAAAAAGAGTGTCTTTTAAATCAAGATTTTACAAAATGCTGGGTGCATTACTCTTTTTTTTCTGGATGGGAAATCATCAAATGACTTCTCCCACTCTGGGAGGAGCGGGAGAGCGTGTCAGACTTTTACTGACTAAAACCCACCCGTGTTCCTTCAGTTGCCCATGTGCCGGGACCACGGTATCTCGCTTGAACAATCTCGCGACCCCGGCAGCAGTGCATTACTCTTGTTGCTTCTGTATGTCACTGCAATGAAAAAAATTAAGAAATAATTAAAAATATTAACTTTATGTTTTCTGGGTGGGAAATGAACAAATGACGTCTCCCGCTCTGGGCGGAGCGGGAAGGTGTGTCAGACTTTTACTGACTACAACCCACCCGTGTTCCTTTGGTTGCCTGTGCCAGAGTCACGGTAATTCATTCAAACAAACAAATAACTCAAATATTATTCATGTAAAATGTACGTAAATAAGTTCCCTGGAAGTAAGGAGATAACCAGACTCAAAATCTTCGCACAGCTATAAATTCCATCATAGTTTCGCAAACATCTTGGAGGACGTTCCTTAAGCCCGCGTCGTCCCGGTCGCTGTGCGCCTACGTAGTTATAGCGCGAATGTACTTTTGCCCACTTTGATATATCGCGCGCCTGGCGCACAGACGCGCTACTGAACACTCCGGTTTTCTTCAGTTTTGGCTACTTCATGTCTCAGTTAGATCCTTTAATAGTAGAAAGAGCTCAAGGAAGCTACTGACCAGGACCTGTGATGAGTCCAAAGTATATTTTGGCCTTCTCGTAATTATGTACACTTTTAAGAGGAAATGTTTCTGCTACTGTCTACTGAGCTTGCATAAACACCTACACATTGTAGGATTGGAATGAGGCGAATGATAGAGCTGCTTTGGTAGCTTCTTACTGGTAAGACAAAGTTTGAGTAAGCTGTAGGCAATCGACACGATAAGAAGTTAAGAGTTGTTAGAGATTGCTGCCAATAGCTTCCATCTGTATATCAATTCCCCAACTTTTTTATGGGTGTTTATTGATTAAACTTATAACAATTTCGTTATCTTTATACTAATACGTTAAGGTAATACTTTGTACACATTTTTACGAACATTAAGCAAACCGGAGAGGAAATTTGGCAAGGTTAAAATTTATTTATAAAAACAGATACCGCAGAAAGCTAATATTTTTACTATAGCACCCAAACTTAAAATTTAAATTAATTATGGTTGAATTTTAACGATTTTTGGCAACCACTACTTCAAATAAAACTGAGTGTTCTATGATTTTCGTAATTATACTAATATCTCATTGTAGGTGGTGACTTCGTGAGATGCAAGCATTTTGCCAATTTATAACGATTTTAACATGGTAAAAATCTACGTACAAAATTTTTCTTCATCAACCTACTGTTGTTCATTCCTACTAGTGAAGCGTAAAATTCAAACAACTATTTTAAGTTCTTATGTTATCCTCAAGTATTTCACAAAAAAACCCGATGGAATACAAATCAGAGGTTTATAAAAGAAATAGTAACCTTGCAATAGACGCTTGGTTTCCTGCCATCGTTTTTATGGCCGAACAAAGCTTTTAACTTCCTCAAGGTATTAAAAAGTGAAGGTTATATCAAAGTTCATTGCGTGATCAATAAAAACATTATATTTTTGCTATGGCTAAATGTATTTTTTTTTAATTCTATACTAACGTATGTAGAAAACTTCCGTCCCAGACGTGGTACGTACGCATTTTACTACTTGATAAAAATATACCTTTTTATTATATAAAAGTTTAATATTATTTATTATACACCTTTACAAATACATTCTCTAAAATTCAGAACCGCGGGAAATTACATACTAACTTTCATCAAATTAAATGATAAATGTATGGGAACAAAATGTTTAATGTTGTCAAATGTTATGTAACATGCATTAAGTAGGTACCTAGTCTGATGCAACAGGAAAATGGTTTATCTCCATTTTATTTTTAGGAGTATAGCAATGTAGGTATCCCATTGTTTATTATTGCACAATGCAATATTTCTGTTAACAAAGGTATTAGCTGAATTTCTATGTAGAACACTATTAGACTCAATTGATTTATAAATTCTGGTTATACCAACAACGAGTTTAGGTGATTTAAGGTGAGATCATCTTAACCTTTGCATAACTGTGCTGATGCAAATTTGTCCACTCGAGACAAAAGATAGTAAGACATACTACAACTAATTGATGTGTTCATAAAGTAATTTTATTTCTTGATAACTTATGGTGTGGCTGACTGCAAAACTGACGCCGCTGACATTTATTTTTCTACGTATTGCCCCCACACGTCTATGCTTATGACATTTCGTAATAAAAGGTATGAAAACCAGAAAATGATAATACAAACAATTATCTTTATTTACCCTATAATTTACACGGAATTCAAAATAATAATGTTCGAACAATAATTTTGTACATCAAAAGTGCAGTTTCGCCTTTACGCGCCTCGTGAGTGACGGCCTGTCTAGAAGCGGGCGCTTTTTTTACATCGAGAGCCCATCCGAGGAACGGAAAACAAAAAGGCTGGATTTATATATTTTTTTATTATTTTATTTATTTCCCTTTTATTTCTGTATTTTATTTTCGTTAAATTTTTGCATATCGCCGCGCGGCCGGCCCGCGCCTCATTGTTTATACTCTGTGGTCGTTTCGCGCGCTTTCGCCATTTTGTATGGAATGTCAACTGTCACGGTGTTGATTGGCGGGAATCTGAGGAATGGCGGCTAACGTTTTGGTAGACGGGGCTGTGTGTGGTCTGGAGCAAAAACGTTAGAATGTGCATCAGATTAAATATTATTTGATCTAGAAAGATACCGTTGAGATCGTTGCTACTGGTTGCCTGGCCTGGCATGACCTATAAAGGAGAATTTATAATGATCGATATTCGCTTGAAGTTGTTCTATATCCCCCAAGGGGGCGGCCATGTATCATTATGTTAGCTTATCGACAATTCTGATAGTTTTAGTTCGACAATTTCGATGTCGAATAATGTTTCAAATACTTGTTTAAAACTCCATTGAAACTTCTATCGAATACCTACTCTAAGTAATTGTTATTTCAGGAGATTTTCTCGTAACTATGTATCTACTCATTTCAGCTGAAAGACGTTCATTGACCACGTGCCTCCCCCAATATGGGAGGGTTTGCCATAATCGCCACGCTTGGCAGGCGGGTTGGCGATCGCAGTATGGTGGTAAAATGCATAGAGAACGCTGCTGCCCTTTCTATAGCAAGGTCCCATAGTCGCTTCGTACGACACTCACGGGAAGAAATAGGATGTTGCTATTCTTTATGTCCGACACCACACGGAGCCGGAAATTCGCCTGAAATTATGTAGGTATCTACTTACTTACCTACGTTTTGTTTCTCTAAACAAAACCCTAGCAAAAATAACTTCAAAAAACAGGTACTATAAAACAGAATCCTCATTCACTCCATTGAAATAATTTCATCACATTGTATGTAGTTGGACTTGTTTAACACGCTCTGGAACTAAAGCACACACTCTCCTTTGTGGGGCGCAGTCGGGCAAACCCGTACGGAATGAAACATCAGGTAGGTACCTGCGACCGACCGATGTGCAAACATTCTGTTTACATACATACCGCGAAGTACAGGCGCGGACAAGAGTGCTACACATTTATAGTAGAACTAGCTTCTGCCCGCGGCTTCGCCCGCATGGATGTTGAACATCCATAGGAACGTACTACCGAGGTCAAAAGTACCCTATGTGTTAATCTAGGTAAAAAATTTCTTATCGCACTAGTTGCTTTGTCTTATCCGACCAAGAGAATAAAAAATTTCACAGAAAATTAAACCCCCACACTCTTAGGGATGGAATTTCAAAAAACCCTTTCTTAGTGGATACCTACCCTTCAAAAAAGAACACACCCTCCAAATTTCATGTCTCTAGGACCAGCGGTTTAGGCTGTACGTTGATGACGTTGATGTATCAGTCAGTCAGTCACTCAGGACTTTGGATTTTAGGTAAATATTTAGAAGATTTTTAAAGCGCACGAAAGGGACATAGTTACCTAATTGAAATTAAGAACGTCTGTCTTAAAACCAAGAGTGAACATCCATCTTCTGGGCACGCTTTTGTATCATAAAACTCATCCCATCACTCATGGCTTTCTATCAGTGGGACGAACACCGTCTACTGTACACACATTTTTATCACAGTTGAGAGAAAAAATCGTGATAAAATGCGTGACTCGAGCCTATCACAGAGGCCGTGTCGCCTCACAGGTCTGATTGAGAGGTCAAGAGGAGGCCTATTCAGTAATAACTAGGTTTCTCAATGAGCTAGGAACTCTTCGAGCCAGACCTTTCATTCTTCAAAAAAAAAATTGGTTGCCTGTAAAGTCGGTATACGGGCGAAAGTTTTACGTGACAACGACTTTGAGTGGTAAAATAATTTTAATGTGAATATTCATTCGTATAGTAGGAAGAAGGATGAAATAATAGTAACAATTTAAAACATTTATTTATACAAAGAACTGTGCTCGAGTGGAAGGGACGCGTGCCTTTCACTTTTTATGTCTGTCTCTCTCGCTCTTAGGCGGGCTAACCATGCCCGAGTGGAAGGGACGCGTGCCTCTCACTCGCTCTCATTGTGAGCGCATAACGTGAGCGGAGCGTAACGCAGTTTCTTGAAGTGTCACCCGGCAAACCAATTTATAAGACGTTGTCACGTCAAAAAAAAAAAATAATTATGAAGCTTCTTCTTCTTAGCGTGTCTATAGAAATCTAAATATAGTCAGCCCAGAATTTGGCTACGAGTTTAGCATTTTCAGTAGCGTCAATCAACTCTTGTAGCGAGCAAACAACAGGACACGCTGGACAAGATATTAAGTGCCGCATTGTTTGTGGGACAGTACCACATTTACACTCCAGGGCGGAGTCATCTGTGATTTCACTTGAGCAGGTTTTCTTTAATCCGGCCTACCTGAGTCTGGAGTCTATTTAAAGACTTCCAGGAAAGCCAAGGCAGCTCGTGTCCAGGTGCGAGATTTTCAGCAGGTGAGGTGGAACGAATGGGTTTGGTAGGGAAGCGCAAAGTCACCACAGACTTTCCTTAGACCGTTCGCCAGTAAGTGGGAGAACAGACTTCATAAAGCTGTTGCGGCTTTTCAGCCTTTGTGACACGAGGATGTTGTCGTGCATGGCGTGTCGTGTGTCAGAAACCATCTTGGCTCTTTCAATTGAGCTTGCCACTGCTCTGCGGTTTTCTTTTCTTCGGCGTACCTAAGTTCGGAGTCTATTTAAAGACTTAATAATGAAACTCTTTAAGAACCAAAGAATTTCTGTCAATCTGTCAACACACCTTTTCCATTTCCAGCCAGCGTTATTTGAAAGGTCATCATATGCCTAGCCTTTTTCCAACTATATTAAGGTCGACTTACAATCCAATATGTGAATGGGACTACCCCGTCATAAAACAGGAAAATAAACGTAATTTCGTACCTCTGACTTTTATTAATAGGGAAAATACGGCAACATGTTTCTGTCCTTCAAGGAAAGAACAGTGTGAAAATCAAATTTTTACCATCAGCAGCCAGTCAGATTTTTACCAAGGATAAATCAATCCGTAGGTGGCGTTCCGTAGTTTCTGCCTATCCCCATGGGAAAAAGACATGAGTATGTATGTATGTATGTAAAGGTCTATTCACACAGCGGGCGGGGCGCAGCGGGACGGGACGGCGACGAACCGTCCCGACAGAACCGTCGCGCCGAGCGCTCTGTGTGAAGTCGTTCGTAATATCTAGTACATTACAACTACTCGAGCGTCACGTCGCCGTCCCGTCCCGCCGCGCCCCGCCCGCTGTGTGATAGAACTTTAATCAATCTTCCTAGCCATTTCCCAAGTATATTGTATGGAGTCAGCTTCCAAATTTCTAGTCTAATCGGATGCAGCTCAATACCAGTATTTTACATGGAGCGACAACCTATCTGACCGCCATAGCCACGATATCCCTTGGTATAACTGTAACTGTCGTTCTGACGACCCGTAACGACTATCAAAGATCGACAAATAACAGCCGGGACCAACGGGTTGACGTGCTTTCCGAGGCACGGATGGGTCTTGGTATTTAAAGATGGTCACCCATCCACAAATCAACCGCGGCAACCGTAGCTTTACCTAATCGATGGATCCGTGCGGCTGTTATTACTTAGCTTAAGCAATCATTGTTTGAAAGGTAATGTGCGTTATTATCATTTCTAGCTTGCTGCCTCTTGTTCCTTAGAAGAATAAACACTTGACATAAGACGCTGCAGTGACCGAATGGTCACCAAGATTAGGCCAAAGAAACAAGGGCCGTCCAAAAGCGCGTTGGATTGACGATATCGTCAGGGTCACGGGAAACGCATGGATGAGAGACGCACGGAACCGAGATGTATAGCGGAAAAAGGGGCAGGCCTATACCCGGCAGTGGGTGATTCCGGGTTGAGATGATGATCTTGATGGTGAAAAGACATAACGAAGTGAAATTCACCAGAACACTTATCACCATCATTTCAGCCAAAAGCCGTCCACTGCTGGACAGCCTCCCCCAATTTGGAAGGGTTCGCCATAATCGCCACGCTTGGCAGGCGGGTTGGCGATCGCAGTATAGATAAAATGCATAGAGAACGCTGCTACCCATTCTCTAGTAAGTCCCTTAGTCAGCTCTTACGATACCCACGGGAAGAAATAGACGTGAATGAAGTGCTTTACGTCTGACACCACACGGTACAAGAATACTACCAAACCCATTATATCCCTATCGAGTAACATAAGAAAAATATAAAAATATTCCTCTTCCTAGAACAAATTGAGAAAATCGAATTGGATGAAGGCAAACGGTTTGCGGTACCAGGGCGCCAGTCGCGGCGCTATAGCCAATCTATTTTTACTTGGGTTTTAAATCAATTTATGCGAACCGTATTCCGCTCAAACGATTTTCTGAAACACGTGTTTAATCGCGATATAAATAACCTAATCTTTTGCATATAGGGAATAGGGATAAAGGTGTGGTATAAAAGAATATTACGAACATTCTTTTAAAGGGTCTCATAGCACAAGGTTAAGCTACGCTTGTCGCGGTCAGTTTGTGGATGGGTGACTATCCATTAAATACGGAGACCCGCGTTTATAGATCTTTGAGGAAAGGAATCGTGGAAACGAAAATCGAAAAGGATCGTCAGGAGCCCGAATGTCTGACAACCAATCTTACCAAGGATGGGCACGCCATATTGCGGCGGTAAGTCCCTTCTTTGAGGAGTGGTAACAGGGGTGCCACGCGGCGTCCTCACTTTCCGCCTAACGCAGGTCCTCACCGCACACACCTGTTTCGAGAGGTCCCGAATAAGCCGGGAGAAAACGCCCGGGTGTGTAAATCGTATGGAGGACACGGTGGAGCATACGGTGGAGGTGTGCCGCTCCGCCCAGAGCGGGAGACGTCATTTGAAGATTTCACACTCACAAAAAAAAGTCTTACCAAAGAGTGTCGTATTATTCAGTTACTGGGGTTGTGGAGTTCAGATAGGTAATCGCTCCGCGTAAAATACTGGTACTCAGCTGCATCCGATGAGATTGGAGGCTGACTCATGCATAGTTGGGAAAAGACAAGGCTACCATTTCGTAGATAAGTACAAAATTATGGCTTTCTTTTTAACACGCTTTTATTAGGTCAACCTGTATGTAACTATGTAATGGAATCTAAGATAACTAATTTAACCATCTTCCAAGGATCGTAGCGTCATGAAAATTGGCAGCTTTATGTAATTCTGATGACAATACAATAATATAGTACTGTCGAACTGATCTGATGATGGAGCCGGAAGATATGAACTAGAACTTCATGATGGGGATTCGCATCATAGCTGTGTTTGAACTTGTTAGAAAAGTTTTGTAATGAACTTTGACCACGATTAGGTTTCAAGGTCTGATGATGAATCCGGAAGATAGGCACTGGCATTCCATGATGGAATATCGTATCATAGCCGTGTTTGGACTTGTTAGAAAGGTAATGTAAAGGTGTAATGAACTTTGACCACGACAGCGGCGAGGTGTAAATTTTTCTAAAAGAGAAGCCGAAGTGAAGTCGGCTTTAACTTACTGACTCATCAATAAAGAATACTTACTATCATTCTAAAATTAATATAGGAATGTAATGAATTAAATACAATTAAAATGAACAGCTGAAAACCGAATAAAATATGTAATATTCCTCTATCTCGTTCTCGCTGACGCATTTTTCTATACCTGTCTCTGTCATAACCTGTTGTACAACGGCTTGCTCTCGTACATATCAAGCGGTGCCACGTGACCTAAAGTGACATCATTACGGGATCGCTGTTGTATGAATTTTTAGTTCCCGATTATGACGTTTTGGCGCCGGGTTAATTTAGAACATTTCTCTTTTGTTGTAATACAAAGGTATAAATAACCTTTTTTGTTGTTTGAATGTTATGGTGAATTAAATACCCGTAGTGTAACTATATTTATTGACAATAGTAGCTACTATTTACGTACTATTGTATTTTTAATAGTGATAGAGTTACCAATGCGAATCCCCGAAGGCAAGCCGGTAGGAATCGTGTTATATGGTGCTTTCGCCACTGGACCACGATAAGGTTTTTGGTTTTTACGTGCATTTATAAAGCGTGTTTTTCTAGTGATTTTTCAAACTATAAATTTATTATAGGAAACGCCACTCCTTTGGAGCATTATACCGATTTTCAGAAGGTTCCGCCCATAACAGAGCTGTCTACCTAAACTTTGTCCAACTTTTTCCGTCTCTGCATTCGTATTTCTTTATTTTACTGAAAGACTAGCAATGGACATGAACTAATGTGGGTATGTCTACCATCAGAAATCACCATATTACCTAACTTATCCTACTTCCTCTACTACTAATACTCATCATTTCAGCCGATTACGTCAAAAAAAACAAAGATTTAACATCATCGCCACGCTTGGCAGGCAATCGCAGTAACGTGGTAAAATGCATGGAGAACGCTGCTGCCCATTCTCTAGTAAGTCCCTTAGTCGCCTTTTATGAGATCCACGGGAAGATATGGAATGGAATGGAATGGCTATTCTTTACGTCCGGCACCATACGGAACCTACTAAAATTATAAATGTGAACGTTTCTATGTTTGGATTTTTGTTACTCAATCACGCAAAAACAGCTGAACGCAAAGATAGATTATTACATAACCGAATTAACATATAATAATAATAATCAGCCTGTAGTGTCTCACTGCAGGGCAAAGGCCTCCCTTTCCCTTTTCCACTCAACTCTATCCTGAGCCAATAAGGACCAATCCCTCATGTAGGCGTCGAGTTCGTCCCGCCATCTACGCTTGGGTCTACCGCCATGCCTTATGGCGTTTTCGGGGACCCATGTTGTGGTGATCTTTGCCCACATTGCATCTGACATACGGTGTACGTGTCCAGCCCAGTGCCATTTGAGCTTGGCTGCTTTTTGGGTGACGTCGACGATTTTTGTTTTTGAGCGCAGTATCGTGTTCCTTATTCGGTCAGTAAGTTTAACTCCGAGGATACTACGCTCCATCGCTCGCTGGCAAACATCGAGCCTGGTCCTCTGCTAAACTGTCAAGAACCAGGTTTGAGCGTCGTATGTATGGATAGGGAGAATGCACATGTTTATTAATTTACGTTTATGGCAAATTGGAAGATCTCCTTTCATAAAAGCTTTCATCGACCAATAGCTCTTCCAGGCGTTTTCAGTGCGGCGGGCGGCGGGAATTAACGCATAGTATACTTTTTATCCCGGTAGTACGTTCCCGTAGGATTATTTTTGACCACCACGCGAGCAAAGCCGCTAGGTAAATCCAGTCTTTTATAATTTATCTCACCATTTCCAGGCTTCATAGCTCTGACTTTTTAATGTCTGCTTAAAGCTTAAAGGACCAGCTGCACCAAAAGGGCGTTATCATTTGAACACACACGACCTTCGATCAAAGGACACGACTGTTCTTTTCTGTCTAAAAGTAGGTAACTCTTTTTGATGGACGGTGTAAAACCTCGTGCAAATAAGAACTTGCATAGTTATTTTCAATTTTGCATTGTTTTCCTGTAAAAGGCTCACTAAGTAGTGTAGTGTAATGACATTCCCACCCTGGGAATGTCATTCAAGACCCACAAGATACTTGTAGAACTTTTATCTGCATGTATGAACTTTTATCGGGATTTTCAATAAGTTCCTTCATAAGTAGTATTTCATTTTAACAAAATAGCCCATTTTTCAATTCCACTGCTGTTCTCGAGTATACCTCGTTCATTATATTTATGAGTAGCGAGGTAGGTATGTTGTGTGTTTTAAGCAAACAGGCCCCGGGCCGGCCGCCCGGCGTATTATACCGCGCTGGCTACTTTCATATTACTATTATATACTAGCCGTTATGTAACAGGTATATAGAAAACTAGCTTTTGCCAGCGGCTTCGCCCGCGTGGAGGTCGGAAATTATCCCGCGGGAACATACTACCGGGATAAAAAGTAGCCTATGTCCTTTCTCAGGCTCTAAACTATCTGTGTACCAAATTTCATTCATAAATCGGTTCTGTAGTTTTAGCAGGAAAGCGAGACAGACAGACAGACAGAGTTACTTTCGCATTTATAATATTAGTGGAAGTGTGGATGGGTTACACGGCTAACATTATAACACAATCGTTTCCTGCACTCCATTCCACGTCAACTTCGCCACCATCAGTGACATTGACAGTTAAACTCCTACTACCCTACAAATCCTATCCTACAAATATTATAAGCCCATTCATAATCAGCCCACTGCTGGGTCAGAGGCCTCCTCTCTTTAAGAGGGAGTGGTCCGTACCACGCGGGCTTGTTGCAAGTTGGTAGATGTCACATGTCTTCGAATTTTTGGTTCTAGGACATGCCGGTTTCCTCACGATGTTTTCCTTCATCGTCATGAGAGCAGTGGTGATGATATAATTCACGCAAAGTAAAGCCCCTACCTTGGTTCAACGGGTCCACCCTTTATGGCAGAATTTTTTTCGTCATAATATTATTTTGCATAACAGCGGATGGCATAAACTTCATTTCGCAGAAAATCGTTTGGCATACACTCATTTATCATACATTCACAACGCATAATTTTATAAGTCAGAATCATCTTTAGGCATAAATTTTATTCCATAATAATTAAAAAGTAGAACCATCATATCGCAGAAAGTTCGCAGTCAGAATCGTCTCTTGGCATAATTTCATATCGATAGTTATTAAAAGGCAGAACTATCATATCTCAGAAACTTTAAACTTAGAATCATCTTTTGGCATACATTTCGTATCTAAGAAGCATGCAGCATGCAAACAAGCATGCAGCATGCAAGCAAGCATAAAGCATGCAAGCAACCAAGCATGCAGCATGCAAGCAAGCATGCAGCAAGCAAGCATGCAAGCAAGCATGCAGCATGCAAGCAAGCTTACAGCATGCATGCGAGCATGCAACATGCAGCATGCATGGTTTCTGTCACGGCTTCGGCGCTGCGGGGCTCCGGCGGTCCCACGCGAGCTCATCGTCGCAGATGGTTTTACGCTCACCACCGTGGCTTCGGCTTGCTGGCCGGCTTCGCCGGCCAGTCTCAGCCTCGGCGGCGACCGTCAAAACCACCTGCTCCTCAGCTCGCTGGCCGCCTCGCCACTCCGCGCCTACGCGGGCTTAAATTACACTCTAGGGGTAGGGCAGACAAGACTACGTGGAGTCGGTTCTGCAGCGATTCGTTTCTGTCAATAATTTTTGTAGCACATCATATACTGACTTTTTGAGACACTATTTCATTTTATTTAAGGTTAAAATGCAATTTAATAGAAATGAAAATATGCCAAACAAAATTATTCTAAATGAAATTCTGCCATCTTCATAGTATGCCAAGTGAAATTATGCCAAATAATCAAAGCCCTAAATAAATGTTATGCTAATCGAAATTATGCGGAATTTAAAGTCTGCCAAAGGTAATTATGCGAAATAAAATTCTGCCATCTTAAAAGTATGCCAGCGTAAAGTCGGATATATAAACAGTCGGCCAAACAATGATTATGCTAAACATTTTTTATGCCTTACAAATAGTCGTTTAAATAAGATTATGCCAAGTGTGTTATGCCAAATAAAATTCGGAGCATCAAGTTTCTGCCAGATAGAGGGAACCCTGGTTCAACACCACAATCTACAGCTCGTACGTCATTCATTACCCAGATCCATTTACCAGAATCTTAATAGATTTCATTCATTACCACCGCCAAATGCGGGTGGCCATTTAAATCTGCAATAACATTTTTGTTTTCTTTTGGTGGGAAATCACCAAACTACTTCTCGCGCTCTGTTCTTTCAGTTGCCTCTGCCAGGACCACGGTAACTCTTTCTAATAAATCCACAACCCTGGAAATCTGCCATACCTACAAATGTAGTGACGAGATCATGCAGCATATAACAGATAGTTTAATAGTTGGACGTAGTTATGCAAAAAGGATCCAATCCACAACTTGGTCAAAAATGAGTTAAGTGCACCAAACTGATCCAAATTATACATACTGCGAGTCAGCAAAAACGACCTAGCTAAAAACAGCTTTATTTTTCGTGTACTTTTTTTTTTCAGTATAAACTATTTAAACTTTCTGGTTCTTAACTAGTATTTGTACCAGAATATGTTAATATACCATTGCTAATAAAAAACGTGTTAATATTCCACAGACAATTTTTTTTTAAGTAATGAATATAATACCTCTTCAACTTAAAACGTCAATAATTCAAAATTAACTGAATGTGGATTGGATCCTTTTTGCATAACTACGTCCAGTTAATAGTTGCTAGTTATAGGGAGACCAGTATAGTTTGATCTTTCTTAGAGCCGCTACAAGCCATAACTTGCAATAGCAATAATCAAAAGATACTCTCAAAAAAAACATTAAATTTTTTGGACAATGTTAAACATGTAGCAAAGTATAATTCAGTTTATCTAACATCATTATCTGCCTCGCCTTTTCCTAAGTCTGTTGATGTCGGCTTCCAGTCTACCCGGATGCAGGTGAGTACCAGTATTTTACATGTAGCGACAGCCTGTCTGGTCTCTATAACCCAGTTACTGGGTAATACGACTCCCTTTGTAATATTATAGTTGTCTGAATTTCAGACCTCCGACGTCCTGTAACGACTGGCGAAGGCCTACTAATGACAGCCGCGACCATTTACAGAGGCACAGAGGGAACTGGGTATGTAAAGATGCTCACCCATCCACGGACCAGCCGCGGCAAGTGTAGCTTAACCTGATCAAACCATGCAGCTGATATTACTTAACCGTACGATCAGATTAAATATCAATCTATAAGAATTCCGGTATAACACTTATACATCTAATAGATTAAAGTGGAATTTGCAGGTTTGTATGTAGGGCTTCAGAATTAGTGATCCGATTTCGAATTTTTTTTCACTGATTGTAAGCTACAGTTTTGCCGAATGTCATAGGACAACATGAATTATCTGTAGTAAAATATCTACATGATTGGATACACTGCCAGTCAGAATCTGAATCATTTTGATGAATATCGCTTCATGTGTTTCATACAATGCTTCACATGTTCGAAAAAGTTGTCTCCTCAACACCGTAAATATCGCAATGAACGTAGCTAAACTATCAAAGCCATTCCTTCTATTAGTGTGTTTAATTTATGTGTATGAATTTATTTCTGTAAGTTTCAATAATAAAATATACAATACTAGCTTTTGCCAGCGGCTTCGCCCGCGTGTTGGTCGGAAATTATCCCGCGGGAACGTACTGCCGGGATAAAAAGTAGCCTATGTCCTTTCTCAGGCTCTAAACTATCTGTGTACCAAATTTCATTTAAATCGGTTCAGTAGTTTTCGCAGGAAAGCGAGACAGACAGACAGAGTTACTTTTGCATTTATAATATTAGTAAGTAAGTAAGTATGGATATGGATATAGTGTAGATGTAGATGTAGATGTAGGTGTAGATATATAAGTATATTTTGTCTTTCTGTATATTTTGTGTTCTTGTATATTTTGTAAGATTACTCTTAGTTGCTCACAATAATACAGTTACTTGTAAGTCCAATCACTGTATGCTATTATAACTACACTATTGTATTAGGTAAACCTGTGATGATAGTTGTATGTGTGTTTAAATAAATAAATAAATAATAATATTTTTTAGAACTAGATGAGGTTGGCGTTTCTTATCTGACTAGGTACTCTGAGAAGAAAGGTCGAAACAAACTCAGAAGTCACAGACTCTTTTAAAATCCAGACATAATCTTGGTCAGATCATGGGAAGACCAAAATTGGTGTTTGGAATGGTCTTTTGAGGGAAGAACCACACATGTCTGACCTTTAAATATGACCACACATTTCTGACTAGACGAACACATACAGCATAAATGCTATACGTGGCAGTATAGTTCTATACTCCATCGCGTTTCAAGTCCCACTGGTTGTCTGTATTTATGAATAACACGGTAAAATTAACAGGCTGTGTGTTCAGTTCCCGGCTCGCTGTGGAGACAATTAAAATTACCAGTTACAATGACGTGACGAGACACGCAACTACTAAGTCGTATTTGATCGATATTGTGGATGTGGTGGTATTTTAAAACAGTAAAAGGAGCGATATAGATATTGTATACATATTGGCAGCTTTGGACAGAGAGCCGTGGAAAGAGAGTAGAGAGCCTTTCGCCCAGCTGTGGGACAGCAACAGCTAATAAAAAAAGGTGAAAAAAAAGGCCAGGTGCGTAGTTTTCCTACAGAAGATCGCGGCGAACACCTGGATGAAACTCACGAAGACCAATAAAGTATGCACATACTCAGCTGAGGGTGGAACAGGCCTAGCATTGACGATAATGATGATTTCTTCTAAACAAATAAATAAAAATTAAGTGTCTGTTGTAATGTAAAAATAACAGCTTGTTACAATTAGTTGGAAAATATAAACTGCTGCTCATTCCAAATCGTAGGGCTATATGGAGAAAAATGAGCAAGAAACTCCGAGAACACTCTTTTAAACCAAGATATTATAAAATTCTGGATAAGATATTACAAAATTCTGGATAAGATATTACAAAATTCTGGATAAGATATTACAAAATTCTGGATAAGATATTACAAAATTCTGGATAAGATATTACAAAATTCTGGATAACATGTTACAAAATTCTGGATACATTATTCTTTTTACTTGTATGTATAATAATGTATAATGTGGCCCATTGTTTTTGTTTTAGAGCGAAATCTTCAAACGGCGCCCGACCTTTGGGGATAACACCAGGGTCAAAAACCAGTCCGGTGGTCACCATCCGCAAATGGAGAGAACACCGTTACTCGTCAAACGATCGATCTGAATCCTCTTTTATGAAACTTTTATAAGGGCACATCTCTGGAGAGACTGTTAGAGTCTCCTCGAATCTTTCCAAGTATGCGAGACAGCCCGTGATCACAGTGCAACGTCTTCCCTTTTTTCCTGGGTGGGAAATCACCAGTCTCCCGCTCTGGGCGGAGCAGAAGGCGTGTCAGACTTTTACTGACTAAAAACCCACCCGTCATCCTTCAGTTGGTAACTCTTTCGAAAAAATTCGCGATCCTGGCAGGCCGTATCTGCCGTCTTCCCTGACAACAATTTACCTACCACATCCATTCCCCACCAAGCTCTCTCGCTCCCACATCCAACTTTACTCACCGAACAAACTTTTTTGCATCGCGTGCTGTGTGACAGACAGACAGACGGACAGGGCAATTTATAATATGTCCCTATCGCCCGATCTTAGCACGCTACAAGGGGCCGACATAATCTGACCTCCCGACCAATCAACCACGGACCGAACCGAGGGTCTATTTAAATTAGACGAGAAGTTGCAACGATAGCGGTTACAAAGCCGATTTTAGCGATATACCTAGAAATTGTACAATTATTATTCACGGAAAGGGTTCGGGTATCGCTCGTGTTATTTTTTGGCTGATAAAATCGGCTGATTCATTGGTAAAACCTGGGTTTTGAGGTGAAATTGTAGCCGTGTTGAACGGTGCTGGTAATTCGATTTCTATAGATTTTTTTTTGTACAGTGTGCGGTAATGGCCCAGACGACGCTTTAAATATCATTTCACCCGAAAGACCTTTTCTATTGGACATAGGCCTCCCCAATTTGGGGGGGTTTGGCATAATCGCCACGCTTGGCAGGCGGGTTGGCGATCGTAGTATGGTAGTAAAATGCACTGAGAACGCTACTGCCCATTCTCTAGTAAGTCCCTTAGTCACCTCTTACGACTCCCACGGGAATAAATAGGCGCTGGCGCTATACTTTGTGTAAATTATTCCATCAACACTGCTCTCAAAACGGTGAAAGAAAACATCGAAGACATGTGACATCTACCAACCCGTACTGTGCGCCGTGGATCACAACCCACTCCTTTTCGAAGGGAGGCGGCCTATGTCACAGCAGTGGGAACATATAATTATGTATATGTATTTTGTCGCTAACACATAATTATATGGGAACTTATACGACAAAAACCAAATTGTTCAGGAGAGCGGTTTAAAGTTTGAAATTGTAGAACAATTGACATAACTTTTTTGTTTATTGTCATATCGTGAAAATTTTAAAGACATCGTAGAGCCATGGGAATAAGCACATTCGAAAAAGCAGAAAATTTTAAGTAGGATGGAATTCATAAGTCATTTACGACCAAAATGGCGCTTATTACCTTTTAACCGTCGATATGTATGTCTTTTAACTGTCATCTATGAATTCTGTACACCAAACTACGTAAGTTTTTAAAAAATATTAGCGGGGCTGGGAAACTTCTTTTAATTTAAGTGTGAAAATTCTTTGTTTACGGTCTTAGTGCGCAATATAACGCACGCAAATTGTGCTTATAGGCACACAATGGTATGGGGATCGTGGGAGTATTTAAAATTCACTAACAAAACTTAAAACTGGGTAGTTCTCATTGCAAAAAAAGACGGGTTGCACTCCGGGAGTGCCGGGCAGAAGTGAAAACTTGAATATTAACGTTGTGCATTTTTGATATTTTGTAATGGTTAGGGAATAATTTTGCACGAATTGCTTTAATTATCAGTATAAAAGTAATATCATTTATGTGGTAGACTACAATATTTATTTATTGCGCTATCGTACACAAACATGACAATTTATACCTATTACAATATCTGGATGACCGAGCATAGCTCGGTATTTTTTGGTAAATTTTGTTTAAAATAATAAGTTTATGTTCAAGTTGATTGTCGATAAAGTTGGTCATTGAAAACACGAATAAAACGACATTTTATAAAATGAATCCTAGCTAGACCGATTTATCGCCCCCGAAACCCCCTGTATACTAAATTTCATGGAAATCGTTGGAGCCGTTTCTGAGATTCAGATTATATATATATATATATATATATATACATATATACAAGAATTGCTCGTTTAAAGGTATAAGATTAAAAAGTTTATCTCTCAGAAAAATCACTCTCCGTTCGTCTTACGAATTTTCGATCAGGTCACGTGTCCTGACGCGAGTTTAAAATTTTTTACCCATTACAAAAAAAGTGCACAACGCCGCTAAAGAAGTTTTCACTTCAAAAAAAACCTAGAAGAAGTGAAACTTCCAGTGTAACTGCATGAAACTGAATACCAATATTTTACATGGAGTGACTGCCTATCTGACCTCCACAACTCAGTTACTAAGTGACAAGATACCCCTTTTTTACACGTTTTATATTAGCTTCACTTGTATGTTTGTATGTTTGTTTGTAACCGACTCCTTATAGCGCGATTTTGACCCACTTTGAACGACCAGATTTCATTCAAACTTTGCACACCTATCAAAGACCGATGACAATGCAATGATTTCATAAATTTGTACCATTATCCTTACCGAGGTTACCAGCACCCTAATTGCGAAACGCACAATTTATCGGAATCTGAATGGGATTGAAGATTATTTCTAAACCATTGCGTCATTTGTTCTAATAAATTGTGGCTCAGCAACGTAAATAACGCAATGAATGTTGTTTAACTATAAATATTAAACCTACTGATAAAAAGTTCCGCAATTACCCCTCAGGACAGCAAAAAACTGTCTTCGAAAACTACGCTGACATACCTCACAAACTACGCTGACACACGTCTCAAAATTCGAAACACCCTAAAAAATAGAAAATAAATAATAATTTAAAAAAAAACTAAAAAACACGCTTCCATAAAAAACCAAACTAAAAAGTACAAAATAATGGAAAAAAAGCGTGGGGTGCCTGATATCAATAAAAAAATACCTTAAAAAGCACCAGGCACCCCACGCTTTTTTCCATTATTTTCTACTTTTTAGTTTGGTTTTTTATGGAAGCGTGTTTTTTAGTTTTTTTTTTCTTTTTTTTTGTGGTTGGGTAATCATCAAATGACTTCTCCCGCTCTGGGCGGAGCGGGAGGGTGTGTCAGACTTATACTGAATAAAACCCACCCGTGTTCCATCAGTTGCCCGTGTGCCGGGGTCACGGTATCTCGCTTGAACAATCGCGCGACCCTGGCAGTCAAGATACCCCTTGATAAGGCTGGTTGTCAGAATTTTGGGCTTCTGACTACCCGTTAGATAAGACTATCAACTATCTACTAATGACAATCGGGACTAAGGAGTTAACGTGCTTTCCGAGCCATGGAGGGGTCTCTATATAAAACAGATGGTCACCCATCCACGCATCGACCGCGGCCAGCGTAGCTTAACTCGAGTCAATTAGTTTTCGTCATCATCATAATCAGCCTATATTGTTCCCACTGCTGGGACACAGGCCTCCTCTCGGCGAGAGGGAGTGGGCCGTAATCCACCACGCGGGCCCAGTGCGGGTTGGTAAATATCACATGTCTTAGAATTAGCTTTAAAAAACATTATTTTCGTCTAAATTAATATGAGATAGTGGACAACTTCTCAGTGGCAACTACCCTCATAATTCAGAGGGTCTCAGGGCAAGAATTTTGTAGTTTTTAATAAATACCGGCGCGCAAGCACGGCCATTTTTCATTCTTCTCATTACTTGCAACCCTTTGCGTTTCCACCCCTGTACGGTTAGCAAAGGAGGTAGACAATAAATTAATATTAATGGTTTATTTTGTTTTGACTGTTATGTAAATTTCTGTTGAATGACTGTGCTGTTTCTTTGTGTATTTTAATTTTTACCATTTAAAACATCACTACATAGTATAAAACAAAGTCGCTTCCCGCTTTCTGTCCCTATGTATGCTTATATATTATCATTAAAACTACGCATCAGATTTTGATGCGTTTTTTTTTAACAGATAGAGTGATTCAAGGGGAAGGTTTATATGTATAATATGCGGGCGAAGCCGCTGGCAAAAGCTAGTATCTTAAAAAATACTAGCTATTTCCCGCGACTTAGTCCGCGTAACCACTAACCTAAGAATTTAAAAAAAAAATCAAAAAAATTGTCGGGAAATAAAAAATCGTTACAAATTATGATGAATTTAAAACGATTTTTTATTTATTTCATGTATACCAGAATTTCAAACCTAGCTTAATTTCTAGATGGCTCGCAGAACAGATGGCCGATGTTGCCAAAAGGTTCTGGAGTAGTGACCGCGTACTGGACGTAACGTTGGAAGAACTCCCACAAGGTGGACCAATGATCCTGTGAAGGCCGCAGGAATCAGCTGGCTCTCGGAAGCACAGAGCTGGTCGAAGTGATGATGATGATAAGAGCTATGCTGTTGAAACTTGGTAAGTAGATGTATTCTGTGAACCGCGTTAAGATTTTCACACTAAAATAGAAAAAAAAACAATTAATTTTGGGGTTCCCCTAATTTAGATCGGAAACTCAAAAAAAAAATTTTTCATCCATTCCATACGTGTGGGGTATCTATAAATAGGTCTTCAAAAATGGTATTGAGGTTTCAAAAATGGTAATGGTATTGGGTAATTAATATCATTTTTTTCTAAACTGAATAGTTTGCGCGAGAGATACTTCCAAAGTGGTAAAATGTGTCCCTCCCCCGTAACTTCTAAAATAAGAGAATGATACAATTAAAAAAAATATATGATGTCCATAACCCTGTAAACTTCCAACTAAAATTGGATTGAACGAGATCTAGTAAGTAGTTTTTTTTAATACGTCATAAATCGTAATCCGCAATTTACCTTTTATTCAATCAACACAAATATAAAAATTAAAAAAAACGTTTACTTTCATAAACATAAACCTTATGCATAAATCGAGAATACAGGTTTGTACGGAACCCTCGGTGCGCGAGTCCGACTCGCACTTGGCCGGTTTTATTTTTTCTTTCTCAGCAAATAAGTTATCTACAGTTGTGTGAGTGAAAATTGACCACTGTAATTTAAATTCGATTTAATTCGTAGTGAAAGCCTGGTGATCCATCAAACAGGGTATCATAGACGCGTCTCTCTCAAAGGATCACATTTTGTGCATTTTTATCAAACCGTATATTCTTGTCTCTGTGTGAGCCCTTGTGAAGAGTGAAACACAAAAATATAGTACGAAGTCCTACAATCTCTACATAGTATATTACAAAATCACTTCCTACGAATGTAAGCTTAGTTTCTTTAAACTACGCAATTGATTTTGATGCAGTTTTGATCACTAGACAGAGTGATTTAAGAGGAAGGTAGCTGGGCCCGCGGCTTCGCTCATGTGGACGTCGTGCTACCAAGACAAAAACTTAATGTTCCTCCTTATAATAATAGTTATCTGCGAGTGAAAGTCCGGTCAAAATCGGTCAATCCGTTTCAGAGATTAGCCGAAACAAACAGACAGACACAGACACACACATTATAAATATGTATTTATTTTTTGATGTAAACAAGTACTTTATGTACTTTCATAATCATTTCGTGAAAAGCTGTTAATTTAAAATTACAAACAGACATTTCAATTTTATTTATTTTTATCTATAGACACGCGGGCAAGGCCGCTGGTAAAAGCAAGTACTTAATAATTAATTTAAAACCAACGTTTGAAAAAACCTGTATCTTTACCATTACCTACCATCAGCATAAATTATTATCATAAGAATAATACTGTTCTCCCTAAAAATATACTTCTCATCTTAAAACAACATTTCACAATGTCCACAACATTTCTTTGCGCACGGTACTAGGGTCGAGTCCCCACCGCGCTTTGGTCCCGCAGGCATTTTTCATTCCGACTTGATTAAACCCTCCCGTGCAGCGTTAATATATGAAACTTGTATATTGCAACTATTGTTTGTACCGACTATGACTATGTCTGTATGTTACATACTCGTGATTAGTTCGATTGGCCTCGTATATAGTTGAACTATGTGTTAGCTTTTAAAATAATTAGTTGCCTAGGTTTATTTTCACTCATGTCATATATTAGTTAGTTATATATTTTTACTCATGTTTGAACGAAAGCTTGGCTTTGTTTACAATGCCCTTTTTTGTGGGTGGGTAATCATCAAATGATTTCTCCCGCTCTGGGCGGAACAGCTATGTCCGATGAGGACCCACGTAAGGTGGAAGGTGAGGACGCCATGGCGCCTCTCTATCCACTCCTCAAAGAGGGGACTTACCACCGTAATTGTAGCGTGCCCAATAGCAAAGGCCTTCTCTTACAATTTCCACTGGTTCCTATGTTTCGCAACTCTTCTCCAATTCGTACTCCGAATGCCTCACTGCCACTTTCAGCGCATTATAAACCTGCCAGGGTCGCGAGATTTGTTCGAAAGAGATACCGTGGCCCTGGCATATGGGCAACTGAAGGAACACGGGTGGGTTTTATGATTAAAAGTCTGACGCGCCCTTCCGCTCCACCCTGAACGGGAGATGTCATTTGATGATTTCCCGCCCACAAAAAAAGGCCTTTGCTATGACGCAAACGGAACTGAACCTCAAGCCGAAACGTAGACACCCACGGTACGGCTGGTCCAATAATTCAAGTTCACCCAGCGAGCTATGGAACGAGCTATGCTTGGAGTCTCTATGAAGTATAGAATCCGGAAAAAAGTGATTCAGCAAAGAACCAAAGTTGTCGATATAGCTCACGGAATAAGCAAGCTGAAGTGGCAATGGGCCCGCCATATAAGCCGTAGAACCGATAACCGTTGGGGGAGACGTGTTCTTGAGTGGGGACTTTTATTGTACGCTTATATCAAATGGTGTAGTAGTTACTAAACTCCAGAAGATTTTGCGATTCTATGCATTTTACCTCCATACTGCGATCGCCAACTCGCCTGCCAAGTGTGGCGATTATGCCAAGCCCCCCAAATTGGGGGAGGCCTATGTCCAGCAGTGGACGTCTTATGGCTGAAATGATGATGATGATTTTGACCATTTAGGTACCCATAGCTCTTATTTCGTTATATTTTTCTTCTATTTTAAGATTTTACAAACAAATATTTCAAACCCATTTTTCTTCGTGTAAATTCCATTTTACACTGAATGAAAAACCGACAATTTGACACAAACCGTGGGTTTTCGCTTAAGTAACGATTTCCCAAACAAATCATAGAGAACATTAATGAGAACCAAATTGATATGTGGCGTCGGACTTACACAGAAAAGAGCATTTATATGTCAAAAAATATAGTAAATGTGTCGACAAGACAACGTTATAATAGCAAAAACACCGTGTCTTCCGATCGTAGATTAGTTCGTTGGAGTAAATAATATCAGTGATATAAATAATGTTACGCAGGAAGTACGTATTCTTTTGCCAAGAGAGAATATATAAATTGAAATATGTGTAGGTGTTTCAGCGTTTGTCGATGGAAACATTACAGACCTTGAAACGGCTATGTAGATTTCGTTGTCATTTGTTTTTAGTTCAGCGAAACGGTGGAAATATGCTGGGGTGAATCGGGACGAGATTTCAAAAGAGATTTTAGCAAATAAGTAAGATAGTTTGTTGCCAAAAAGGACTCGTAATGTGTTTACTTTATCATATTTAACAATAACGTGTCTTTTTTGGCAACAAACTATATTATTTAACGTTAAAATACGTTTTAGACTTGCGTTCCGATTTTCCCTTGCATATTTACACCGCCTTTGCTGGAATAAAAACAAATGGCAGCGAAATCTATACAGCTCTTTGTTTTAATTCACCCTGCACCCTAATTGCGAAACGCACTATCTATCAGAATCTGAATCGGATTGAAGATTATTTCTAAACCATTGCGTCATATGTTCGAATAAATTGTCGGCTCAGCAACGTAAATAACGTAATGAATGTTGTTTAACTATCAATATGAAACCAATTCCTATTGATAGCAAGTTACGCAATTACCCCTCTGTTTTATGATACGAATGGAATTTTTAAGCTGCAATGATTCATTGATATATACAGGGTTACTGGTAACTCGACGTATTCCTTGCAGGAAATCATGGTAGGGTTAAACTGCAACAAATTAAGCCACCAAATGTTCTACCGAAGTTCAGTAGTTTTTGAGTTATTTAGATTATTAGTTTTTTTATGAAAAATCCCAGATTAAATCATTTGGAGCCAATTTAAAAATGATTTACAATTCGTATGTCTGGGCCGATACTAAATTTTTCGGATGAGATATCACATGAAACTACGCAGCTTACCAGTAACAACCGTTAACCGGTACTACAGGAAAAACAAAACAAAGATAAACAAGCAAACACCATAAAAGAAAATATCATAAAGAAAACACTAATTACAAAATACTTTTAAGCTACAAACAGCGTTTTAACAACCAGTAAACACACGAAGAGTTATGCTTCCATCTTTTTCCGTAATAATATTTTTATTCCATATATAAGGTCCAGGTCCAAGGTACCGGAGGCGTCGGATTTGGTACCTATAAGTACCAACAGGCGGGTGTGAATTGGTCTCTAAAAATACAAGATATGACACTGCCAAAGATTCTCTTGGTATACTCGACTGCTGAAATGTTTTAGGTGATATTTTTTCAGGTTTTTTTTTCAATGAATGAAACTGATTGATTTTTTTTATATCACTGTGTTGCCGGACGTAAAGAACAACTCTATCCCATTTCTTCCCGTGGGTGTTATAAGAGGCGACTGAGATACTGCCTAGAGAATGGGCAGCAGCGTTCTCTATACATTTTACCACCATAGTGTCATCGCTATTTTTTGCAATTTCTGTAAGAAATCTTACTCAGTTTGCAATCTAATCAAATAATATGTGTCTCTCTGTTTGCAAATAAACTCTAAAAAAATATAGAAATCCATGTAATTAGGTGCTTAACCTAAAGGAATACTAATACAAAATAACTCCCACAAACAAAACCACACGAGTCAATAAATTAATATGCATAGTGTAATGCGTTTTCCATACGACTGTACAGTATACCACGTAAAGCAGTAATACTGAGAACATAAAATTATTTATGAACTTACCTGCCATTTAACGAGCGGGCCCTAAAGTGAAAAGTATTTTTTATGGGCAGTTTACGACTAACTCCTGGTTACGGTCCGAGACTCATTCGCATACGGTTTTAGAATTACGGAAAATCTTATGCTGGTTTAAAGAATTTTCTAACGGCTTCTCTCATTTCTTCTTTCGAGTAAGAGTTGGTGAGATCTTCTTCCTTTTATTTGTTTATACTAATATTATAAAGAATACGGATATAAAATCTGTGATACGGAGGAATGAGGAAAAGGTCCTGAGGAAAGATGACGATGGCTATAAGAGTAGAGGGAAACCAAAGAAACAATGGATGGACTGCGTGAATCATGATATAGTTAGAAAGGGGGTGACTTCCGTGATGACGACTAATAGAGAAGTGAAACAACGCTACGACTAGACAAACGACAAATTTTGAACTCCAAAGGATAATTTCTTCCAAGAAATGTTTAATTAATAAACCATTAAGCTATAAGTACTTGCCTACAAGTCATCGCCTCGGCCCACAGCACAGTAGTTGTAAACCGCTGAATAGCTGTATGCAGCTAGACGGCTATACATATAGGTAAAGCGTGCAGCATTGTCTGGACGCTGAGAATGCGACAGGAATCCTACACGGATATAGATAGTCCTGACAAGGTATTCAGTAGTCCCAGGTATTTAGACAGACTGAAAATGTCGCAAGAATAGTCCTAGCGAACTAAAAGAAGCATGAAAGTAGAATTAATGCTGTGGAAATGCGTTCCTTGCGAAGTATGTGTGGTGTGACTATGAATGATAGGCTGAGGAATGATGTGGTAAGAGAACGGTGTGGTTTAAAAGAAGATGTAGTGACAAAAATTAAAAAAAGTATGCTTAGATGGTTTGGTCATGTACTTACCTTTCGTGAGCCGTCCTTCATTCATCCATCAAGGCAAATGTGAGTGGAAACACCGGGAGGGGACGCACTAGGAGGACATATAGTGACCTTATTGGTGATGTTCTTCGGAAACGTCAGGTGCGTAGTACCTACTCGCAACCGGCGTGTGTGTATGATCAATTGTATGAACCTAAACGAGGCAAAAGGAGTGTGTAGAGATCGTAGCAGGTGGCGTTCCGTGGTTTCTACCTACCCCCATGGGAAAAAGGCGTGATTGTATGTATGTATGTAATAGTCCTAGCGAAACGGACTAACCACATATTTTGACTAAGGTGTAGAGTTTGTGGAGTTGGGGCTTGTAGAGTTAGGACGTGTTGAGTTAGACGTTAGGCTCTACATGAAATCTGATAACTTTTTGAGTGCGAGCCATTTGTTCTCGTCTTGGCAACATTTTTCATGAAAAAGTTTTTGGTGGTAAATTTTACAGGATATTCCTAATCCATTGTTTCATTATGTTCAAAAATTTTTTTGCTCAACAACGCCAATAACGTAATGAATTTCAGTGTTCAAACGGCTTTCTAGTTTGTATAGAGCACAGTTTTAATGTTAAGTGCCAATGCACAGTATTCGTTCTTTTTTCGCAAATATTTGTGAAATCTCGGCGGTACCGGGTGTACCTACTGGGCACACAAGACCGATACGGTATGACGTATGAAACGATGCACGCTTAGTAGAAACCGTTCACTACGATATGGTGCATCCTTTTGAAGTTTAGTAGGTAATAAGTTTTTTCATTGAATATTTTTGCAGGATATGTTTAATTCCGTGTAATAGCGGCAACAGGGATAACATAGTATAGAATAATGTAATAGCTATAGTATAGTATATAGGTATAATAAGTTTGCCTAAAAAATTAATGATATTATCACCATCATCATTTCAAGCGTGGAGATTATGGAGAAACTCTCCCTTTGGGGAACAGTAGACGTTTTTTGGCTGTAACGATGAAAGCCCGGTCCCGGTAAATACATTTTTTTTTAAGCGTTAAAAAAGTTGAGTAGCATTACGATGAAGTCACCATAAGTAATGATATATCAAAGTGTGAGAGTACTCGAATTCAAATTCTCAATGGAAACTGAATACGACAAATTTTTTTTTTACTTTCCTTCGTCCAACTTCTGTTTTCGTAGAACGAGATGAGCAAACCCTTAATCATTTGGTAAGTAATTTATTGTATTGACACAATTCAGAAATTCTCGGTCCATGTATTGCCGTGCACATCCAAACTTGAGGAGGAAAGTTTGATCCCAACCCAGTTGCACAATTGAAAGGACAACAAAGACTTCAATTGCAAGAGCATTTACCTGCACAAGCCACATTGACACTTAAATAATATTCGAAAGAAAAAAAAAATGTGCCAACGCTCACACCTACTTATCTATTTTGTAAGCTTTCCGTAATAACACAATGCTTTGGTCAGAACACCGGCATCCTAACAATTCAGCACCTTCAATCAATCAATCAACAAAGTCTATCGCTGTCCACTGTTGGACAAGGGCCTCTACCATGCTGCGCCACAACACCCTGTCCTCCGCCTTCCGCATCCAGTCTGTCCCAGCGATCTTTTTGAGGTCATCGGTCCATCTAGCTGGGGGGCGTCCTACACTACGTTTGCCGATACGCGATCTCTACTCTAGGACTCGTCTGCTCCATCGGCCATCGGTCCTTCGACAAACATGGCCAGCCCACTGTCACTTCAACCTGCTTACTCTGCAAGCTAAGTGGGTAACTCCAGTTCTTATACGAATAACTTCGTTTCGATTTTTTTCTTTCAAAGAAACTCCAAGCATAGCCCGCTCCATACCGAGGGACCTTAAATTTATGCAGCATCTTACAAAATGACAATTCCTGTAATTAAAAGAGTCCAAAATATAGCAGGAATCTCATCCCAACTACCATCAAAAAAATAGGTCAGATCGAAGTAGTTTTGACAGGTCGAGAATAAATGACAACCGTTCTTAAAAAATCGGGATTTGCCCTTCTGTAGGCCAATTCTCGTAACGAAAATCGTTTAAAATATAGTCTCAGTCTCATTTCGGCGACAATCAAATGTCAAAAATGTATGAAAACTCGAGGTATTTTTGACAGACTGAGATCAGACTGTGAACGTTCTTAAATTTACGAAAATTACCCCATGATTTAAGGACAACTGCAACAGTCATTTATTGGAATATTTATATCTACGAAGCAGATCATATTTTGAGTACTTATAACATTTTAATTTATCATTATTTATTTTCAGTATAGTATTTTCTTGGTTACCTTGTGTGCCGGACATAAAGAATAGTCCCTTTTATTCCCTTTATTCCCGTGGGTGTCGCAAGAGGCGACTAAGCAATTTACCACCATACTGCGATCGCCAACCCGCCTGCCAAGCGTGGCGATTATGACAAATCCCCCCAAATTGGGGGAGGCCTGTGTAGTGTGTGTACAGCAGTAGACGTTTTTCGGCTGAAATTATGATAATAAGTATTTTCTTGAATTGTCACTGTTAACTATATCAACTGCTCTTGTTCTTTCGTTTTGATTTTATGGTCGAATGAATCGGTGTAGACAGTGCACCGCAACTCGCCGCACGTTGTATAATCTCAATCTGTCAAGCGTAGATGCCGCAGCGCTGCACGCACGCTACAAAAAAAGCCGCACGTTCACATCAAACGCGCCGCGCCGTCGCCGCTTAGGGTTGCCAACGTTATCTCCTTTTTATTCGAAACCTTTAGAAGTATTTTGATTAATTAACGATGCCTTGTCACTTGTACTGCGTTTTGAAGCTGCCGGTAACAAGTTGTGTTATGTTGTGGTTGTTAGAATTGAGTTTAATACGTGTTTAAAATAACTTGTCCTTGTACGAACATGGGTATCTGATATTTCTGCGAGTTAGTGTGAGAAAACTATTTGTGTAATAAGAGCTTTTTAAAGAATTCTTCCTTTTTAGGGTTCCGTTGCCAAATGGCAAAAAACGGAACCCTTATAGATTCGTCATGTCTGTCTGTCTGTCCGTCTGTCCGTCCGTCCGTATGTCACTGCCACTTTTCTCCGCAACTATAAGAGCTATGCTGTTGAAACTTGGTAAGTAGATGTATTCTGTAAACCGCATTAAGATTTTCACACTAAAATAGAAAAAAAAAACAATAAATTTTAGGGTTCCCCATACTTAGAACTGAAACTCAAAAATTTTTTTTTCATCATTCCCATACGTGTGGGGTATCTATGAATAGGTCCTCAAAAATTGTATTGAGGTTTCTAATATCATTTTTTTTCTTAACTGAATAGTTTGCGCGAGAGACAGTTCCAAAGTGGTAAAATGTGTCCCCCCCCCCCCGTAACTTCTAAAATAAGAGAATGATAAAACTAAAAAAAAAATATATGATGTAAATAACCATGTAAACTTCCACCGAAAATTGGTTTGAACGAGATCTAGTTTGTAGTTTTTTTTAATACGTCATAAATCGTAAACAGCAATTTACCTTTCATTCAATCAACTCAAATATAAAAATAAAAAATAAAACATTATATGCCTACCAGAAAGACACAGCGTTAGTATGAAGAAGCAGTCTATGATTCTGGTTTCTAGGAGCATAGATATTGTAAAACATACCTGATTCTCTATGGATTTACGTTGTTACCTCTCATTTCCGGCAGGGGGCGCCATCTCTGGTTCCGGCGGCCGGCCGTTTAGGTTTCATAGCGTTTATGATTTTTGTCGTGTTAGGAGCAAAAGTTTGTCACAGTTCAAAAAACTGACAAAAATCTTATTAGATTCCAATAATTCATTGTTTTCGGTCTGAAAATAGTGTTAGAGTGATTTTATACTAATAATAAACACGTATTCAGTGTTATAAACAGTGTTCAGTGTTGCGTCATTGACGGCGATTCGGTAAGTACCTACCTACCATTATGAACTTGGAGGATTCCGTCCCTGAACCTGTAGCTCAAGTCGCTGCTCCGGATGGAGAGCGAAGAGCTGTGAGCTCAAGCTCATCGCAAAGCAGTTCTTCGTCTTCGGAAGACGAAGAAGGTTTTGCCTCGCCGCCACCTAATAAAAGGTCTAAGCGGCGCAGGTTCAAACAAGTCGGAACTTGTTCGGATCCTCGCATGGACACTCTAATTAATCAAGTTACATATTTATCAGACTGTGTAGCTCAAATGCCGCAGATTTTCACTGCTATTAGTACAAATGTTAACAATAATAAAGAAAATGTCGGCAGCCATTTTAATTGCGTGAATTATAAGAATACGAATAATAATCAGTTTCTAAACAAACCACAAGTTTTAAATAAAGCAACTAATAATAATAATATGTGTTTGGGAGAGTTGAAAATAAGTTATGACGAATCTAAGATTGTACCTGTTGCCGATCCCGTTAAATTAGCAGAGTTAAATAGTCTTCAACAATTTAACTCACAGGCCTGGAAGGGCATTCGGTATAAAAAGGACTTACAGGCACTTATGGCAACACCAGGTTTTATAGGCTTAAAATTAAATGAGGAATTATGTCACCTTAATAAAGGAACAGATTATTTGGCTGGTACGGAGCAAATGTTAGCGGGATTGTCAAATGCTATTTTGGAAAACAGGCAACTTTTGAAAAATGGTTTGCAGGAGGTTGTAAATTGGGCTGCTAGTTCTGACACTGAGCTCAATGCTAGCACTCTCTATGATAAATTATCTGAAAAATTTGGTCCAGCGTCCCCGTCATATAAAAATATGGAAACTTGTATGCAAGTCATATGTGGCAAGCGAGCTGAATGTATTGAGGTTAGGCGTGACCGCATTCTAAAAGAAGTTAGTAACGTTAATCTTAAATTAGCGTTACAAAATATTCCACCTAGCGCTGAGTATCTATTCAACAGAGAAGCGCTCATCCCACTGGTAGATTCTTTAGGAGGCTCGCAGGTATGGCTTAACATGCCAAGTTATTTAAAAGAGAAAAAGAAAGTCAATAATATCAATCAGGTTAACAATAAAAGTATCAAGCCATCTTATAAAACTAATTTCAATAAGAAAACTAAGTTTAACTCGGACAAAAAATCTAAAAATAATACAATAATTATAAAAAGCATTCCTTTCGTCGTACAGGCACCCAAGATACCTCCAATGTTAAAGATAAGTGACAATCAAAGCAGGGTATTCAAAGGCGGTTGCCTAAAATCCCATGTTCAGGCATGGGAACAATTGGGGGCCAGTCAATATATTCAAAAAACAATAACGGAGAGTCGCATACCATTTTCAACAAAACCTCCTTTACATTACCCTTACAAAAGAATATTAAACAAGTTTGCAACAAAGTCATCCAAGAAGATGACAGAAATCATAAAACAGTTAAAAGATGCAAACATTTTAGAAAAACCAAAAAACATAACACCCGGCTTTCACTCCAAAATGTTTTTAGTCCAAAAACCAGATGGGGGGATACGCCCTATTTTCAATTTAAAAGCCTAAATTCACATGTCTCAACTCGACATTTTCAATTAATTTCTCGACAGGATGTAATTCAGTTCCTACAGGACAGGGACTGGATGACAAAAATAGACCTCCATCAGGCATATTTTCACCTAAACATAAAGGTAACCCACAGGCGTTTTCTGCGCATAATATATGGAGGCGAAATATTACAGTTAACGGCCTTACCTTTCGGTCTCTCATCAGCTCCTCACTCCTTCGCCTCAGTGACCAATTGGATTGCGGAAATCCTTCGGAAACAAGGCATAAGAATAGTAGTTTACTTGGACGATTTTTTTTAATAGCCAGTCAAAATCAGACACAACTCGTAGAACACACCAAAATAACAATACAGACTCTGGAAAAGTTGGGTTGGCATGTAAACTTTCAAAAATCACTTCTCACCCCAACCCAAGAAATGGAATATTTAGGCATAATATGGAATACAAAAACAAAACTAATTTCACTTCCAGTAAAAAAAGTAGAAAAAATTCTAGAACTATCAACAAACTTATTACAGAAGAAAGAGTCGTGTCTCCGAGTAATACAAAAATTGCTGGGTATGTTAAATTTTGCAAATTTAGCAACCCTAAACGGTCGCCTCCATTGTCGCCGTACACAGATTTTTCTAAAATCATTCAGAGGAGCCAGACCAAGGCAAAAGAGGGAGTTACCACCTCTAGTGACTCAAGAGTTACAATGGTGGGTAAGAAACGTAGGGAAAAGTGCAAGACCAATGCACACCCCAAAGATTACCCACTTTCTCACCACAGACGCGGCGGACGCGGGCTGGGGAGCACACCTGAACAACACCATGTTGTCGGGCAAATGGAATCGCCGCCAGCAAAAGTGGCATTCCAACGTGAAGGAAATGTTTGCTGTGTATGCAGCCTTAGTAAGACAAGGTGCACACATGAAGGACGCACATGTTCTAGTGCAGTCGGACAATCGAACCCTTATAGCCTACTTAAGGAACGAGGGGGGAACCCGGTCCTTAGCCCTGTTGGGTCTAACAAGCAAACTCCTTCTCCTAACCGAGCAGCACAACATAACGCTGTCGGCATCATACCTCCCGGGGAGGTTAAACGGGATTGCAGACCGCCTCTCAAGAGGAAAACCGGTTCCCGAATGGCAACTACAACCCCAAGCCAAGAATGTAATATTCCAAAAATGGGGCGTCCCAGACGTAGACCTGTTCGCTTCAAAAGAAACGGCAGTGGTCCCCCAATACGTAACTTGGGACTCAACAGATGGGTCAGCAATTTTTTGCGACGCCTTCAGTCGAGATTGGGACTTTCAGTTGGGCTGGGTGTTCCCTCCACCCAACTTGATCCCTCGGGTGCTCCATCATCTAAACAGAGCCATAGGGACGTACATAGTAATAGCACCACACTGGGATCAGTGCTTTTGGCTGACCGATCTACAAGCCAGGGCCCTGTCAGACCCAATATCGATAACAGATCTGCGGAAGAACCTGATAGATCGATCGACGGGGCTCTGTCCCCCACAAGTGGACAAGTTGTCCCTCCAGGCTTGGAAAATTGGGGGTGGTCAGATCAAGTAGCAAACTGGAGTAGGGAGGAAATTGAATTACTAAGTAATAGTTGGCGCAAAAGCACTCTAAATACTTACAAAGCCCCTATAAAAAGGTGGCTATCATTTTGTGCCACAAATAATATTAATGAAAGAAATCCAGATGGCAAAGACGTGGCAAGATTTTTAGCAGATCTGCATTTAAAAAGAAATTTTTCAGTGAACACAATTTTATTACATAAATCAGCTATCTCTACCTTTTGTGCTTCAAATGCAGACAATCTATCTAAAAATTTCTTTGTTCAACAAGTTTTAAAAGCCATAGCATTAGCAAAACCTCCACCTACAAAATCCCCTATATGGGACACAAAATTAATTTTCAATTGGTTGAAAACAGTTCCAAGCACAAATTCACTTTTTGATATCTCAAGAAGAACTGCAATTATTTTATTGTTAGCATCAGGCAGAAGGATACATGACCTTACCTTGTTGGATATTTCTCAAAACAACTTCAAAGAAGAAGAAGAAAAAATTATATTATGGCCAAAATTTGGATCAAAAACAGACTCAAGCAAATATAGACAGTCTGGCTGGTCTTTATTAAAACACCCAGATGCAGATATATGTCCCTTGAGACATATTTCACAATTGATTCAGATTTCACAGGAAAGACGACTTAATAGTAATATTACAAGTCTATTTGTTTCATTAAATGGCCAAGTAAAACCAGCTACAAGGACTATCATAGCAGGCTGGATTAAGTCTATATTTAAAGATTTAAATTTAGAAGCTACACCAGGAAGCGTCAGAGCAGCTGTAGCATCTAAAGGCTGGTGGGAGAATGTGCCTATAGATGATATATTGGCTAGAGGGAACTGGAAGAGTGATAAGACTTTCAGAAAGTTTTACTGTAGAGAAATTATTAAAAATACAAATAATGAAGAAGATTTGTTAAGATTAAATTTCTCAAGTTTTAATTAGAATTGTTAAGTTTTATGTGCCAAAGTTGATTGTTTAAGTTGAAGTACCTAACAAATTGTTCATTTTAATTTTAAATGATTGTAATTATTTATCAGTAATAATACTTTACTGATTATGGTAATTAATAATAAATGTTTAATCTGAAATGAATTTCTTTCATTCTTTAACACATTTATTTATTTCACATAGCGTTTATTATGTTACCTTCACCAGCAGATACCAAACAAGTCTTCATACTAACGCTGTGTCTTTCTGGTAGGCATATAATAGGACTGTTTTACACTAAAATAAAACAGTCATTATGTGCCGAAAGAAAGACAGCGTTAGTTCAAGGCCCTTGCTGGTATGAAGACACTATGAAACCTAAACGGCCGGCCGCCGGAACCAGAGATGGCGCCCCCTGCCGGAAATGAGAGGTAACAACGTAAATCCATAGAGAATCAGGTATGTTTTACAATATCTATGCTCCTAGAAACCAGAATCATAGACTGCTTCTTCATACTAACGCTGTGTCTTTCTTTCGGCACATAATGACTGTTTTATTTTAGTGTAAAACAGTCCTATTTTATTTCATAAACATAAACCTTATGCATAAACCGAGAATACCTACAGGTTTATACGGAACCCTCTTAGCGCGAGTCCGACTCGCACTTATTTTACAGACTGTGTTTCTTAACACTGGTCATTATTTACCCGACTAAGGCAAAGCCAAAAATCAAAATCAAAATCAATCAAAATCAAAATATTTTTATTTCACATAAGCCTGCAAGGGCACTTATGAAACGTTAGAAGCTAGGTGCACGGTTCCAAATAGTTGATTCCTATGGAGAAGAGCCGGCAAGAAACTCCACGGTTACACTTTTAAAAATAATTGGGTTTTACAATATTTTCAAACAACAGTTTTAATAGGTATGCGAGAACAGTGTAGGACTGTCAACAAGTACTACTAAAACCACCAACCAACCAGGTACTTAATAAAATAGAAAATTGTCTACAGTCTACAAGACCTACAAGATTCTCACATTCACAAAATATAAAAGAATTTACTTAAATGATAGTATTACATAAATAAAACATAATAACCTATTTAAACCAAATGTCATTGTTGTTATGACAACCAATAATAAAGAGGTCAAATTAGAATTGTAAGTATATAATGTCAAATTATGAATAGAGTATGTCAAAGAATGTAAAAAAAAAAAAACTTAAATAATGTACATCGTCATTTGAGAGCAGTTAATAGACATTTACATGGTCATCCTGTAATGAGCTACCAGGGAAGCCACATGTGCAGACGGAGTTATTGCCAAACTTCCTTGTCTTGAACGTAGTCTTTGATCTTATAATATGCATTTTTGATAAGGACACGCTTAATGTGTGATTTGAACTTTCCGTAGCTAAGTTCAGTAACCGACTTTGGCAACTTGTTATAGAAGCGGATACTGTTTATAAGAAATGATTTACTAGTTTTGGTTAATCTAAATTTAGGTATCACAATTTCATTTTTACTACGAGTATTTATATTATGGAAATCGCTTCTTAGTTTGAAGAGGCCTAAGTTTTTGCGAACATACAAGATACATTCTAAAATATAAAGAGAAGGTAGAGTCAGTACATCAATTTCTGTAAATTTGATTCTAAGAGACTCGCGAGGCTTCATTTTATAGATTGCGCGGAATGCCCTCTTTTGTAAAATAAAAACTGAATCTACGTCAGCTGCCGAACCCCACAGCAGAACGCCATAAGACATAATACTGTGGAAATAAGCAAAGTACACTAATCTAGCTGTAGCTATATCGGTCAACTGCCTTATTTTTCTTACTGCATATGCAGCTGAACTTAATCTACCTGAAATTGCTGTAATGTGGGCACCCCATTGCAAGTTTGAATCTAACGTAATTCCTAGAAATTTAGTTTCCGAAATAACATCTAGTTTATTGCCGTCAAGTTTTAAATTTAGATCTACTTGGGGTACATTTGGTAATGAGAATTTAATACATTTAGTTTTGCTTGCATTAAGTAAGAGATTATTAGCTGCAAACCATTTTGAAAGAACAGCTAGACCCTCGTTCACATGTAAGACATCCGTATCTTTTCTATCTATTTTAAAAATAAGAGAAGTATCATCAGCGAATAAAATTATATCCGAAAAGTTAGCCATCATGTAAGGAAGGTCATTAACGTAAACTAGAAATAAGAAAGGGCCAAGAATTGAACCTTGGGGTACGCCCATCTTAACAAGAGACCCCGAGGACGTCACCCCGTTAACATTTACTTTTTGCTGCCTGTTTGATAAATAGGAAAGAACAAGATCAGCAGCTTGTCCACGAATTCCGTAATGGTGTAATTTACAGATCAGAGTATTGTGGTCAACGCAGTCGAACGCTTTTGAGAGGTCATAGAAGATGCCAATTGCATCCTGGGACTTTTCCCAGGATTCCAAAATGTGACTGCTGAGTTGTACTCCTGCGTCAGTCGTCGACCTACCTTTCGTGAAACCAAACTGCCAAATGAGGGTTACCTGTTTTAGGAATTATAGGACAGAAACATCGTTCTGGGAAGGGTGTTTAGAGGTAATGAGCAATTTTGATTACTGAATTGGTGTGTAATTATCAGCAAATCTTAATATGTGCATTTATTACAGAGCAGCCTATTTTTTAAATTATTTAAATAAGTATGTACTTTTATAATCACTAAGACAGTCTCATCGTATCCTAATCCTAATCCTAATTTGTGCCATAAACCTGAACAGACTTCACATTGTCACGATTTGGTTAAGTAATAATTATATGATATGTGCCTAAATCAAGTCGATTTAACATCAAGACCCCAACAGATAATTTATCTAAACATACACAAATAAATGAAATTGTAGAGTGTTAGTAATGTCAAAACCGCTTTGAAAGGAAATGCATGTGAAATATACTTAACTACGGTGCTTATAACAAAGAATCATTTTTTGTTTTCATGTGTGTTTGTTTCGGCTATCCTCCGAAACGGCTGGACCGATTACGACGGGACTTGAACAGGCATATAGCTAATGATATCAGGAGTCCCAAATGCTTTTTGTCCCGGTAGCACATTCCTGTGGGAAAATTATCCACCATCAACGCAGGCGAAGCAGCGAGCACAGCTAGTATCAATATAGTCCAGGTTGCATTTCTAATAAAACTCAGTAAATACTTTTCCACATTCTTTATATACAGTACAGTACATTGATATACACAGAACTTAAAAATAATTAACATTTAGCTCTACGTTACACATTAAGTTAACATTTAGCCGTACCATAGATAAGCGGGACTCTGTGCATCATAGACAACGTACCAAAATATTATTTTTCATTACTTGCAACACTATCGTAATGTCACAGAGTCCACCACAGATGATAAGTTATAACTATAAATCATAGCTTTTAGAATAAATAGACTATAATTTAGCAATTAATAATTAAAAGGGCAAACGTTCATACCTAGTTTCAATAGGAATCACACGCTTATGATTAAAATTAAATTAAATTATGTATCTATTTGTAATGAAGATCAAACAACAAACAAATTCTTACAACCACCTTACCCGAAACAAATACGCTAAATTTAGAAATTGTAGTGTTGCAGACTTTAGGGAAACTGGATCTTAAATGATGGTAAAAGGGGTTAGTTTCAACCACCAAAGAAAACTCGAAAGGCCTACTACATAGGCACTTAAATTTTGAACGACTTACTCCCATATTCTTTGACTTTTATGACCACTAAATACGTAGAACCAGGCATTTAAAGTAGTCCCAATTAGTGCCCAAGGAAATTCAGGTGAGAGGCTAAGTTATCAATCTCCAAACTATCAGATTTTGTACTAATGTCATTGCAAATTCACTTTAGGAAATGCAAAATAAGCCTATAACGTACTGCTGAACCACAGGACTCCTCTCTGTGAATGGAAGTGGCCGTAATCTACCACGCAAGCCCAGCACGGGTCGATAGATGTCACAAGTCTTCGAATTGTTAGTTCTAAGTCATGCCATTTTCCTCACAATGTTTTCCTTCACCGTTTTGATAGCAGTGGTGATGAAATAAATAATACAAACTCAAGCACTTGGCAGGGGCGGACCCAGGTCCTACTACTCATTATTCAGGACTGGGCTACACTGCTCTAAATCTAGTTTGAAATGAAGATTCTTTAGAACAATGGTCTAAAATACGGGTCTTAAAACTCAACGTCACGCTAAGTCCCCTTAAGTCTGCAACGATACATATTCTAAAGGTGTTACCGTTACCTTTTGACACACGTATAGATGTCATTTCACGGAATAAACAGTGATTCGTCACAGACTCATTGTAAATAGTGGCATCTCAACGATTCTGAGATTCAATAGCATTAGAAACTACAATGGATTTAATGGGAAGAACTGGTGTTAGAGGGTATTTGAGGGAATGCGGATTGAAGAAAAGGTACAATTATATTTTATGACTTGCGATAGTTTATGCAACGTGGTCGAATAAAAAATGAAGAGATCCGCAGAAAAACCAAGGTAACCGCCATAGCCCGAAGAATTGTCAAACTTACTGCCTTTTAAGTTTAGCAGGGCACATTTTCCGTGAAGAAAAAATCAGGAATGAAGTTATTCCGGAAAATAACTAGAGTTACTGACATAGCTTGCAGAGTAAGCAAGCTGGAATGGCAGCAGGCTGGCCATATTTGTTGAAGGACCAATGGCTAGTGGAAAAGACGAGTATTGGAGTGGAGACCGCATATCGGTAGCGTAGTGTGGGACGACCTTCAGTAGGTGGCTGGGACAGACTAGATGCGGAAGGTGGATGACGGGGCGTTGTGCACAGCCTATGTCCAGCAGTGGACTGCGATAGGCTGAGTTAATTAATGATTCATCGGCCGTTTGTATTGAATTCGATGATAATGATGTATTATCGATTCAATACAACGATATATTCTGATGTTAGGAAAAACTCAGACTCATATGCCATCGCTATCAATTTTGGCCTCCATACACTTGAATAAAAACGCTGCCAGTAAGCAAACTGACATCGTATTTGTTTAAGTGAATATCATTTGTATGATTATCAAATCTTGATGAAGTAAAAAATACTTAGAAGTATAGTACCGCAGCATTGTAAAAAAGCATTTGCAAGTCCGCTTAATAACATATTTTATTAAGAAACAGCTTTGGACAAATACAATAATTCTGCGACGTTCCTATGTGAATATAACTTGTATATTTTTCTAAACAAGAGGCCATGTGGGGAAATGTCAAAGTCAAACCATTGCGAAAAGAAGACGGCGATAGACAGGATGTATAGCGCCATCTCCTTCTCGCAGTCAGGATTCTGACATCTCCCTAATCGACCCTATTACGCTATGTAGGAAATATGACGAGTCCTGGTTCTATTTCATTACAAAAACTTACAAATGCATACAAATTTATCTAATTACAAAATTTTACATGCACCCGTTTTCATACTAACAATATTACATTTTAATTCATTATTTTAAACAATCATTATTCCTTTTTAACAATAAACATTGGAGTTTTTCCGTCAATCACTTTTCATTTTTAATTCATCAGATTTCGTATAAAAATAACTAACAAAAAAATTGTTCACAAAACATTTTTCTCGCGTGGCAACATTTTCGTTTCGAATTTCTAATAATACTTTTAACGGTGTTTTTATCAAAATGGAATATCTAGCGTTTTAATTAGTTGTAGTAAAATGGACTAACTAGTACCTAATCCACGGTCTCGAGTACATAAAGTACAGACGCCAGCACAAGGTACTCGAAACTGTCAAATTCTGCCAATCAACTTTGAACCTAATGGCTTTAGCATTAAAGTTGAAAATCTATTAAAGAAATTTGACAGATTTTAGTAGCTCGTTGTGCTGGCGTCTGGACATGCGGTGAATTAAGGACATTTGTAAGATCTAGCGCACACATACGATTACCTTTTAAAAGGAATCACTTCTAAAGAATCGGCAAACTAGAATTCAAAACTGAAAGATAGATTCAAACTATCAATATAGGCATTTACCTAGCAATATGTTGGAGTCAGCTTCCAGTCTAACCAAATGCAACTGAATAGCAGTATTTTAACATGGAGCGACTGCCTATCTGACCTCCACAACCCAGGGACTTGATTGTCAGACTTTCGGGCTTGTGACGAACCGTAAAGACTGCCAAAAGTCCAAGAATAAATGCCGGGACCAACCTTTTAACTTGCTTTCCAAGGCACGAAGGGATCTCGGTATGTAAAGATGGTCTCAGAAATCTACAGTTTGGACATAACAATATTAAGTTAAAACAAGAAATTTCGTTTGAGATAAAAGCTTGGGCACCGTTCCAGATTACGGTCCTTACTCTCGAATCGAAATTTGGCTCTAAAGTAGGTTTTTCTTTGGACTCTTGAACCTGCAGTTAGAATGAAATAGATTGGAATTCAAGATAGTTATTGGCAATAATTTCATCACATATAGACGTGATAAGAATTAATTGCTCTTAGCAAATAAGTCACAGACTATAGACAGAATCAATCTATGCATTTATTCATTCTTGTAAGATATGAAGGAACTCAATGTGTATTGTCTATGGTCTTCGAATTACCATTATAATTATTCGACTACCTATCCACCATTGTAGACAACAAGCAATAGACAATATTTCGAAAAGACCATTTTTTTATCGTCTTTTTTCATTTTTGGAATACTAGGCTTTTGGTTAATTTGTATTAGTGTGTATTTTATATAATTTTCGACCGTGCATATTATTTGTGCAGAATAAACAATTTTTCTTTCTTTTCCATGTTCTTTTAAGATGTTACTTTTGCTAAAATTTCTTAAGAATCGTATGTGTGCGCTAGATTTTCGTTTTCATTTTCTATTTCTATAAACTGTTCTAAAACTCTTACTACATTCAGATTATATTTCATAACAATATTATTATAAATAAATAAACCATAAAATTGTGTTACTTACATTAAAGCATACACGTATATTGTATTGTCAAAATTAATTCATTAAACGTCATTCACACTGAGCAATTAAAATTGTCCATCGAAAACAATATCTAATATTGCTCCATCGAATACTGTTTAGAAAGTAGGACTTTTATTAGTTTTCCAACAAGCAATAAAATTGCTCAGTGTAAATGAAGTTTTAGTAGATTAAGCCCACATTTCTACGGACGTATTAATATCGCGGTAGGTTTTTTTTAGCGCACTGGATATTTAACGCACTGCTTAGAGGCCATCCATAAATTACGTCACACAAATTTCATGATTTTTTGACCCCCCCCCCCCATCCTTGTCACATTTGTGAAAACCTGAGAGATCCCTAGTGTGACGTCACATATTTTGCAATTTTACATCTAGAGATTGAATTTTTTTTTTAAATTTTTTTTTCATCGTTCATATTTCGTGATTTAATAGTACTTTAAATATGTATATTCAATTTTGAAATGTGACGTCACAAAATTTAGGGCCCGTCCCACCCCTTGTCACACAATGTCACAATTCGTCGACCGCTCCCCCACTTCACGTGTGACGTAATTTACGGATGGCCCCTTACGTCAATTGAAAATCGAACGCTGTGTTTTGGAAACGCTAAGATTCATCCTTGCTACATTATGTTGGATTCTCAATATTCAGTACAACACAGAGAGTTAAAAATGGAGTGCGCTAAAAAATCCCACCAAGATTTTATTACGTCCGTAATATCAACTAACTTAATATAACTTAAAACTAGAATAAATACTTAGTCAATTCATGGAACACAATGATAGGGCCGCTAATGTTTTTTTTTGGTAACTTATGAAGTTGTAGATTTGTAAATTATAAAATCCAAGATGGAGTCGACATTACGACAATTAACTAAACTGCGTATATTTAATGCCGATCCCAGTGTGCGTACGAAAATTCAATCAAATATATCTAATAGTTTAATCACTATAGTAAGTAAAAGATTGGTTAAACCCATTATTGATCTGTTTCAACCCCATATTCAGTTTGTTTGAAAAAATCACTTTTGAATGTCGGGTATTTCGTGAAAAGCCACTCAATGGGATTAAAAGAACTCGAGAGGTTTGTATTTTAATGATTATAATTCTGTAAAACTATATTTGTAACGATCGCGAATCATATCTTAGATCAACATACTAACTGATACCGAACTACAGATTGCAAAAAACGTACAAGTTTCGTGGGCAAACATTTCACACCCTCTTTAAAAAAAATCAGATTATTGGTGTGCTAACTTTTATTACTACTTGTGTACTACAACCTAAACAATAAAATGAGAAAGGTGTTTTTTAATCTAGTTTTGCAGACGATTTGTAACGAATTCCTATTCTTGCATCCATTTATTTATGCAAGACAATCTGTCACACAAGCAGCATACCTACATAAAATGCCTAAATTATACAGATTTTGTATACAATCTAGGAACCCTTTGCTCGCTGTCTGTGCGACATACATACGTAACTTCAAACAACGGTCATTGGTCGATAATGTGGTCGTTAAGACTTCAGCCATAACTAGGTTAGTCCAGGCCAGGCTGGTTTGAACTAGATATCAACGAGTCAAAACTATAATATGCATCCCGCCTAAAATTAAAGCCGAATCACGAAACAGATTCTGGATTATTTGAGTTAAATGGATTTTCTATAGGAATTGTAGTTGTATCTCTATCTCGGTAAATTAAGGTACAAATTAGAACGATTGCCGAAATGCTGCTTGCAACCGAAGGAAATATTTCAATTATTAAGAACATTATTTTGATGCAGTTATTTGTGAAGACATTCATTTTTCCAGTTTTGGAAATCAGTTTGGTAAATATCAAACGCCAGCAAAGAACTGAGATAAACAAAACCTAACTCGTCTTAATACAATACAGTTTGAAACGAATCAATTCATTCTTATCCAACATTCTTTCATCAATTACTATTAAGCTGTCACATTACTGCCATGGCAAGTACAGTTAGCAAAGGAGATTAGTATGCAGACTTGCGATACTATGTGAAATTTTTGAATGACGTTTTGTCTTCAAAATACTCGCTTACGCGCATCTAAAAGTATATTTCTACTTTGATTATTAGCGAACCTATGTTCTTGTAGAAAATTTTATTTACCTTAAGTTATTATAACTAAGACAATATCTTTGACAGCTATAGTCAGCTTCGACACGTGCTATAACCTCTTTTAGACAAAAATTCGCAGTAAATTGGAACATCACTACTGTCTTACGATTGTGACTCATTGGTTTAAAAAAAAATGACTTTATAATAGTGGGACGTGCAAGTGTCACTGAAATAGGTGAAGCAGAGCGTAGTGAGTAAACCTGAACTTTTAGTATTAGTAGAAATCGATGGGGATCAATGCGCATGCCTTCCCTGTGTACCTTTGCTATGCAATGGAACAGTCGAAGGGTGGTGTTATTTATCGTTGTTAGCCTGCATACTCATTTATTTTGCCAAGTGTACTATACTACTACTACGTATCATTAAGTTGTGATGACGACAATCTCAAGATGACCGTTGTATAACTAAAAATTACCGGATTGAAATGCTTCAGGATTTCAGCAATACCATTTATTTGTATGTGCAAAACTAGCGGTACTCTGTAGATTTAGAGCTGATATCAGACGTTGGCGTATCATTCGATTCGCACGAAATTACTCACCCGAATTTATACTTAATATTATAAAGCTGAAGAGTCTGTTTGTTTGTTTGGTTGAACGCAGTATTCTCAGGAACTACGGATCCGAATTGAAACATTATTTTTGTGTTGGGTAGCCTATTCATTGAGGAAGGCTATATGCTATATAACATCACGCTACAATTAAAAGGAGCGGAGCAGCAACGAAAAATGGACGAAAACTGGCAGGCAATTCGATGCGACGGGAAGGGTCAGGGGAGCAAAAATTTGACGCTGACGAAGTCGCGGGCAGAAGTTAGTAATCTATATTTTCGATAAGCGACTCGCACGAACTTATTTTATTTGACGGGGGATTAGATAGTTCCAGAAATACGTATTACGACAATTGGCATGATTTGAAGACAACGTTATGGAAACAACAAAAAGTTGTATATCTTTTTCTTTAAGGGAAACTAACTTCCCGCCGGGGTCGCGTGATTGTTCGAAAGAGATACCGTGACCCTGGCACATGGGCAACTGATGGAACACGGGTGGGTTTTAGTCAGTAAAAGTCTGACACGCCCTCCCGCTCCGCCCAGAGCGGGAGAAGTCATTTGATGATATCCCATCCAGAAAAAAGAAAAAAAGAAAAGGGAAACTAACTTTATAACATGAAATACAAAACGTGTCAATTACCTAATACTACTAACTAGTGATCGCCCATTGGTCGAAATTCGACCGTACTTCAATTGAATAGAAATACATTATTAAATGTTACAATGGTACATTATATTTGACATTCAGTAACACTATAGACAAATCGTTGACGCTGTACTACTGTGGAGAGGGTTCGCTGGCGGATGGTGATGGCCAGGACCAGGACGTAGGTGTAATGAGTAAAGAATACTTCTTCAGGACTCTCTTCTTTATTTTCTTAATACTTCTTAACTGCTGGATATGAAATGAATTATCACAGAAATTTGCTCTGTTTTTATAGAATTTTCCCAATTATTTTTAATTACTTATGACAGTTCAAAATGTCATAATTATAACCAGCCTGTACAATCGTGAGGCATACAACCTCTACAGTTTGCACACGACACTAAGATTTGTATGGGAAACTTACTAAAGCCATACTTGACACTCTCCATAAAACCACAAAAAATATTTCTTTTAGATCTAAACTAAATTCCTATCGTCGCTAATACAAATAATATTACAGACAAATATTCTCGATATGATCATAGATTTTTAAAATGAAATAGGTTGTATATCTATAAAATTAATTTATTACCTATGGTTATACTTGACATTCAGTAAGGGGGCGTCCATTAATTACGTGAGGTGTTCAAGGGGGGAGGGGATCAAGCTAAATCTTTCCAAATCTCACTTAGGGGGGAGGGGGAGGTCTTGGCAAATATCACGTAATTATTTTCTCGCAGAAAACTGTGTAAAATTGCGTGAAAAATTTTTTCTACAATAAAATATGGCCAAATCTGAAACAATAGTACACTGATAAAAAAAAATTACTTGACTCAAGAGCCAAAATCTTGAACCAAGAATACCATTTTGAAGAAAATGATTTTCTTGAGTGAAGAGAATAAACTTTTGAGTTAAGAAATTATTCTTGGTCTAAGAAAATTCTCAATAATCCAACACGTTTACAGCCCAAATAGAAGTTTTGAAGAATCTCGCGTGAGATTAGGGGAGGGGGGAGGGAGTTGAGGAAAATCTTACGATATCTCACTAAGGGGGGAGGGGGGGTCGAAAAATTCTCAATTATGCCTCACGTAATTAATGGACGCCCCCTAAGACTATAGACATAAATAATAATGACAGATGTTCTCGATTGGACCACAGATTTGGACCATAAACAAAAGAATATCTATGCATGTGTGTATTAAATACACGGTAATGAACAGTAGTGTGTGTAACGTGTTATTTATTGAAAATAATGTATATTTAGGCATAATTTAAACAAATATTAGCATTCGTCACTTCTTCTCTGTATAAATTATAATTATGCGAAATTTCATACTCCTCCGTCCGCCCAATTTTCGTAAAAAGGGATCCAAAGTTTTCGCTTCACGTATTAATATATAGATTTGTTTGTGGGCGAATAGACCATTCCAGTATTTCTGGAATGGTCTATTCGCCCACAAACAAATTAAGTTCGTGCGAAAATATATTATTATTTCAAAGTGACGATGCGCCTGATTCGGGCGAATGAACTTGTGCAAATGGAATAATGAGCCCAGACATTTTACTCGAGTGAATTTTAATTTTTGTTTCATTCCAGACTCACATGACATCTACTAAATAGTATAGGAATAACGTTAAACTACTCCTCCCATTTAATTTTCCCATCAGTAGGTCAGTGATATATGCGAATGCCAAAGTCTACCATCGTTAAACTACTGTAGAAATTTTTGTTTCATTGAATCAATTTCTAATTTATAAAATTGAACTTTTTGTACCACTTTTATTTTTGTTTTATAGCTTCTCCATACATTTTAAAAACTGATTTCTGATTTACTTCTAAAGCTCTTGTTTCCAAGGTTATGGACATTTTAACAATCAAATGTGGACATATAAAAGAAAAATTACATACTAAAGCAATTCTACTTAGCATAGGCAGTGTCTCTACATCAGGATACGTTCGATTCGATCCTATAACGACTAAACAGACCCTAAATCATTTAAAACGAGCTCCTGGCCCTAATAACCATTTTAAAATCACTACTAAAACGCCACTTCTTCATTTTTATTTACATTTCATCGTTTGGCAGTGACCAGCTGGTCTCATCATTCTTATTTACATCGATCTTTTACAATTTTACCAATGAAAATAAAACCTACATCTAAAAATAAGTTAAAGTTTTTCAAGATATTTAATGGCATTAAATAAAGCTTAGGTTACGAATTACAAAAGCGATTTCAGCCAACTTCACTTAAATTACTACTTCGATCATCTTTTTCGTAACGAATTAAAAAAAAAATCTTAATCCTTAAGATTGTATACTCAGACGATTTATGCGTTTGGGTTTTACTCAACTGCTCAATTTAGACATTGAAAGACAATACATTTCTTTACAAACAAAACGAATACACCAAATCTACATTACAATCAGGAATATAGAATACAATTCAAACTACAAAATACGAAGAGAATTCTTGATAAATATTTCCAAGGATACGGAATAATTAAAATCTGGAAAACAAAACACTGCTACTTCTATTTTTAAAAGTCATTCACTTTACTTGATGTTGGAGTGAGACCCAACGGAGGTGAAGATCAGGGTCTTGCGTCATTCGAAGACTCCACATCACTGGAGCTACTCGATACGGATTTCTTCGGCTTATATTCTGTTATGACTACAGTTACTCCACTCACGGTCACCTGATGACAAACGTATTAACTGTATACTTCAATTGATAGTAAGCAATTGAATTCAACTGGACGACAAAGTGATGTTAACGGTATTAGTGATACGTAAATCGGATACAATCAAATTAATGAGGAACGTGTTAGGTGAAAAGATGACAAGTGCGCGAAACTGGGGCATTAAATCAGATCTGTTCTAAGATATTTGACTTCGGAGTTTTAATGTTAGATACTATGTTGAGATCTAAGGGACTTACTAGAGAATGAGCAGCAGCGTTCTCTATGCATTTTACCAGTGTACTGCGATCACCAACCCGCCTGCAAAACGTGACGATTATAGCAAACCTCCCCAAATTGGGGGACCCCTATGTCTGGCTGTGGTAGACGACCACGGCTGAAATGATGATCATTAGTATGTTGAGAGAGCAGTAGTGGTAGCCCAGTGGTGTTGGCCCTAACTTTCGAGTTGTTGGTCGTGAGTTCGAGCCCAGACAGGACTTTGTGTAAAATGTCATCCCCATGGCACTCCAAACGGAGAAACAAAACATCGTGAGTAAACAGGAGGAGGCATGTCCTTGAACCCAAACTTTGGAGACGTGACATCTAACTGCACTGGGCCCACGTGGTGGATTATAGGCTACTCCTTCTCACTTATAAGCTGATTATAATGATGTTTAGCGACGAGTACTAAGCTTCGCTGGACTTTGTGAGAGTACTGGTGTAAGGGTTCACTCTATTGGAGAGTGGGATCATGCAAATTGCTTGTCCCACCTTCCAATAGTTACATGTAATACATCGTTAGATAGGTATTTTTAAGCTGACCATATGATAGCGGCGCAAAGTTCCAAATCTTAGTCCGTTCAGAGTTATGCATTATTAAACAAGTCTGTTTATCAAAAGCCAAAAAGGCTAACCAGTAGATAAATTGGAGGATGGGACCAGAGTTCATACAAATACTGGCATCGTCCTTTAAAAGATTTCGCTGAAAACATTGACTGTTGTAAGCCCAAATAGGAAAGAGTATTAAAATTGCTTACTAGTGACAGCAAGTCAACGGGAGTCTAGATCAGTGATTCCCAAAGTGGTCCAGGTGGATCCCCAGGGATCCACGGGAGCCTTAACGTGGTCTACGTTGAGGCTAGGCCCTACGTTGGATCTAATCTACACATTTTTGGACGAGTTTTGGGAATATGGTAGAAATTTAGCGGCAAGGGGTGCACCGAAACCGGTAAAATATTGAAAGTGGTCCTACGAGAAATTGGGAACCTCCTGTCTGAAATTTAGCGGCAAGGGGTGCACCGAAACCGGTAAAATATTGAAAGTGGTCCTACGAGAAATTGGGAACCTCCTGTCTAGATGATGACGCTAAATACCCTAAGGAAACTTCTCCGTGCCTTTGCATAAATACTGATCATTAATGTTAATGGAAACGCCGAGAAGGGACGCCCTAGGAGGACGTACACCTTATCGGTGATGTTCTTCAGAAAGGTCAGGTGCGCAGTACTCGCAAGCGGCGTGTGGATATGAACAGATGTATGAACTTAAACGAGGCAAAAGGAGTATATGTAAGGATCGTAGTGATGGCCGTCTGCATATCTTTATGGGAAAATGGCGTGAGTTTATGTATGTTTGTATGTATGGAATGAATGTACGCTTGGTCGATCTTGAAACCTTATGAAGATTGAGTTGGTGGGCTGAGGCTGAAAAGTGAAGAATGAAAATCCTGAAAAATGCCGGGAAGTGTGTAAAGATGCTTAATGAGTCTAGTGTTTACCTCTCTAGTCTGTGCGGAACTCCGGTCTACATTATTCAGACGTGGCGGCCTCCGCTTCTTCTTCAACGAGTTGGCAGACAGTGGCCTCTTTTGAGAACTGGTGGGTGCCGTGCCGGCTGCCTGAGCCGCCACCAGCGCCGGGTTGATCCGGGGCTTGCGAGTCGATGTACCTTTGGACAAATTTGAGCGTTAGGTTGGACAGTTTAGGGACGGCTTATAGCATACGCAAGTTCCAGAGGCAGTCCTTTCGGAAGTATATAAGTTTGGGCTTTCAAATATTGGCGGATCAAATCTAGAAGTGTGAAAACGTGGGACCTTTAAATGCCCCTTGTGCTGGTGTAGTGTCCAATCCTGTTGCTGTTAAGTTAAGAATGAATAATACGAGTAGTAATGATTATTCCAATCACTATATTATCAACCGATTGTGTCCAACTACAGGGTAAAAGCATCCCCCCTTCTCTCCATGTTGTGCTGTATGAAGCCAATGTGGGCATTCCTTACGAAATCTTTGACAAGAAATATGTGACAACATATTTGGTGTCTCGAATCGGTATAACAGACACGGCATGATCGAACGTTAAGCTAAGATTTCCGCAGTCGTTTCGTGGATGATCACAATCAATTTGAATTTGAATAACGAACCGAGACCATTCCGTGCCTCGGAAAGCACGTTAAGTCGTTGGTCCCGGCTGTCATTCGTAGATCTTCAGTTCGTGTTACCCAGTAACTGCAGTGTGGAGGTAAGACAGGCCCCACAGACTGCCCCATGTAAAATACTGATATTCAGCTGCATCCATGAGTATGGACGCCGACCCCAGCACAGTTGCAAGACTAGGCAGATTGAATATGGTGGGTAACGTTCCAAGAGCGTTTCCAGCTAAGCAATACTGGTCCCGTTTTGGATAACTTCAATTAAGGATACTGTATATAGTCCTCAAGAACAGTGCTGAAGAGCAGTGGTGGCCCAGTGGTAACGGCCGCGACTTACGAGTGAGTTCGTGAGTTCAAACCCAAGCAGGTGCATAACATTGTGTAAATTATTTCATCACCACTGCTCTCAAAACGGTGAAGGAAAACATCGTGAGGCAACCGGCATGTCTTAGAACCAAAAATTGGAAGACATGTGACATCTACCAACCCGCACTGGGCCCGCGTGGTGGATTATGGCCCACTCCCTCTCACCGAGAGGAGGCCTGTGTCCCAGCAGTGGGAACATTATAGGCTGATGATGATGATGATATAGTCCTCAAGACTGTATTTCGTTCATGGCGCGGATACTAAAGTGCACAAGTGTATGCGCAGGGGCACTCGCTCTTCCCTCACTCTCATAGTTCGATGGGACGGTATTCCGAGACGACTGGAGAGATCAGGCGCAGGACCAACAGCTTAACGTGCTTTCCAATGCACGGGGGTATCAACACAGCCAACTTCTGAACTACAGGCTGTTACGATAGTAAAGATATTGTACTAATTAGTTGAAGTTTGTGGTCTCACAACTGCTACTAACAGTTATCGGAGGCATTTGCAATACAGCCGTAATCAACTGCTTATTTATGTTTTACGCCTTCACTGTTATAACTGTTTCGTGTGGTGCTGGACTTAAAGAATAGCACCATCTCATTCCTGTCCGTGGGTGTCGTAAGACGCGACTAAGGGTCTTATTAGACAATGGGCAGCAGCGTTCTCTATGCATTTTACCACCATACTCCGATCGCCAGACCCGCCTGCCAAGCGTGGAGATTATGGCAAATCCCCCCCAAACTGTGGGAGGCCAATGTCCAGCAGTGGACGTCTTACGGCTGAAATGATGATAATTACTGTTATAATTATAGTCCAAGAAGAATTGGACTTGTGCGAAGGGTTTAGTCAGAGTCTGCATATGTGCCCGGTTGGTGGCAATACGCTCGTCTCCTATTACATGGAATTTACGTGTGCTAGCTGACATACAGTTGATAGATTCAAGTTCTTCTAACTCAACAAACAGCTGTGCTGCTTCCCCAGCACTTCTTCCCAGCTAAAGCTCTAGGAAGTTGTGAAGGGCGGGTTGTTTTGGAGGATTGTCTTATGTTATTTTGATGTTCAAAAAGTGCCAGAGGAGTGCATTGCTTTTCTGTATAGGTAGGCTCTAAGTCGACTGTTCTTGTCAGGCAGACAAACGCGGATTTCTTTTAAGTATGATAATTTAGTTAGTTTCTTAATAATTTCGGGACACACATTAAAATGTAATTGATAGACTTATGGTGATTTTTCGAGGTAGGCACTGCTAATGTGTCTATATGCAATGCCCGCCACTGAAAAATGCTCAGCCTAGTTTGAATAAACAGCTTTTGATTTTGAAACATAACTGGCTTAATGTAGGTATTCTAAAGGAACACACTTCTGCCTAGCTCTTCCCCTAAATCCCTTCTTAGTACAAATCCTATCTATTCTTAGCTAAAGACCACACCACCGTCCATAAATCCAAAAACAAAATACCAAGTCTAAGTTTCCATCTCAGTACACATTACAGCGAACATTCTGAAACTCTCAGCATTATTCCCGTCTGAAAATAGCTCCGAATACTATATCAAAGCGTTATAGCCCGGATTGTGGAGCTATGTGGGGTATGAACGGGGCTTGTAGCCCGCAGGGCGAGAACTCTATGCGTCCCTTGCTAGCTGCCAGACGCGTTACTACGGAAACTCGAAACGTTATCATTTTCGAATGACGTGATATTTTGACAGATCTATGGTAAGAGTTACCGTTTTCGTCTCATAACCGTTCTTTTCCATAGAGATCTACGTATTGGAACGGGCAGCTTCAACTTTCTGACTAAATGAGCCGACTCCTTGGTATTTCAAGTGCCTGTAAATGGTTTAATTGTAATAAATGCTTTGACTCCTGAGATTGTCTTTCTTTTAATATTTTTTTTAATGCGCTTCGCGAGCTGATAAAGAACAAAAGTAAAAAATATGCATAAGATTAAAATGTGTATAAGTCGACCTCGAAATTGCTTTACCATCCTTGAATGTCACGAGAACGTCTTAAAGCCCGTAAGTTTCAAGTTTGCTCATGTTTTAATTTACTGGGAATTCTTTAAAGTAATTATGAGATCGACTATAACAGATTGTCAAACTTATTTAAACTACGATGATTGGTTGCCTGAGAGAAAATGAGCCAATCAAATCACTTGATAATATTTCACATTGAATTTGATTGGAGTCTGTTATGCAGTTTTAGTATTGATTGGACTTTAGGAAGCCGGGTGTAACTACCTTATGATTACAAAAATATACCTTAAATGAATCTTTTTGACGCAAAGTATCGAGTTTTACAAAGGCGGCCAGCGACTTGAGAGAAATACAACTTCCACCTGAACTTAACACGAGCGGACGTCAAGCGTAGTGAAGTTGCAATTTACTGCGAATTGTTTGTTATCAAATCTACCAATTTCCCTGAAGCGAAAACTCATAGATATGTGTATCCTACCCGTTCTAACTCCTAACCTACGGTGCTCAGACCTATTCGCAAAAGTTCCGCCTTGGGGTTTGCCAAAGAGCAATGGAGCGCAGCATTTTAGGTGTTAAACGAACCGACAGAAACCGAAACACCACGCTGCGCTCCAAAACGGGAATCCTAGACGTAGTAAAAAAGGCTGCCAGGCTAAAATGGGATTGAGCGGGTAACGCCAGCCACATTCACAGCGACCGCTGGGCAATAGTCTCCACACAGTGGTTGCCTGAGGATGGACGGCGCCACCGAGGCCGGCCCAAGAAGAGGTGGTGAGACGACCTAGACGCGTACTGCAAGGGATGGATCAAGGTGGGCCTAGAAGGATTTGGGGTTTGCTCAGCAGTGGGACAGCATAGGCTAATAATAAAAATTTACCAAATATGGTTAGGTAATTACGAGTCTAACTGTACAAGCCTTTTGATGACTTATTAGTACTTATCGAATTTTATTAAGTTAACTAACGGGAAAAACTATAGAAAGAACATACGGATACCCATTTATTCGAGTTTAGGCTTTACTGGGAATAAGGAACAAGGAAGAACTGTCAACAAATTATATGAATTCACTGGTCTTTTACCTTGCGGAAAAACAATTTTACGAACTGGCCCGCATTCTAGTAATCCGTTGTTATTGGACAGAATTCGTTGGAAAAATACTGTTTTTACATTTTGTTGCAAAAATTTATTACTGAAAACATACCCAAGTTTTCAGTAACTAATTTGCTCAAAATAAAGCTTTAGTTGTCTGCAAATCAATCCTACTAATTGTTTCCTACTATTAATTATTAATGAAGAGATCCGTAAGAGAGCAAAGGTAACCGACATAGTCCGAAGAATTGCTATACTTAAGTGGCAGTGGGCAAGGCACATTGCTCGCAGAACAGATGGCCGATGGGGTCTAAAGGTTCTGGAGTGGCGACCGCGTACCGGGAGACGTAGAGTTGTAAGGCCTTCCACAAAGTGGAACGAGGACCTTTATTCATATAAACTTTCTTCTTGAATCACTCTGTCTTTCATGACCGGATTAAAATCCGTTACGTAGTTTAAAAAATCAAAGCGTATAGACACGAAATGTGACTTTGTTTTGTACTATGTTAAGATGTTAAAAAAAAAATTCACACGTACGAAGTCGCGGGCAGAAGCTAGTTAACCAAATTACCGTAATTACAGACACAATTAAAACCATTGTGTCTATACCAAATGTGGTATCTCAGGGACTTAGAGGTTAAGCTGATATTGTATTAAGCTTTTGTTACATTCTTTAACATTCCTATTTGGGAAAATTAACAACAAAACACATTTCACAGTCCCTATAAAGCAATACAGTCTAACGGAAACGAGTTTCAAACAACTCACGTTCGAGATTTGACGGTAACGCGTGAAAAGCTCGGTATTTGTGAGAAGCGGGCTAGTGGTAGCCGTCTACTAGGAACAAAGACGATGTTCGGAGGGTAGATTTACTAGTACTTACGTACTTAGCGACGTAAATCGGGATTTAGTGCATACTACCTCAGTGTCTAGGGACTGTTATAGCGGAGTGGACGGATCTTTACATGATAAAAGTTTTTAAAAGATACTGGTGAAATTGTAAGAAAAATACTAAGTCTTTATTGGAGTCTTGTGTTATCCAGGTTATAGAATAAATAATCACATAATCAGTCTACACCCGTTCCCACAGCTGGGACACAGGCGTCCTTTCGGAGAGAGGAAGCGGCCCATAATCTACCACGCGGACTTATTGCGGGTTCTAGATGTCACATATCGTCGAAGTTTTGGTTCTAGGACACGCCGGTTTCCTCAAGATGATTTCTTTCACTGTTTTAAGAGCAGTGGTGATAAAATTATTTATTACACAAAGTAAAGCGCTTGCTAGGGTTTGAACCCACGACGTACCGGTTTGATAGCAATGGGCCACCACTGCTCCCAGTTTAATAAAACCAGCCAGTAACTGACCCACTGAAGGGCACACGGGTCATACAAAGAAGTGGAACTAGCATCATACATGAATGACGCTGATGCAAATGAGCAGTTTAAAGTACAAGCATTTCGTAATTTCTATTCTATGAAGAAAAGGAATTCATACGTAGTTCAAATAAACATTAAAACAAATAAAAAGAGAAAACCAATAATTAAAAATAAAATACAAAAAAATTAAACCGCCGAAAAACTGAAAAGCATAAAATAATAAACCTTAAAATTATGAGTCGGCGCTTTGAGTGTTCCTTGTTCATTGATTTTTCAGCGCCGACTCAAAATTTTAAGGTTTATTATTTTATGGTTTTCAGTTTTTCGGCGGCGGCGGTTTAATTTTTTGTTAAAAAGTTTTTATTTTATGATTTTTTGTGGCTTTAATGAACTAATAATACTTGGCAAGGTATACCCTATCCAACAATAAAAGAATTATCAAAATCGGACTACTCTGTACAAAGTTATGCGTGTTTATACTTTACAATCAGTGAGTGAACAATCAATCATCCCCTGTTTTCCAACCCTTAGGGTTCGATTTTGTTTTCCAAATTTATATGAGACCACCTTGGGAGTATACCCTTTCCAATAGAAGAAGAATTGACATAATCGGACCATAGTGGTCCGATTATGTAAAAAGTTGTGAGTGTCAGTGAGTGAACAATCAATCATCCCCTGTTTTCCAACCCTTAGGGTTCGATTTTGTTTTCCAAATTTATATGAGACCACCTTGGGAGTAAACCCTTTCCAATAGATGAAGAATTGTCACAATCGGACCACTATGTAACAAGTTATGCGTGTTTATACGTTACAATCAGTGAGTGAACAATCAATCATCCCCTGTTTTCCAACCCTTAGGGTTCGATTTTGTTTTCTAAATTTATATGGGACCACCTTGGGAGTATACCCTTTCCAATAAAAGAAGAATTGTCACAATCGGACCACTATGTAAAAAGTTATGCGTGATCATACATAAAAAAAAAAAAAAAAAATATATATACGCGTCGAATTGAGAACCTCCTCCGTTTTTTTTTCGTCGGTTGAAAATAATGTTATGGTTTGGTTTGGTATGGGACGGTGCTATTGTTTACGTCCGGCACCACATTTTTTATCAATATTTGTTTTATTCACCCACACCTAAGGATGGATATGGAGTAGATGGCTCGATGGAATCACGCTCTTCTCGCCAATGTTTACCTCAAACTCTTCCACTACAAGCACAAACCTACTCGCGGATTGCCAATAAAAAATAAATGATTTGAAACTAAGCACAATGACGATTAGGATTCTGTAGTTTCTGCCTATCTCCATGAGAAGTAAGCGTGAGGTTATATGAGCGTATTTTTAACAGAAATCAAAATTTCCTTACGATGTTTTCCTTCACGGACATTCATTGTTTTCAAAAGTTTTCCTTTATCGTCTACTTTATCTAACATTATTTTGAGAAAAGTTACGTTCAACCAAGAATCAGGGATAGTGCATTCCAAGGTTGGTTGAAGAAGACACTGCTTACGTCATCATTTCAATGGGATGATTGACTGAATTGTGTCAAGTAGAGACAGCGAAACGTTTGATTGACTAAAACAGTTTTATGACTTTCAATTGGCAAATTCTTTGGTGTACTAGTAGGCAGCGGCGAGGCGTAAATTTTTCTAAAAGAGAAGCCGAAGCGAAGTCGGCCTTAACTTACTGACTCATCAATAAAGAATACTTACTATCATTCTAAAATTAATATAGGAATGTAATGAATTAAATGCAATTAAATTGAACAGATGAAAACGAATAAAATATGCAATATTCCTCTATCTCGTTCTCGCTGACGCATTTATCTATACCTGTCTCTGTCATAACCCGTTGTACAGCGGCTTGCTCTCGTACATATCAAGCAGTGCCACGTGACCTAAAGTGACATCATTACGGGATCGCTGTTGTATGAATTTTTAGTTCCCGATTATGGCGTTTTGGCGCCGGGTTAATTTAGAACATTTCTCTTTTGTTGTAATACAAAGGTATAAATAACCTTTTTTGTTGTTTGAATGTTATGGTGAATTAAATACCCGTAGTGTAACTATATTTATTGACAATACATACATACATACATACAATCACGCCTTTTTCCCATGGGGGTAGGCAGAAACCACGGAACGCCACCTGCTACGATCTCTACACACTCCTTTTGCCTCTTTAAGGTTCATACAATTGGTCATACACACACGCCGGTTGCGAGTACTACGCACCTGACCTTTCTGAAGAACATCACCAATAAGGTCACTATATGTCCTCCTAGGGCGTCCCCTCCCGGTGTTTCCACTCACATCTGCCTTGTAAATACCTTTTGTGAGTCGTCCTTCTTTCATCCTCTCAACATGACCAAACCATCTAAGCATACTTTTTTCAATTTTTGTCATCTTCTTTCATCTTCTTTTAAACCACACCGTTCTCTTATCACATCATTCCTCAGCCTATCATTCATAGTCACACCACACATGCTTCGCAAGGAACGCATTTCCACAGCATTTATTCTACTTTCATGCTTCTTTTGCCACACCCAACATTCACTCCCATACATAAGCGTAGGCACCAGTACACCATTGTGAACAGCCAGTCGAGCCTTATTGGACATCAGTTGGTTGGTCACAATTGCATGTAGTTATTGACAATAGTAGCTACTATTTACATACTATTGTATTTTTAATAGTGATAGAGTTACCAATGCGAATCCCTGAAGGCAAGCCGGTAGGAATCGTGTTATATGGTGCCTTCGCCACTGCTAGTAGGTACCTACTCATATGACGTCAATCAAACTGCCTAGCATTCATCATCATTATTTCAGCCAAAAATGTCCACTGCTATACATAGGTTTCCTTTACCATAATCGCCACGCTTGGCAGGCGGGTTTGCGATCGCAGTATGGTAGTAAAATGCATAAAGAAATGTACTGCGCATCCATACTAATATTATAACGCTGAAGAGTTTGTTTGTTTGATTGAACGCGCTAATCTCAGGATCTACCGGTCCGAATTGAAAAATTCTTTTTCTGTTGGGTAGCCTATTTATCGAGGAAGGCTATAGGCTATATAACATCACGCTACAATCAAAAGGAACGGAGCAGTAATGAAAAATGTTGCAAAAACGGTAAAAAAATCGCACGGGTAGGCGATTCGACGCGACGGGAAGGGTCGGGGGAACAAGAAATTTAACGCGGACGAAGTCGCGGGCAGAAGCTAGTTCTCTAATAAGTTAAGTCGAATCTTACGACACCCACGGTATGAAATGGGATGGTGCTATTCTTTGTCCGACACCACACGGAACAAGTATTGTCTAGGATTGTCCTAACTATATTGGGGTCGGTATCCAGTCTAACCAGATGCAACTGAATGCCAGTATTTTACATGGAGCGACTGCCTTTCTAACCTCCACAATTCAGTCAATGGGTAATACAGAACTCCTTGGTAACCGGTTGTCAGAGTTCCGGGCTTCTGATGACTCGTAATGACTGTGAAAAATCCAAGAATGACAGCCAGAACCAAAGGTTTAAAGTACTTTCCGAGGCACAACGGGGTTTCAGTATCGTCGATCAACTTGTGTGGGTATTATAGGTACTTATCCTCGAACCCCTACTGACATGACGTCAGTTGATCAAAATTCCACGCAAAATTAATTTATTCGTCAACGATTTGCTAAGTGATATGCATAGAGCAACACGGACCACCGGCGGCCGTGTTGCTCTATGGTGATATGTCAATACATAAGCATATTGCTGTGGCTCAGTTTTAACGTCCCGACTTCGTGCCGTAGGGTCTATCGCAAGCAGGGACTTAACTTTACGTAAATTATTTCATCACCATCGCTCTCAAAACGGTGAACGAAAACATCGTAAGGAAATCGGTATGTGCTAGAAACAAAAATTCGAAGACTTGTACGTATTATCGCACAGGGCCCGCGCGGTACATTGTAACCTACCCTTTCATATTAAAGAGGTATGTGTCGTTGTAGGCTGATTGTGCTATACTAAAGTTACTCAATACTTACAAAAACAGCGACTATTGACATTGACGCTTACCTAACAATGTCATCGTAAAATACCAAAGTTTTTTGCCCTACTGTCACAACAGGATGTAATAATTTCCTGTACCTCTACATCGTATCGTCGCATGTACTACGTCCCCATGTCCCCAACCTCGACCTCCAGCAATTCTGTTGAACTCTTTGATTCTTATACCGTGTGTCGGAGGGCAGACGCAAAGTCCTAGCAGTAATTTTGTAAACTAAGCTTTTTGCAGTAGTTTTAATCATAATATTGCTGTTGCTGGTCATATAGTGCGATTACGCTTTTGAGTGATAATCAGGTCGAAACCTAAAATGTGAACCTAGTGAAATATTGTGATTGTTATTTGCCTTGTGAATAAATTATACCATCGGTCTGCTTGTGGACAAAAGGATGAAAATATTGTCTTTATCACTTAAAATTACTGTCTAGGACATTCACTGAAAACGTAAGTTATTCATTACACGTTGAGTGCCGATCACGCGATATCGCGTGATTCGTCGGCTTTGCATTATGGCCGATCACGCGATATCGCGTGGTTGCTACTAACAATATTGTATGCGCTCTAAGTCTGTGGCCATATCGGATTAACCATCAATCTGTGTTTGGCACTCAACGTGTTAAAAAATAAAATATCAAGGTTCTCGTAACTACATAATAACAGACGCACGGGTTGACCGAAGGTAAAGCTACGCTTTCCGCGTTCGGTTCGAAGTTGAGTGTAGGGATGTTATGGATATGAAATTTCGGATACGGATTGGTTACGGATGTACGAATGATAATTATAACGGATATGGATACGGATACGGATATGAAATTATTTCGGATTATCCGTTAGTTTCGGATAATTTCGGTTACGGATATTAAACTTTTAAGGAATTTCAAAAGTAAAATACAAATAGCTAATAAAATGGTTTTATTTATATGTCACCATTTGGTAGGAATTACAATCAGTCTGTGAGTAATTATTACAGCTTAAAAAAAAATTATTATAAATATATATCGAGTGTCGAGTGTAAGTACCTAAAATAAAAATGTAATAACAAATCCGATATTATCAGAAACTTTTATTTCGGATTCGGTTACGGTTACGGATAAATTTTTATATCGGATATCCGATAGTTTCGGTTACGGTTACGGAGCTCCCTAACATCCCTGGTTGAGTGACTATCTTTTATTGAAATCCCTCCGTGTCTCGGAAAGCACGTAAAGCCGTTAGACGCAGCTGTGATTCGTGCTAGATCTTTGTTAGTCGTTCGTCGGGTCGCCAGATTCCCGAACGTCTGACAGCCAGTCTTGCCAAGGGGCATCGTATTTCCTAATAACTGGGTTGTGGAAGTCCACGAGATCGATCGTGCCCGATTCATCTATACTACTCGTATCTATACTTAATATTATAAAGCTGAAGAGTTTGTTTGTTTGGTTGAACGCGCTAATCTCAGGAACTACTGGTTCGAATTGAAAAATTCTTTTTGTGCTGGGTAGCCTATTTATTGAGAAAGGCAATATGACATCACGCTATAGTCAAAAGGAGCGGAGCAGCAACGAAAAATGGACGAAAACTAGTAGGCAATTCGATGCGACGGGAAGGGTCACGGGAGCAAAAATTTGACGCGGACGAAGTCGCGGGCAGAAGCTAGTATATTATATATTAATATTATAAAGCCGAAGAGTTTGTTTGTTTGTTTGATTGAAGTCGGTAATCTCAGGAACTACTGGTCCGAATTGAAAAATTATTTTTGTGTTGGGTTGCCTATTTATCGAGGAAGGTTATAGGCTATTTAACATAACGCTACAACCAAGAAGAGCGGAGCAGTAATGAAAAATGTTGCAAAAACGGTTAAAAAATCGCACGGGTAGGAGCATCGACGCGACGGGAAGGCTCGGGGTAAAATACATTTAACGCGGACGAAGTCGCGGGCAGAAGCTATTTGCGAATAAAATCAGATTATTTGTTAGTTATACGATTATGTTTCTGTAGAATGCTGTTGGTTGCATTAATCTGTTCATCTTTCCGTGCAAACTGAACTCAACTGGCTGGAACTGAGTCACCTAGATAGACAATTAACAGGAATTGCATGTTAACCTAGTAAGAAACGGCATGGGGCATGAAGATGACTTTATCAGAGTAAGGATAAGTACATACAATATAAAAACTTTAATTTCGGAAGTCGGTGTCTTAGGATTTGTATTTAAGATTTTTGATTAGTTATTTTTCACTTTGTAGTGTTTTTAAGGAAGTCGGTTGTTTTTTTTTTTTTTGTAAAAAAGTTTTTATTTTTTAGTTATGGTATCTACCCCGCACTATTTCCAAACAAACAATGCATGTTTATGCGATAACAGAAATCGCGGTTGATTTGCTGTCATTTTTTAAAGAGTTCCGGTGTCTGTCTCCGGAACTCATCATCAGATCTATATGAAACTTATACGGGACCAATTCGGAATAAACCCCTTTCAAACAAAAAAGAATTTTGCAAATCCGTTTATAAATGACGGAGTTATGGCCGAACATACATAAAAAAATAATATAAACATCCGAATTGATAACCTTCTCCTTTTTGAAGTCGGTTAACAATAGAAGAATAAAGTACAATCATCATCATCATCATTTCAGCCGTAAGACGTCCACTGCTGAACATAGGCCTCACCCAATTGGGAAGGGCTTTGCTATAATCGCCACGCTTGGAAGGCGGGTTGTCGATCGCAGTATAGTGGTAAAATACATAGAGAACGCTGCTGCCCATTCTCTAGTAAGTCCCTTAGTCGTCTCTTAAGACACCCACAGGAGGAAATGGAATGGTGCTATTGTTTACGTCCGGCAACACGGAGCATAAAGTACAAATACTAGAAGCATAATATTATGTCGTCATTAGGTGACATAACCTACATAGCCCGAGAAATTGCCAAACTTAAGTGGCAGTGGTCAGGACACATTTTGCTCGCGGAACAGAAGGCCGATGGGGCCGAAAGGTTCTGAAAACGACCGTGTACCAGAAGACGTAGAGTTGAAAAGCCTCCCATAAGGTGGACCGATGACCTTGTGAAGGCCGCAGGAATTCGCTAGATACGCGAAGCACAAGACCAGTCGAAGTGGCGGAGCTTGAAAGGCCTATGTCCAGCAGTGGACGTCTTTCGGCTGAAATGATGATGATGATTAGGTGATAGAGCAGTGGTGGCCCAGAGGTATCGGCCGCGACTTACGAGTTGTAGGTCACAGGTTAGAACCCTGACAGTCGCTTTACCTTGTGTAAATTATTTCATCACCACTGCTCTCAAAACGGTGAAGGAAAACATCGTTAGGAAACCGGCATGTTTTAGGACCAGAAATTCGAGGACGTGTGACTTCTACCAACCCGCACTGGGCCCGCGTAGGTCCGATTCCCAGGTCGGGCAAAATGATTACGGGTTTTTTTCAATCTGGAGTTTCACAACACCAGCCTTTTTTTTGGATGGGAAATCATCAAATGACTTCTCCCGCTCTGGGCGGACCGGGAAGGCATGTCAGACTTTTACTGACTAAAACCCACCCGTGTTCAGTTGCCCATGTGCCAGGGTCACGGTATCTCTTTTGAACAATCTCGCGACCCTGGCAGGCATATGTCCTAGCAGACCCCTTCAGTGTTGCTGACATCTTTTTGAGGCGCGCGTGGAACACTACGCGCCGTCGACCCGAGCTTGGTCCTTACCCGGCGGCGAACTACCCATTGCTCGCCGCCCGCAAGCTGGCGCCTACGGTGGCCGGGAACAATACCAGCCTGGAGTCTGGATTAGTGCCTGGTTGATACAATAGGCTTGCCCCCTGTAACATGGGACTAAAATATAACCGGAGAAATGTGGGTGTACTATAGGTACACATCTGCTCAATCCTTCGGGGAAACAAGGCGTAATGTTATGTTGATATTTTTAATGAGTGAAGTAATTTAAGATTGTTTTGTATATATATAGCTACTTCCCTGCACACTAATTTATATTGTCGACTGTACGACAAGTGTAATAAGGCTCCCACAAACAAGCGCGACGCGACTCTCGTAGAACAATTTCTATATAACTTGGTCTACAAGAATCGCGTCGCGCCAATCTGAAGAAGCATTTACGTTCATCGAGACAAGATGCATATTACGATAACGCCTCCCCTTCCCCCGATATAATTTAGCATGAACACAGTTCCTCCATTAGGGGGTATTGTTCTGCCCCGGGCTAGTGGCCATAGTGGCGCCGAATGTTCAGTTGCGGGGTAGCCGGGGGTTAAATAAGGGTACTCCTGGCTTCGCTTGTATATTATTAAAATTATGAAAATTTAATGATAACAAATTACATAAATATTAAGAAAATAAGTACAAGGTGTCAGCAAAGATTTGAAAACACTATCGACCGCATTTTATTTTTTATTTATTATTATGTACGCGGCTTCGCCCGCCTGGATGTTGGAAATCATCACACAGAAATTTGCTACCGGGACTAAAAGATTTGATTGCATCCTGCGACCCCTGTGATAGGTCACAACTTTTATAAAGAAAGTCATCGACTCTAGCCTATCACAGGGGCCGTGCTCACCCCGCAGGATGCAATCTTTGTCAAAGCCAAATTTTATCGTAATCCGTTCAGTAGTTTTGGCATGAAAAGAAACAGAAAGAGTTACTTTGAATTTAATTCTTAATTGTTACAGTATGAAGAAAGTATGGAAATGAAATGAAATGAAATGAATTGCACCGATCCCAGCGTGGTTTGACCAGACTCGATTAATCGAATGAACCCCGAGATTTGCACTAGCCCCTGAAACGTCATGATTCATGGTGCTACATAAGCCGTTGCATATCAAGAAGTAGACCGGGGGGCGCTGTAATGGTAGGGAGGACGTGCCCATTGGATAGGAAAGGATTACGAGCCTACCGACTATGCAGCCTTAAGTAAGCATTGGACTAGTGGAGAGAAGGGTGATGTTTGTGTATAGGAGGGCATCTTTTCACGTCGTCGCCGGCATGTTGATCCAGGTCGAGCTTCACCGATGCATCTTTTGGTGGAGTTAACCGTTTGCTTGGCTCTTTTCTATGTCGAGGCTTCAATATGTTCCGTGTTGTTGTTTTCTTGGTCGTTTTCCGAGTTCTCGCTGATAGCAATTTCTGGTTTTTTGTAGATATCACTAGCCGCTTTCTTGATCTTATTTCTGTCTCCAGCCGTGTCCCTCCAAAACTGGATATCCTTGTCGAAGTATTTCATGTCCTGTTTTAGGTTGTCATTCCATTAGTAAATAGGTCGTCCGACCTTTTTAGATTTGGGCCTGTACTGCATTGCTGCATGAAACAGGTGTGGTTCAGAGCGTCTGAACATGTGTGCCAGGTAGCACATCCTGTGGTTCTTGATGCGTTTTGTTATGGTTTTCCCGTCTAAGATTTGATGCATTTTCTCTGTCTCGGTTTGTTGATCGAGTCTCTCCTGATAACTCGTTCGTATCATCTCGGTCTTGATGGATTCGCCTTTGTGAGTGCTGATACTTTTAAGTCATATATCATACAAGGTATGATAATATCTCCAGCTGTGTCCGTCCAAAACTTGATTCCCATGTCGAAGTACTCGTATTTGATGTCTTGTTTTAGGTTGTCGTTCCATTTGTAAGTAGGTCGCTCGCCCTTCTTAGATTTGGCCTTGTACTGCATTGCTGCATGCATGCGTGGTGTGATTCACCGTGTGCTAGATAGCACATCCTGTGGTTCTTGACGCGTTTTGTTACGGTTTTACCGATTTAAATTTGATGCATTTTCTTACGTCCGCAGTTTCCTGGTTTCCTTTTTTCCTAGCTTGGTCAATCAAATCATGACTCAACTCGTTCATCTCTTCTGAGCCGCAATAATGTGGTATTTGATTCGTTTTAGTTCTTCCAGCTCATCTGTAATGAGGATAAGATCGTCCGCAAATGATAATACCATCGGGAGTGATGATGATTTCCTTTGTTTCTTTCGTCGTCGGTCTAAGCGGGCCGAAGGCCCTCGGACCTTTTTTTTTCTCTCATTTGGATATCGGTACCCTGTTTTTTTTCGGTTTTGTTTGTTGCTTATTTTTCCTGTGGAATGTGTTGAGCGTTTGCATATGTTTTGCGGGGTGATTTTTTTTTTCCCCAGTTCGGTGAAGCATATTTATCACGTTATCTGAATGTTTCTTATTCTGATATTTAACCTTTTGGAGTGTTGCCTGGTTTTCTTTTACGTGATTATGCATATTGGAGTTATTTGGTTGCTTGCTTTGTAGAAATTTGGCCTTCTGTAGGTTAAAAAGGGCTAATTGGTGGTCCCTTGAGTAAATCGTCTGAAGAGTCAGAGTTACATCCGTTACAATGTTCCAGGGTACTTCGATGTTTTCATTCGTTGAGGTGATTACTACATTTGCTAGTTTTTTGTTATACAGTCTTGGTATTTTGGTTTGGTAGAATTTCTATTCAGCGCGGCACAGTTGCATTGTTTGACATACTTGGTCTCAACCGTTGTTACATTCGTACCTTGTCATTGTTTTTGTGTTTGTTTTTTTCCCCTTTTTTGTTAACTGTTCTATGTTGTTTGATCTTGGCAGTCCCCAAATTATTTTATTGTATTCTATTTGAAGTGTTTCCCTGTTAGCAATATTCATTAATAGTTCGCCGTTGTAGTTGGAATCTTCATGCTGTGTGTTGCATCGAACCTTTGCGTTGGTTTCTTCGACCTCGACCAATATGGGCGTTGAAGTGTCGTATTTGCAGCGCACCTGTCCTTATTTTTCGTCTAATCAAGTTTAATACGTTTGTGAAGGATCTAATTGCTTTCTAGGTTTTTGGTGGTGTGGTTTTTGTTGGGGTGTGAATTTGTTATGTACAGAGGAGTTGGCTTGTCTTTTCCCATGCCAACCTGCGGGGTAGCAGTTGTTGTTGTATTGTTACTTTGACCAGGACCCAGCTATCATAGTGCTTCGTGTAGAGGATGTGTATATGTATTGGTGGATTCTCTCGATCGCCGATCGGTGTTTTTCTGCGTTCTGTTTATGTGTACATTCACATTTACGAGGTACAATTCGGACGCGGTGATGATGGTATATTCGATATACCAGAATGTTTAATTAATTGCATGGTTATGTATTTTGTTATCCTTTGTTCCTGGAAAAGAATGCTATTGGGGAGAAATTCCTATATATTATTTAGAGGTGCTAGGCGAATTCTATCATCCTGTCAATGTTCCAAAACATAAGTAGCTTTTGTTTAGTCAAACCCATTTGTGTCTGTAAGGGGCTGAAACTGTCTAATTTGTGAGCTTGACCCTTTTTTTTTGTTTTGTATCGTTATCTGTAGAGCAAAAACGTCTGGTGCAAACTCAAGAGTTTGGGGTATTTTTTTTTATCTCTTCAGTCCACATGTTTATTTGAATTCCGGTGACCGTGGTCTTTTGCAAAACAATTTAAGGAATTTGTTATCATGATACACACGTCGACAAATCAAGCCATTCATTTCCAGTATAAACTGACTTCTCTTTGTGCGGAAAGCCTATACAATGCGAAGTCTGTTAAAACTGGAAATCCATAGCTTGATATGTAGCTGTGTGTACAATTATAAGATCTTTAGGTACGGCATCTTTAACGATATCATATTTAGTGTTAGAGTAATAACGTGAATTTGTTGGTGTGAAGACACTGGTCCGCAATGGCTGCTTGCGATGACGTTGCTTGCGCGCGCGTGGCATATCAAGGCCCTTCGTACGCAGTTTAGCAAACTAATCCCTGTAATATTAAGAACGGTCTCACCGGGTCTAACGCCATGGGTTACTCGTCCTCCGGCAGTCAGTCTTCACTACAGCCTGAAACGCACTTGTGACCCTAGCTAGATGTTTTCTTTTATATAAGGTGTAACAGAATAGACGCAAGTCCGTCGAATGGGCCAAAGAGAATTCAACCTTATTTGAAGGCAATAAGACACAATTTTAAATGCGTAGAGTGATGGTCAACCCGATTTTATTAATTATAACTGCTAGCTTTAAAAGGAGTAAGTTTTGGTTATTGTATTATGCTTTTAACTCAATAGTCTAATAGGGGTATATGGGGTCTTGTGTTAATTATGTTACACGTTGTCACGCCACCCGATTTTATAAATTACGACACAAAGAGACACAGACACAAAAAACGCGTTTTGATTTCGAAGTCGGGCGAGCCGACATGTGTTGCGCGCGCGCACAGACAACCGCTTGCGACGAGGGTTCAACTCGAACCTACAGTATGAAGAAAGTATGGATAACAAATATTAGTGATTAGGCCTAGGCCTAATCTATACTATATACTATACTAATATTATAAAGCTGAAGAGTTTGTTTGTTTGATTGAACGCGCTAATCTCAGGAACTACTGATTCTAATTGAAAAAATCTTTTTGTGTTGAGTAGCCTATTTATCGAGCGGAGCATCAATGAAAAATGTTGCAAAAACGGGGAAAATGTATTCCTTTTGAGAGTTTCCGTTGCGTTCCGCAACAATCATGTATGACGGTATTGTTCCTCTTAAAAAGTTCTAAAAAAAGTCCGCGACATATGTCTATCTTTTAAGGTTGACTCACTATAACTCCTTTAATTGGAATCAAATCTAAATACCATACTATCTCTAAACTAATATTATTAAGCTGAAAAGGTTGTTTGATTGAAGGAACTATGTTAAATGTTAGATAGCCCATTTATCGAGGAAGGCTATAGGTTATATAATATCACGCTACGATCAAAAGGAGCGGCGCAGCAACGAAAAATGGACGAAAACTGGTAGGCAATGTGATGCGACGGGAAGGGTCAAAAATTTGACGCGGGCGAAATCGCGGGCAGAAGCTAGTCACTAATATGTGTATGCATGATGGAAACTTACTTTTTGTTTTCTATTTTCAAAGTCAGAAGGGAGAGACCTAATTAGAACTTTGGATCGAAATTTTCAAACACTGACTTTGTTTTTGTGGGTGGGAAATCATCAAATAACGTGTCCCGCTGTTAGGCGGAGCAGGAGTCAGACTTTTACTGACTAAAACCCACCCCTGTTCCTTCAGTTGCCCATGTGCCAGGGACACGGTGTCTCTTTCGAACAAATCTCGCGACCCTGGCTGGCATCGGTCCTAGCAGACACCTTCAGTTCTGCTGACATCTCTTTGAGGCGCGCGTAGAACACTACGCGCCGTCGACACGAGCCTGGGGAGTCCGCTATCGACTCCCGACGCAGTTGTGATAAGGTAACGGGGTAAATAGGGACGTAGGGATGAATCGGGACGGTACTTAAAAAAACGATTTTAATGTTGAAAGTGTTCTTGCCGTCGACAAACTATACGTATAGTTTATTACCGTTAAAAACTACCAGCAGTATTTAACCAACAAATAGGAACTATCCTTAGGGCCGATTTTTCAATCCTCAGATAAACAGACGGATAGGGTTTATTTAATAGATAGTTAAAAACTGTGTTGTTCAATCGCCAAATAGGCTTTATTGATCGAATAATTCCCTTAACGGAGGAATAAATCTATTTGGCCCTTGGACGGCCAGATAACCGCTTGTTCCATTGATAAAAGACGTTGGCGTTACCAAACTTTAGGTTAGTTTTCGTTTTTAAAAAGTGTACTTAATGAGAATGGATGTTTGCGATAGTATTGGCGAAATGGCAAGTATGGATGAAGTCATCTACACTATCTACACTAATATTATAAATGCGAAAGTAACTCTGTCTGTCTGTCTGTCTGTCTCGCTTTCCTGCCAAAACTACTGAACCGATTTAAATGAAATTTGGTACACAGATAGTTTAGAGCCTGAGAAAGGACATAGGCTACTTTTTATCCCGGTAGTATGTTCCCGCGGGATAATTTCCGACCTCCACGCGGGCGAAGCCGCTGGCAAAAGCTAGTTTACTATATCCACACTCCACACTAATATTATAAATGCAAAAGTAACTCTGTCTGTCTGTCGGTCTGTCTGTCTGTCTCGCTTTCCTGCTAAAACTACAGAACCGATTTAAATGAAATTTGGTACACAGATAGTTTAGAGCCTGAGAAAGGACATAGGCTACTTTTTATCCCGGTAGTATGTTCCCGCGGGATAATTTCCGACCTCCACGCGGGCGAAGCCGCTGGCAAAAGCTAGTAATTAATAAATATAAGTATATGAATGAAAGTAAAGAAAGAATATGAACGAAAAGAAAGAATTGTAAGACCGAGTGTCGAACACTTTAAAGTGTGGGATTCAGTTTTACTTTCCATGATTATTTTAATACAATAAGAAATCACGGAATTACAAATAAAAATACCACACAACCAAAAAAAACACAACCTCTCAACGTAAAAAAGGGACATCTGGCTGCCGCAGATTTTTTTATAACATTTACAGTAAACAATGAAATAGTCCGTCCCGTTCTAACATTAGTTTATCCACACTAATATATATTTATATATATTATATATTTATATAATATAATATAATAATAATTACTAATATTAATAATAATATTATAAATGCAAAAGTAACTTCGTCGGTCTGTCTGTCTCGATTTCCTGCAAAAACTACTGAACCGATTTAAATGAAATTTGGTACACAGATAGTTTAGAGCCTGAGAAAGGACATAGGCTACTTTTATCCCGGTAGTATATTCCCGCGGGACATTTTCCGACCTCCACGCGGGCGAAGCCGCTGGCAAAAGCTAGTTCTGTATATTTGTTTCACCTCCCTGAAGTTAGCGTATTCACAGATGTGATATTCGGTTGAAAAACTGAGGACCACTTATCAGACGAATAAAGAGTCTAATAACTTTATTCTTTAGGTAGCTATTGGTACTTTTATCTGAGGATTGAAAAATCGGCCCTTAATAAAACTAACATTATATTATGCCTGTTTCAATTCCCAACACAGGGCAAAACTCACTGTTTGTTCCAATTTAGCTATTAACTAGAGCAAGTGATAACAATAAATTTAATTTATGCTATGGACGCTATTGTAGCGGTATTTGCCGGCAGGATGTGACGTCATCGCGATTCGGCGCACGGTCGAGTCGGCGCGAGAAAATCTAAGTACGACAAAATTTTGTCGCGCGCGCTTTTGTCCCAATTTCTTTCCCAACGATGTTAATGATTTTGTCTTTTTAACCGACGAAAAGAAAGGAGGAGGTTATCAATTCGACGCGTATATTTGTTTTATGTATGACCACGCATAACTTTGTACATGGTAGTCCGATTGTGATAATTCTTTTTTTTATTGGAAAGAGTATACTCCCAAGGTGGTCCCATATAAATTTGGAAAACAAAATCGAACCCTAAGGGTCGGAAAACAGAGGATGATTGATTGTTCACTCACTGATTGTAATGTATAACCACGCATAACTTTATACAGAGTAGTCCGATTTTGATAATTCTTTTTTCTTTGGATGGGGTATACCTTGCCAAGTATTATTAGTACATTCAAGCCACAAAAAAACTATAAAATAAAAACTTTTTAACAAAAAATTAAACCGCCGAAAAAACAGAAAAGCAAAAATAATAAACCTTAAAATTTTGAGTCGGCGCTGAAAAATCAATGAACAAAGATCACCAAGCGCCGACTCATAATTTTAAGGTTTATTATTTTTTGCTTTTCAGTTTTTTCGGCGGTTTAATTTTTTGTTAAAAAGTTTTTTATAGAATTAGTCCCGTGGGTGTCGTAAGAGGCGACCAAGACCTTACTAGAGAATGGGCAGCAGCGTTCTCTTTGTATTTTACCACCATACTGAAATCGCCAACCCGCCTGCTAAGCGTGGCGATTATGGCAAACCCCCCAAATTGGGGAAGGCCTATTTCCAGCAGTGGACGTCTTTCAGCTGAAATGATGAGCCTTTATAAAATGTAAATGCATGGTTTTTAACACATTTTAAAGGGGAAGCGAAAGCCCGCGAATTTAATTTTTTCTTATGCTTTTTGCAATTTGGAGGTCAGTATCGGCGACCATCCCGACCCTTGCTTGAGCCAAACATTCGTCCCTAAATATTATTCACTCCGAATCCGCCCCTCCCTTGCTGCGCTCTTCCAACAATGCCCTAAGCTGAAGTCTGTTCGTACCCCACAAAGAGAGCCCTTTGCATGTAGTCGTTCTAGTTTTTTTTTTCAGCCCTGGCTGGAAACCTTGGTAGGTAAAAACAAAGGTAGCCAGCGATATTCTCCTTTCCTCTCCTTGCTGGCTCTTCTCCATAGGAGTCAACAGATTGGAACCGCGCACCTAGCTTCTGACAGTTCTGACGTTTCGTAAATGCCCACGTAGGTTTATGTGAAATAAAAATATTTTGATTGATTGATTAATTGTCAATTGTTGTGAGACTATTGTTATTGTGTTGCGCAATCACCCCTCTGGCCGGAACATTTAATTACCGAAGCCAATTTCAAGAAACCTTTCAAAGGGTCCCGCAGACAGGCACGACGCGACGGTGCTTCGCGATTCTGCTAAAACAGTTCCCATGAAGATTTTATAGAAACTGTTCTACTAGTGGCGTTGCGACTGTGGGGCTGCGCCTTAACCCATGTTGGTATCAGGTACACTAATGAAACAATAATGATAAGTAACAACAGCAGCACCGGTCGCTTGAGCAGGTTAAGCTACGCTTGCTGCGGTTAGCATATGGATGGGTCACCATCTTTACCTTTACATACTGAGTACCCTGAGAAAGCACGGTAAGCAGTTGGTCCCGCTGCCAGTCGTAGAGCTTTGACGTTACGGATCCTCAAAGCCCGAAAGTCTGACAACTAGTCTTGGCAACGGGTATCGTATTACCCAGTAATGCGGGTTGCAGACCAAGAGCTAAGCTAAGTTAGTTTAGCTTAGCTCGCATAGCTGACGCAGTTTTCCATACTTGTGTGCCGACCGCAAACTATGCGATATGTATGGAAAACTGCGTCCGCTATGCGAGCTAAGCTAAACTAACTTAGCTTAGCTCTTGGTCTGCAACCCGCATTACTGGCTTGTTGACATATAAGCATCGATCACTAATAAAGAACTCGATGCATATAAGCAGTCGCTGCATGTAAAATACTGGTATTCAGTTATATCTGGTCAGACTGGAAGCCGACCGCAACATAATTGGGAAAAGGCTAGGCAGAGTGATTGAATGGTAGAACGATTTCGAAAATTCTTTCATTTGGAAGAGGAAGCTCCCACTATGTCGGTGGTCCGTGCTTTTTGAGTCAGCTTGAATAAATAATACACGGTATTTAATCGACTTTGTGTATGTTTCCTTCGTTCAAAATCGCGAGAATTATTGATCTTACGAGTTTCAAAGTCATGTTAAGAAATAACTAATAGGAATAATATTCTTTTCCCGCTTACAACATTTTCCACTTAATTTGTTTTAGCGTTTTTAACATTTTGTAGCATTCTCCCTAAACGAACCTTACTAATCGAATTTGCTATATTTTGAACGATTTTGAAAAGCGAATCGAATCGATTTTTTAAATCCATGTAAGCGCGTTACTTAATCTGTTGATATTGTAATGACTACCTATAGAACTTTGAGCCCTTGTAGGAATCGCTTTTGAAAACCGCATCGATCGCAAACGCGCGTTGTTCTCCGGGACACGGACGGAGGCACGGCGGCTAAAAATGAGAACGCACTGCCTTCAAAAGGCATCGTCCTCTCTCCCCACAGTTGAAAAACCTTTTTAAATCTATGTCAATGTTAACATTTCACAGAACTATTAAAACCAAGCTATCGCTAAATATGCAGTCAAGTTACTCGATAAAACAAAAGAGTATCTGGTTAACATTCCTAAAGGTCCCCTGACACTACAAGTACCCATTTAGACCATAAACAACGAGGCCATATGAGATAAAAGTGCTGCTTACCTATATCTGTCCTTCAAGTATAGGGTGGCAACATCACGTAAAGGTCAACGAACATAACCCGACAAAATAAGGAAGCCGCGACAATATCTACTTAGCAAACGTCGAGAGGTGTATTTTTGATTTGGTCGGGTTTTACGATAGGCAAGCAATGAGCGTTCTGTTTTTAAAAGGCGGGAATGCACACAGATTTGTTTACATTAAAATCGTGAGTCAAAGACAAGTTATCTGTTTGTTTATTATTTAAGAATAGGTACCTACTCTAAAGAGTTTTTATTACCAGATAGTAATTAGAAGAAATTAACAATCGTTACGACTGCATTTTGTTTAATCAGGTGATAAATTATGAGAGCAGCTAACTTAGGTAATAGAATTAATGAACTGTATTAAGTACTTACCTACTTTTCTAAACATGTTTTCCAGGGATTTTTAGCTATAGGTATTTATTTTAACTAGTAGTTATATCTTGCAGTTATATGTATATCTGAAAGGTTCAATAAACCTTCTACCTTTATAAACGTAGAGTTTACTGAACAGAACGATATACGTAGGTAAAGCAGATATTTTATCGTAGTCGTAACGTTGGCAAGGACGCGAGCCCGTTTTAATTCCAATCAATACTAGGATTTTCACTATGAGCGCTCACTTTTTAGGTTATGTTACGTTATAGAAGCTGTTTGGCCACCTAACACCTATATTATGTAAATTTCTGCACGCGCAAGTACAGTAGAGCGATAAAAGCACTATAATTACACTGATATGTAAATATTTCAAACCTACGTGGCCAAGTATGTATGTAAAATGTTCAGGTCATTCACGTCTGCTAACCACACAAAGGATTACATGCTAGCACAAATCAATGACTGTATTACCTTTTCTAACATCACACATTGAACATTTGAAGGCTTCCGCATTGTTTCTGTACGTACAAACGCTGCAATCCCAATAATTTTCTTCGAGCACTTTAGACGGCCTCTTGGCTCTCCGAATGGCATTTTTCTTGTCCATTTTAACTCACACTTACGGCTAAATAACACTAGCACACTGTAATCATGATACTTTATATCGTAAACAAAAGTTTTTACCGCACAAGCACAAAATAAATCGTCTGAGAATCATTATTTTTGTTTTACTGTGCACAGAAATGTACACTTCTTTACGCCATGACAGATCGTCAATGTTGAGTCGGTAAAACAGAACACGGGCGCCACTTTCTCTAGCACTGTTTTATCCAAAAGTCTGTTTATTTTCGTGATAATAGATGGCAGTAGTATTGGCTAAGTTTTATAGAATGGTCAAGCGTGAATAGTTGTATTGGTCTATGTAACGTTTGATAAATTAATCATTTTATCATGAAACGAAGAAACTGTTAATGATTTCATAATTTAAAACTGCAGGGGATACTTGGTATGTACTTTCTTATGCAATTTTCATTGGCCCGGGCAATGGGTCACTAGGTCACTAGGCCGTAGTGTACCTACACTTTTTAGTAGATTTGAGGTGTAATAGACTAATACTAAAAGAATAAGGCTTAAAAGCTAACTCATTGAATACAAGGCTAACTTTAGGCATAAGTACCTTTATGTTTTATCGGTCACATTTCCTTGACTTACAATTTTGTAGAGATGAGGCACTGTCATAAACAAATAGAAGAATATAAATATTTCGAGTAGGTATGGAATGAATATGTAAGTACTTACATAAATGATGAGGAGACTGACTACCACTCGTTCTAACAATCTTTTAACAAATTATCAATCAAATAAGAACTCTATCATTAACCCAACAAGGTCAAAATTAAAACGCTAACTGTATAAATGAATAGTTTCCAAAGATCGACAAAAAGTTCACTTTTATAAAGGCCAGTAGGAGCGGAATTCTTAGAAATGTCGACCTTTTTTTAGGCAAATGGGTAACTATGTGAAATTTCTCTACCTGAGACTGTCAAGGATTTTAGAAACATTTTGCTTTGGTATCTACAACGATAATAATGTTATAACAAGGTTGGCTTTTGGCTTCGCAAAAGACTGGCTGGCTTTGTGGTTGCCGAGGTTTGCAGGTAGGCATCCTTTCCACGTGTTGGCTGGCATAATCGAGGTAATGACGCGGCATTTCTCACCCCTACTGAAATATTTGGTTAATTTTGACGTCACTTTGCTGATGCAGAGGTCGCTTTATGTTTAGGCATAGACTAAGTAATATTTATTTGCGTGCCCAAAACAGACAAAATATCGACTTCTTCTTAGCTTGTCCATGAGAAAAATAACACGAATAAAATTTATAAATACTAAAATATATACCTACCTACCTAGTTGTTTAAATTTCTAAATTAGTTTGGCCCAAAATTCAGCAACGCGAATACCACTCGCTGACGCAGTCATTAGGTCCTCACGTGTGCAGGTGCAGTGCTAGATGGGAGGTGAGCCATAGTCTGTGGAGAGACGCCGCATACACACCGAAGATCTGAGCCGTCCATGAGCCCCCATTTTTGGACGTCTCCTTGCTACGACTTTCCTGGGTACGAAGGTTTAAGGTTTTCCTACTAGGCCACGGTAAGTTTTGCCTGGCGGGGAAAAAGAACTGTACGTACACACTGCTACATATCAAGGTGTACATTTCCAGTTTTAACATACCTCGCATTGTATAGGATTTCCACACAATGAGAAGTCAGCTTATACTGGAAATGTACTGCTTGGTCAGTAAACCACGAATTTTCACAACTGATGACACCTGTAATTTTTCTAAATAAACTATTTTTATTCTCAGGTATCCTTGGAATATTTTTCTCACTTTCTTAGCATCAGAAACATGTAGTGTTGAAAACTAAGATACAAGCTTACCACACCACGTCGCCAATTCTTACCTTCAGCTACATCCTGTGGCTATAAAATATTTTAAACACGATAACTAATTTGTCCAACGTCCCTTGTAGCTAACGGTATACCTGCATACGTGTAAAAGCAAGCAGGATTTGCATTTAGCAGAATACTCTTAAATATATACCCCTGCGTCGTTATAGGTCCCTGCACGCGTAGAATGACCACCATAGAAACGAGTTTTGTCGACGGAAGAATAGACAAAATGGCACGGCGATGTTAAAACTGAAGAGAGAAAATATTTATATTCTTCAGTCGACAAAATTCTACGAGGTCGAGCATGGTCACTAATTTTTCTCTACTTTTGAATTGGAGTTTCAGTTGGGGGTACATTTTTTACATGATTAGAGTCATGTGGGGTAAACGTACGCGGCGAATAAGTGTCCGCAGTGAATATTGTGCGTATGCCACGGATGACAGCGGGTTGAGACCTGGTGCATTTAGATCGCGTTTGACCACCGAGCTAGTGGACTGCGTCACAGGTTTGCCGCACAATGCTATGGAAACTTAAGCGACAATATTGCTTTTGCACGGATTTCTTATTTATTTCTTTGAAATTGATTTGCATGCTAAAGACATATTATTAGTCTGATTGAATAACAAAGTGACTAGGAACAGGAGAAATTAATCAATATTTTGTGTGAATCTACGTATTTTGTCTAAGGTAAATCATACTTCAAAATATTACTATTTTTATTTGCTTTGATGGGATGGGGTAAGTGTCCGGGGGGTAAGCGTCCGCAGTAATTAAAATGCGTATACTTACCCAGTTATATTTTTATTTTTTTGCCATCTAGAATGAAAATGCAAATATAGAAGGAAATGTCCTGACCGGAAAGTTTGTACACAAGAGCAGATTGATGAAGCCAAAAAGTTGATGAAAGAGGGAAAATCGAAACGAAAAGCCGCAGGAATTGTTGGAATCGATGAGAATACTTTTAAAAAACGTCTGAAACTAAAGCTACGCAAAGGATATGTTCCAGTGACCCTGAATGCTGAAGCTGCGTTACCTACAGTAGCAACTTTTTATGTACTCTGTCGATTATAAAAGTCACTTGGTATTGTTACTAGTTCTATCAGGATGCTGTCTATTTATCGGCTTCAATTGCGTACTGATTTTTCGACTACTGTAAATGGCCCTATCTAAGGGTTGTATTTTGTGACTACTATGAGGTGGCAATGTAAGTACAACGATGTTGTTCTCTCTGCAATACAGAGTAGCGTGCAGGTTATTATGGCTTGAATGATTGTCAATAATCAGTAGCATAAGATTATCCACAGTTGGTGAAGTGTAGTCCTTGAAGTGTACCAGTCACTGTAAATATAAGTCCGCGTTGATGAATCCGGAATAAGATGTCATGCCACTGCTACCAGCCGGAGCTCCGTCCATATGTTCACCCTTCATTCTTTTTCGAGGGAAAATAAATGCAGGTGGAACATAATTTCCAGTTGTACCTATCGACTATAGAAAAAAACATCTTCAGAACAAGATTACTACTGTCCGTTATGTCGAGGATAGTACTGAGGAGTGGATTGAGTGTTCAATTTATGAGTCCTGGTGGCACGACGCCTGTACCAGTTACGAGGAGGGCAAATTCACATGTGATCATTGTGCAATATCAAATTAAGTTTACGTGCGTACACTTAACCATAGGCGTGCGGACACTTTCCCACCGATGCGGGTAAAAAGCCGCATTTCCCTTGTTAACTAAATAATTAAGTAAAAAAAACAGTTATTGTTAGAATTGAAATTTTATGTTTTGTTTCCCTTCACAAATGTTTATAACATTAGAATAAAAGTTTTATTCTTTTAAATTCACAAAATCTTTTATTCTGGAAGCAATTAACTAAAAAATGCGTACGTTTACCCCACATGACTCTATATTAATTATAATCATCAATACAATACTCTAAGATCGTTTAATCCCACTGTATGACTATTAAATGAAAAAGTCCTTAGCGAATCCACCTTAATTACATTAGTTAGCACTCTCTTGCTATGTAAAGAATAACTGTCTTTGTCTTCATATAAACCCGAGTCTACGGGTCGCCCCGTGCTCGGGCCGAAGAGATGTCGAATTGAATAGAAAGAACTTTGTCTATTCTTGGTAGAATAGAGATAGAATTGGACATGCTACGTCTGCTGGTAGGCTCGGCCACCGGTCAAGCTATACATTTCCAGTATAAACTGACATCTCACTATACGAAAAGCCTATACAATACGAGGTCAGCTAAAACTGGATTTGTGTAGCTTGATGTGTAGCCGTGTGTAGCACAGAATAAACACTGGATGGATAAAATGGCGGCAGGTCACAGGAACAATCTGCGACTCCCACATCCCCCTTAAACTTAAGGGGAAGATATATAAAACCATGGTCAGACCTGCTGTCTTATATGGGTCTGAATGTTGGCCCCCAAAAGGGATGAATGAAAGGCAATTGCATGCAGCTGTGATGAGAATGTTAAGAGGGATGTGTGGTGTTACACGAATGAATAGAATAAGAAATGAGTACATAAGAGGAAGTCTGAAAGTGGCACCAATAACTGAAAAGCTGTGTGGGAATCGGTTGGCATGGTATGGTCACGTGATACGGAGGAATGAGGAAAATGTCGTGAGGAAAGTATTGAGTATGAATGTCGATGGCTATAAGAGTAGAGGAAGACCAAAGAAACGATGGATGGACTGTGTGAATTATGATATGGATAGAAAGGGGGTGACTTATACTGAGATGACGACTAATAGAGAAGTGTGGAAGAAAAAGACATGTTGCGCCGACCTACAATAAATTGGGCTTTCTTTTTTTTTTTTTCAGGATGGGAAATCATCAAATGACTTCTAGGGCGTGTCAGACTTTTACTGACTAAAACCCACCCGTGTTCCATCAGTTGCCCATGTGCCAGGGTCACGGTATCTCTTTCGAACAATCACGCGACCCTGGCAGAAGGGCAGGAGAAAGATGATGAATGTTGAAGTGTAGCCGTAAGTACCTATAATAGGTAGTTACCGTGTATTATAAGGGCTTTTGGACTTAAGTCCAAAAACACGGACAATATAAAATCGTGGCGGGTTTTTTCGCGCACATAATTTCCAACGCTCTGCTAAGCGCCGAAAGTCGAAAATCGAATAGTGTGTATTTGCGACACGCTGAGATTGACTCTGTTGGATTCTCAATGTTTTTTCTGATCAAAATTAGTAATACAACCCTCCAAGTTGAGTCCTATTGAAAATGATGGGTCAAATGACTTCTCCATGCGTGTCAGACTTTTACTGACTAAAACCCACGCATGTTCCTTCAGTTGCCCATGTGCCAGGGTCACGGTATCTCTTTCGAACAATCTCGCGACCCTGGCAGATTCTCAATGCTCGGTTCAACACCGACAATTGATAATTCAGTGTACGATAAAGTTCCATCGCGATATTTTTACGTCCGAATGGACGTCGTCTAAGGGGTTTTCATGCGTGTTTGTTGGCATAGATAATGGTTATATTTTAAACCGACTTAAAATACGGAGATTTAGAAGAAAGAAAGAAAATACGTTTATTTGCGGTAAATATGACGCAAAAAAAAACTGAACACGACAAAAATATTAAAAAGAAACTTGAGTGGTGTCAAGGAACACCCGGATGGAAAGAAGTTCCTTTCGTTATTGTCTATTTAAAATCTCTACTTATCTAACTCCATCAGCAATATCCGGAACTTGTGCAGAAACACTGTCAGGATTCACTATTGTTATTATTTTTTATTATTTATTATGTACAAAAAACCTGTATACACTCAACAAAAATAATCGTCGCGACACACACTGTTCAATGCGAAATAGAAAGACGAAACGAAAATAACTAGCTTGCTTTCTATGAGAGAGAGAGAGATAGAGAGAGACAGACAGAGAAACACGCGCACGCCGCACGGCTTACAACTATAGCAAAAAGTGTCGTTACTACTTTTGGTCTTAATTTATTCCGTCTAGCCCCCTTTCGCAACGCGTGATAAGGAACTTCGTTCCAAAAAGCTGGGAAAAATATGCGTCAAATCCACGCAAAACGGCCATCGCTCAGCATAATACTGCGACTCTATGTGAGACAAAGCCCCAGCGCTGGTTTATTATTAATTATTTACTAGTTTCTGCCCGCGACGACCTCCGCGTCTTTTAGCTCCCCTGACTCTTCTCGTCGTAACAAATCCATTCAGTCCGTTTTTCGTTGCTGCTCCGCTCCTTTTGATCGTAGCGTGATGTTATATAGCATACAGCCTTCCTCAATAAATGGGCTACCCAACACATAATTTTTCAATTCGGACTAGTGGTTCCTGAGATTAGCGCGTTCAACCAAACAAAAAAAATCTTTAGCATTAGTATAATCTATACTATATAATAATATAATATAATATATAATATAATATTATAAAGCTGAACAGTTTGTTTGTTTGTTTGTATGTTTGATTGAACGCGCTAATCTCAGGAACTACTGATCCGAATTGAAAAATTCTTTTTGTGTTGGGTAGCCTATTTATCGAGGAAGGCTATAGGCTATATAACATCACACTACAACGAAGAGGAGCGGAGCAGTAATGAAAAATGTTGCAAAAACGGGGAAATCACATGGGTAGGCGATTCGACGCGACGGGAAGGGTCGGGGGAGCAAGAAATTTAACGCGGACGAAGTCGCGGGCAGAAGCTAGTTTTAGTATAGATTTAGAATATTTGCTCACACACAGATCACACATTTTACACTCACACTTGCTAAGGCTAACAGCTCTTATGTTAAACTTCTTTTAAAAAAGTACACCATTGATTTACTTAGTTCCATATTTCGCCACCTGTCAATAAATATTTGGCCCTCTCTACAGTCGGGAGTACATAGATTGCAAAACATTTTCCAACCCTTTGAACGGTGAAAACAAAAGCAATTGAACCCATATAATTTACTAGCTTCTGCCCGCGACTTCGTCCGCGTCAAATTGCTCCCATGACCGTTCTCGTCGAATTGAATTGCCTGTCAGTTTTCAACCATTTTTCGTTGCTGCTCCGCTCCTTTTGACCGTAGCGTGATGTTATATACCCTATAGCCTTCTTCAATAAATAGGCTACCCAACACAAACATTTTTTTAAATCCAGACCTGTAGTTCCTGAGATTAGCGCGTTCAACCAACCAAACACACTAACAAACAAACATACAAACAAACTCTTCAACTTTATAATATTAGTACAGATTCGTGGAATTTCACGTGACCACGTGGGCCACGTGTAATTGCGAAATCGGTTTCAACTTTTGAACCACCCGTTTTAAAAGGGTTTCTCAATTCACGGGTACGCACACGTTGTTACTCGTGGATTGAGAAACCCGTTGTTACTAGGAGCGTGTCAAGTGGTCAAGATAAAGATAGCCCAGAGAGGCATTTGTTAAGAAGATAGAAACCTACATAGGTAGGTAGGGTGATTAGGCCGGTTTACGACCACTTAGTCGACTTGCCATCTTAACTAGCTTTTGCCACTGTTCGCCCGCGTATTATACATACTAGTGATCGCCCAATGGTCGAAATTCGACTGTACTTCATTTGAATAGAAATACATTATTAAATGAAAAACACATATATAGTCCATACTTCCATACTATCCATACTATCCATACTTCCATACTATCCATACTTCCATACTAATATTATAAATGCAAAAGTAACTCTGTCTGTCTGTCGGTCTGTCTGTCTGTCTCGCTTTCCTGCTAAAACTACTGAACCGATTTAAATGAAATTTGGTACACAGATAGTTTAGAGCCTGAGAAAGGACATAGGCTACTTTTTATCCCGGTAGTACGTTCCCGCGGGATAATTTCCGACCTCCACGCGGGCGAAGCCGCTGGCAAAAGCTAGTAATAAATATAAAAAAATATGGTTATATTTGACATTCAGTAACACTATAGACCAAGATAAGTTCCTTGCTATAGACAAATAATATTAAAAACAAATATTCTCGATATGCTCATAGATTTTAAAAATGAAATAGGTTATATAATATATCTATAAAATTAATTTATTACCTATGGTTATACTTGACATTCAGTAATACTTAGGGAGCTGGCGAGCAAAATTTTGATATGATCAGCACACAAGGAAGACGTTATTAATAGTGATAATTATACCCTAAGAAACATCAAGGACCTCGTCTGCCACCATGGTGGCGCTGCGTTGTAAATTTACAGCGTTTCAACAATGTTTAAAAAAAAAGGTGTGCTATATTATGCGCACACGTCTGCCTCTGGGGCTGATGATCACAGTCATCCTGGAAACACCAAGAATCGAAAAGGCAGACATCCAGGGCTCTGACTTTTGTAGTATTCATTTTTTACATTTATTTTTATGATTAAAAAAACTCTGTATGAAGTGCACACTTGGCAGATTTGAATTGTTCGATTAAAAACAATGAGAAGAACCACGGAAAAATAGTCTGCCAACATGTTGCCTCTGCGTTGTCTAATGACAGTGCTCCAAAAATGTAAAAAAAAAGGTGTGCCATATTATGCGCACACGTCTACCTCTTGGACTGATGTTTGGATTCCTTATGAAAACCAAGAAAATCGATGAGGCATAGGTTCAGGCCTCTGATATTCTAAAGGCAGACCATTTGATTTTTTTTTTTCAACCCGACGCTCGCTCCAAACCAAGCAGGTATAAAATATCCCCATAGTTCCTTTCGTGGTGTCTCTCTTTTATTTGGGAATATGAGTGAGAACGGTATAACTCAGTTCCGACCTTTTCCATATATCTATACATAGCCTTTTTTTCAGGATGGGAAATCATCATGTGACTTCTCCCGCTCTGGGCGGAGCGGGAGGGCGTGTCAGACTTTTACTGACTAAAACCCACCCGTGTTCCATCAGTTGCCCATGTGCCAGGGTCACGGTATCTCTTTCGAACAATCACGCGACCCCGGCAGGTATCGGTCCTAGTAGTTTTGCTGACATCTCTTTGAGGCGCGCGTGGAACACTACACGCCGTCGACCCGAGCTTGGTCCTTACCGGGCGGCGAGCTACCCATTGCTCGCCACCCGCAAGCTCGCGCCTACGGTGGCCGGGAGTCCGCTATCGACTCCCGACGCCCGGGGCGTCTCCTCCTGCGGCGGCTAGAGACGTGAGGGCGCAGAGACTGCCACTCCCTCACGCGCCCCATCTATATATAGCCTCCCCTTTTAATTTGCACGCTTTTCCTCTCTCTTGCTCTCAGGCACTTTCACACGTCTTGGTTCAAAATCTACGTATTTTACACAAATAAAACGTGATTAAAAAAGTTAAAGACTGTTCCTATCCAGATCCTAATCCTATTCAGATTACAATCAAACAGGCAATTTAAAAAAAACTAGTGATCGCCCATTGGTCGAAATTCGACCGTACTTCATTTGAATAGAAATACACTTTAAATTAAAAAATATAGATAATAATAAATATAAAAAAATAATATGGTTATATTTGACATGCAGTAACACTATAGACAAATTGTTGACGCTGTACTACTGTGGAGAGGGTTCGCTGGCAGGATGGTGATGGCCAGGACCAGGACGTAGGTGTAATGAGTAAAGAATACCTTCTTCAGGACTCTCTTTTTTATTTTTTTTATACTTCTTAACTGCTGGATATGGAGCAATATGGAATGAATTATCACAGAAATTTGTTCTGTTTTTATAGAATTCTCCCTATTATTTTTAATTAATTATGACGGTTCCAAATGTCATAATTATAACCAGCCTGTACAATCTATGACCAGCCTGTACAATCGTGAGGCAATAGGCATACAACCTCTACAGTTTGCACACGATACTAAGTTTTGTATGGGAAACTTACTAATGCCATACTTGACACTCCCCATAAAAACACAAAAAATATTTCTTAAAGATCTAAAATAAATTCCTATCGTCGCTAATACAAATAATATTAAAGACAAATATTCTCGATATGATCATAGATTTTAAAAACCGGCCAAGTGCGAGTCGGACTCCGCACCGAGGGTTCCGTACAAACCTGTACGTATTTTCGGTTTAAAAATATATATTTTTTTTAATTTTTATATTTAAGTTGATTGAATGTAAGGTAAATTGCGGTTTACGATTTATGACGTTTTAAAAAAAAACTACTCACTCGATCTCGTTCAAACCAATTTTCGGTGGTAGTTTACATGGTAATGTACATCATATATTTTTTTAGTTTTGTCATTCTCTTATTTTAGAAGTTACGGGGGGGGGGGGGGGATACACATTTTACCACTTTGGAAGTGTCTCTCGCGCAAACTATTCAGTTTAGAAAAAAATGATACTAGAAACCTCATTACCATTTTTGAAGACCTATTCATAGATACCCCACACGTATGGGTTTGATGAAAAAAAACATTTTTGAGTTTCAGTTCTATGTATGGGAAACCCCAAAATTTATTGTTTTTTTTCTATTTTAGTGTGAAAATCTTAATGCGGTTCACAGAATACATCTACTTACCAAGTTTCAACAGCATAGCTCTTATAGTTTCGGAATAAAATGGCTGTGACATACGGACGGACGGACAGACAGACAGACAGACAGACAGACAGACAGACAGACAGACATGACGAATCTATAAGGGTTCCGTTTTTTGCCATTTGGCAACGGAACCCTAAAAATGAAATAGGTTATATATCTATAAAATTAATTTATTACCTATAGTTATACTTGACATTCAGTAAGACTATAGACACAAAATCAGGCTTACTAACTTAGGGGTTTTCCCAAATTTAGGGGGTAAATAAGAGGATTGAGATTTTTTAGGGGCATTCCATTTTTAGGGGTATTCTTAGGGATTTTTTGCCATCTTACATTTCTCATTGTGTTTTTGATTACAATAAAAGTATTAGCGACTTCTAGTACGGTTCCTCGATACTAAGAATGTAGAGTGAATGATTGTTGGTAACACTGCACAAAATAATAAAGACACATTTGGACCATAAACAAAAGAATATCTATGCATGTGTGTATTAGATACACGGTAATGAACAATAGTGTGTGTAACGTTTTATTTACTGAAAATAATGTATTTTTACGCATAATTTAAAAAATATTAGCATTCGTCACTTCTTCTCTGTATAAACTATAAGTGTGCAAAATTTCATACTCCTCCGTCCGCCCAATTTTCGTAAAAAGGGATCCAAAGTTTTCGCTTCACGTATTAATATATAGATACTTTTTTAATTAAAGGTCCAACGCATTTCGTTTGGGTTCCCTCTATCTGGCAGAAACTTGATGCTCCGAATTTTATTTGGCATAACACACTTGGCATAATCTTATTTAAACGAATATTTGTAAGGCATAAAAAATGTTTAGCATAATCATTGTTTGGCCGAATGTTTATATGCTCGACTTTACGCTGGCATACTTTTAAGATGGCAGAATTTTATTTCGCATAATTACCTTTGGCAGACTTAAAATTCCGCATAATTTCGTTTAGCATAACACTTATTTGGAGCAATGATTATTTGGCATTATTTCACTTGGCATACTATGAGGATGGCAGAATTTCATTTAGAATAATTTTGTTAGGCATATTTTCATTTCTATTAAATTGCATTTTAACCTTAAATAAAATGGAATAGTGTCTTAAAAAGTCAGTATATGTTGTGCTACAAAAATTATTGACAGAAACGAATCGCTGCAGAACCGACTCTACGTAGTCTTGTCTGCCCTACCCCTAGAGTGTAATTTAAGCCCGCGTAGGCGCGGAGTGGCGAGGCGGCCCGCGAGCTGAGGAGCAGGTGGTTTTGACGGCCGCCGCCGCCGGCCAGCAAGGTCGCGTGGGACCGCCGGAGCCCCGCAGCTCCGAAGCCATGACAGAAACCATGCATGCTGCATGTTGCATGCTCGCCTGCATGCTGTAAGCTTGCTTGCATGCTGCATGCTTGCTTGCATGCTTGTTTGCTTCATGCTTGCTTGCAAGCTGCATGCTTGGTTGCTTGCATGCTGTATGCTTGCTTGCATGCTGCATGCTTGTTTGCATGCTGCATGCTTGTTTGCATGCTGCATGCTTCTTCGATATGAAGTGTATGCCAAAAGATGATTCTAAGTTTAAAGTTTCTGAGATATGATAGTTCTGCCTTTTAATAACTATAGATATGAAATTATGCCAAGAGACGATTCTGACTGCGAACTTTCTGCGATATGATGGTTCTACTTTTTAATTATTATGGAATAAAATTTATGCCTAAAGATGATTCTGACTTATAAAATTATGCGTTGTGAATGTATGATAAATGAGTGTATGCCAAACGATATTCTGCGAAATGAAGTTTATGCCATCCGCTGTTATGCAAAATAATATTATGGCGAAAAAAATTCTGCCATAAAGGGTGGACCCATTTCGTTTCTGGTTGGTAGGTATTGAGGAAAAATATGATTGCATAGATTTCAGCTCCAGAAGTTTAATCGTTACCGTGAGTTTAGAGGATAATATTAAATAAAATTATAAGAATAAAACTATAAAGAATATTAATAATCCCATGCAATACCCGCCGTCCCTTGATTCCGTGAATTTCAAACAGTTATACAGCTGAAAATCAGTGAGCAAAGAGTCTACAACATGTTTTTTCGAATCCACAGAGTCATAGTGAATCGAATGGGCGCAATGAGAACCGCGTGCAAATGACTTAGTAGAGCTTTTTTTTTTTTAATTTTTACAACTCCGTCCCATGATAATGCAGAGTCCTGAATGTCTGCTTCTTCGATTTTCTTCGTTTCCAAGATGATTGTGACCATGAACTCTAGAGGCATACATGTGCAAATGATTTAATACCCCGATTTTTTTAAGCAACTTCAATCCGCTGTAACGCGAAAACGCAGCGACATAGGACCTTAATTGATTGGACCAAATCGATTCGTAATGATTTGAAATGCTCGCCAGCTCCCTAACTATAAGACTATAGACATAAAATAAAGACAGATATTCTCGATTGGACCATAAACAAAAGAATATCTATGCATGTGTGTATTAAATATACTGTAATGAATATTAGTGTGTGTAACGAGTTATTTATTGAAAATAATATATTTTTACGCATAATTTAAAAAAAATATTAGCATTCGTCACTTCTTCTCTGTATAAACTATAAGTGTGTGAAATTCCATACTCCTCCGTCCGCCCAATTTTCGTAAAAAGGGATCCAAAGTTTTCGCTTCACGTATTAATATATAGATAAGCCTTCTTGAATCACTCTATTGATGAAAACTGAATCCGGTACGTAGTTTAAAAGATCTAAGCGTAGAAACGACGATCGACAACGAAGTGGAAGCGACTTTATTTTATATAGCTTCTGCCCGCGGCTTCGCGCGCGTGGATGTCGGAAATTAACGCAGGTATTTCTAAAACAAAATATTTTTTCTAAAATAAAAGTAGCCTAAGTTACTCCTTGTTACATCAGCTATCTGCCAGTGAAAGTCCCGTCAAAATCGGTCCAGCCATGTCAGAAATAAGCCGGAACAAACAGACAGACAGACAGACAGATAGACAGACAGATAGATAGACAGACAGATAGATAGACAGACAGACAAAAATTTGAAAAAATATTGTTTTGGTATATGTATCGTGTATACCTCCATATCCACTAAGTAAAAAGTGGTTATCTTAATATTACAAACAGACACTCCAATTTTATTTATTTGTATAGATGTATAGACTATGTAAATACTAAGATATCACAATTACAGAAAAATGATAAGATTTTTTGTATCTTTGGGCTTTTTCTTTATGCTTAACGGATTTGGATGAAATTTAGCACATGCGCAGACTATGACCTAGATTAGGGCATAGGATAGTTTTTTCTGACGGAATCAAGACATGTGTGTTAAAGGTGGGGCGTAGCTACAAATGAAAAAAATCTTTATTTTATAACAGTGATAATTTAATTATACAATATTGCGATTTCCACTAGCCAGCCGGTATGTACTGTAAGAATCTCATCTTCAAATAGGAGAAGTGAGCTTGACCACTTACTAGAGAATGGGTAGCAGCGTTCTATTTGCATTTTACCACCATACTGTGATCGGCAACCCGCCTGCAACTTCAAGGCCACTTCACCTGAGTTTTTAAGCCTGGGATACACTAGGGAGCAAATGAAGAAACATGTTGCAGAACATATCCCTCAACAACTACGTGAAGTGTCCCGAGACAATTGTCGCGGAACATATTGCCGGCCACACTAGTCAGTGCTCATAGAAATGTCGCCCGAGGAGGTTGTGGCTATTAGTGCTGCGTACATAGTAAATATATCGAGTGTGTTGAAACGTAAGAGAAAGAGAAGGTCGTGGATGCGGAATTTCTTACTACATCGAGAAAGAAGAGTTAATATTTTAGTGATCTCCGAATGTGACAAATGACGCGACATGGCGCGGGAATGTATGAAGAATTTTTCGCGTACACGATTCTGAACACACTGCTTAGCACCGTGAGTTGAAAATCGAACACCAAAACACACTGTTCAATTTTTGACGCGCTAAGACGCTATCTGTGGGATTCTGAATCCTCGGTTCAATACCGAGAGTTGGAATTCCAATGCGTAAAAAAATCCCACCGGGATTATATTACGTCGCTTGTGGACTTGTGGTCGTAGAATAAAAGCTTCAGACAGGCGCAACGCGACTTTTGCAGAACAATTTCCTAGATTTATACATGGTTCTATGAGAACTGCGCCGCGACCGTCATCGACACGTCGCTCCAGTCAGCATGGAGCTTTAATTGTTTGACACATTGTGAAACAGATTCATTTTGTAGGAAATTGCCAACCTAAACATCGCCTTGAATATTATTGAACTGTGAACTGTGAAGATGAAGGCCATTCCTAGTGTTAGTGTATTTGTTTTGACCCCGTGTCCATGCATATCCTACGTAGCACTGGAGAGTCTACTTTAGGTAGTCTACTAGAGAAAGTGAGAACTAAATACTCGTAGTCGTAGATAACTAAAGCCCATTATCACTAATTCTAGACAACACTTAAATTAATGCCTAAATAAAAGCCCGCTGTTGAATTTACAACTTTCAGCGCCGAGCTGAGCGCTAAAACTCGATCAGCGGGTATAATGTTGCTGTTTATTTCCCACCGTTCATTGTTTGTAGTAGCGTGAAGTACGACCAGGCTGAGCTTAGGACCTGTGGATGAACAATTTTGATCGTTAACACAAAACTAAGAAAGTTAGACAATGGTGCCGATTCCCTTATTCACAAACTAAACTAAATTTAAGTTCAGTGCATCTTTTTCTTTCTATTTCATTAAGGAAAGGACAGAAGATAAATTTTAGTTTAGTCCTGTCAAATTAATCAGCGCTTGACGTAAATTGACGTAATTTTAGTAGACAAGTTTTTAATCACGTCTAAACTTGTATGGAGTAGTGACAGGCGCTGATTAATTTGACAGGACTAAACTAAAAATTTTCTTTTGTCCTCTTCTTAATGAAATACAAAGAAAAAGATGCACTGAACTTAAATTTAGTTTACTTTGTGAACAAGGGAATCGGTACCAGTGTGTAATGTGTTGTTTAAAAATTCGCTAAGCTGGAGTGGGAGTTGGCTGGCCACGTCCGCCGTACTGCCGTATGACCATTACGTGGAGCCCAGACACAGGATGAAGATACAATCATCACTGCTAATAATCGTCATTTTTTCAACCGAAAGACGTCCACAGCTGGTCATAGGCGTAGCTCCGCCACTTCGAGCGGTTCTGATGACCGATGGAGACGAAAGGTTTTGGAGTGGCGTCCTCGTACCAGAAGAAGAGTTGGAAGGCCTCAAGGTGGAATGATGACCTTGTGAAGACCGCAGGAATCCGCTGGATGCGGAAAACACATGACCGGTCGAAATGGTGCAGGTTTTTTAATGACTGACAGAAAATGTCAACACTCCTGGGCCAAGAATGATGACCTGAATCATTCTGCATTTAAGGTAACAGTTTGCTTATCAGTGTCCCTTACACCGAGTATAACACAGGAAAATATCATCCTAATATTTTAAATTAACAGTTAGACAATTTTGGAGACTAGTCTAACTAATAACTTAACCTTCATGAAAGGAAGTCTGAAAGTGGCATCGCATCGGTAACTAAAAATTTGCGTGGAAATCGGTTGTCATTGTATGAGCTTATGATACGGAGGAATGCGGAAAATGTTGTAAGGATAATTTTGAGTATGAATGTTGATGGCTACTACGCCGTTTTCCGCGCGTGCTCATTACAGGAACTGCGGCTGTTTGCGGTGTCTGAGGATGAAAGGGCCCACATGAAGTAATGTTGGCCAAGACCAGGCCGGGGGAGCGTGACTAAATGCGCAAGCACTCCAGCACCCAGGCTAAAGGTAGCGAACACCGGGTGGATTTAGTAAGTAGGACCCCTCAACCCACCTCTGGGTGGAGGACATTCATGAGGATTTTCACACGAAAAAAAAGTAGAAGAGACAACTATGGAAGAAAAGACATGTTGCATGGACTCCAAATAAATTGGACAGTAGAATGATGACGGTAAGCAGCCTTCAATGCTTCCTTTCCTAATTTGTAACGGAGCAATTTTTCAGAAGCTCTTTTCCAATATATTCTTATGTCATTACCTTTCTGCCAGGGTCGCGGTTTTGTTCGAAAGAGCTACCTTGGCCCTGGCACAGGCAACTAAAGGAACACGGGTGGGTTTAGTCAGTAAAAGTCTGACACGCCCTTCCGCTCCGACGTCATTTGATGATATCCCACCAATAAAAAAAGTCCTTACACTCATAAAAGCATTGAGGTTGACGTCAGCAAATCTTGCGGCGGTCAGTTTGCACGGCTTCTGCGCCCTGTAACATTTATTATATACATGAATGATAAATGATTTTATTTCTGCAAGTTTTACACGTCAATTAAATATTTTTTTAAACTAGATGAGGTCGACATTTCCTATCTAACAACTCTGAGAAGACAGGCCGAAACAAACTCAGAGGTTTTAAAGTCCTGACATAATCTTGGTCACAACATGTGAAGACTATGTAGATTGGTGACTGAAATGGTCATTTGAAGAATAAACCACACAGATTGAGTGGACCTGTCCAGTCAGTACAAGCATTTGTCACTAATCGTTTGGCATAACATAACATCACGTCTTGTCTCCCCGAAGGGTTGAGCAGAGGTGAATTTGTAGTACAGCAAAATTTTGCCAGTTCTGTTTTTAAGTCCTATATACTAATAGGAGGCGCTCCTATTGCCATCAGCCAGGCACAAATGAATTTTCACAAATTTTTTCAGGATGGGAAATCATCAAATGACTTCTCCCGCTCTGGGCGGAGCGGGAGGGCGTGTCAGACTTTTACTGACTAAAACCCACCCGTGTTCCATCAGTTGCCCATGTGCCAGGGTCACGGTATCTCTTTCGAACAATCACGCGACCCCGGCAGGCATCGGTCCTAGTAGACCCCTACACTGCTAATGACATCTCTTTGAAGCGCGCGTGGAACACTACGCGCCGTCGACCCGAGGCTGGTCCTTACCGGGCAGCGAGCTACCCATTGCTCGCCGCCCGCAAGCTCGCGCCTACGGTGGCCGGGAGTCCGCTATCGACTCCCGACGCCCGGGGCGTCTCCTCCAAGACATCGGGCTGCTATTGAAAAAGTTCACATAGAAAAACCAGAAAAATATTTTCTCTGAGCTGGGAATCGAACCCACGACCTCATGCTCAGCGATAGTGCTTGCGACCCCTAGACCAACGGAGTAGTTTGGAATTAGATGTGCCATCAGCGCTTAGCTTAAGTTCTGAGTTGAGTTGTACGGTTACTGACAAATGTGTGCACTAGCTGGACAAGTCCGCTCAATCTGTATGGTGCTTTCCTAAAAAGATACCAGTCTAAATGGTCTTTACATGATCTGACGGAGATTACGTCTGCACTTTAAAAGGGACTGTAACCTCTGTGTTTTTTTCTTCTCAGTGTTGTCTGATAAGAAACGCCAACCTCATATAGTTTTAAAACTATGATTGAAGTGTAAATGTGTTCGTACAGACCAACTTACAGGAATCTTAATAAATTATTATACCGACAGCGTACTTCAGGCTATCCTATTAAATAGGATACACAGACAGGGAAGTGCGCTTTAGTTTGCGCCAGCAGGCCTTATGCAGACACAAAAGGAATACGATGACGTTTTCATTCATTAAGGGAAAGTTTCGCATTTCCTAAATGTACTCGTGAAGAGCCATTTAATTTTTCAATGGGGCGATGGTCTATCCCGAGAAAGTGACTATAGGCCACATATGTAGGTATAAGTTCACGCTTAATCAAATTCAATGTGTTCATTATTTCAGCCAAAAGACGTCCACTAGTGGGCAAAGGCCTCATCCAATGTGGGGGAGTTCGCCATAAACGCCACGCTTGGCAGGTAGGTTGGTGATATGTAATATTTTGTCGGGAGTTTAGATCTCCGGGTTAACTCCATTACCTGGTTTGAACCAAGAGCAGCTGTTTTCCAACTTTAGCATTGGCGAAATACCATTTACAGTTGTACACGGCATTGCTGATCTCCAAACTCTGAAATAATAACTCAGTTTACAGTCTTTACTTCTGTAGATGATCATTTAAAACATGAAACATTCAATTGATGTTTATACACTAAGATATTTGAAATATACTTTCAGAAAAGGTCATAAGTCATAAACTCACGCCTTTGTCTCATAGAACAGGTAGAAACCACAGAACGCCTGTTACAATCCTTACGAGAGCTCTTTTTCTCGAAGTCTGGTGATATACGCACGCTCGTTGCAAATATGAAGCACCTGACTTTGCTGGTGAATATCACCAATAAGGTCACTATAATATGTCCTCTTAGGGCGTCCCCTCCCGGTATTCCACTGACATCTGCCTTCTATATATTATACGTTACCCGCCCTTCATTCATCATCTCAACATAATCAAACCAGAAAAGTTCATTGAAGTGTTAAATGGTTCTAAAATTTCCACAAATACTAACCGCACTCATCATCAAATCAGCGAAGAAACACAAGAAGAAGACTTGCATTAGAGCCATGGACAAGAAAGTCAAAAACGTAACGATAATGACTATATCATCCACAATCTGAAAGTTTCAATAAAGTTTTAGAACATCACAAAAGAAACAGATCAAGATTTGAATTTTTTGACGAGCATTGTTAATCTTCGACATCCACGCGGGCGAAGCCGCGGTCAAAAGCTAGTACAGAATATAGTAAACTATAAAAAAAAACCTTCTATTTCAGTATCTGATCACGACGTGTAAGTGCCAAAGATATCTTCACTTATTCATACATTATAACACAGTATTCAAGAGTATCATAAACAGCTGTGTGCAAATGCATGCAATAATGACATGACGATGAAGATGCAAGTGGCACATTCAAGAAAAACAGTGGAATTACCGTAACATTGAATCCAGTCAGGCAAATCACTAACGAACTGGACAAAAAGTTGAATAGCGTTGACTTCGAGTAGATTGTTTCTAGAATGATTGTTGAGCTGTAAATAAAATCGTATATATCAGATGGGTCTTTGCGTAACTCACTTACATTGGAAATTTCTTTCATTTTGACGGTTCAGCCACATTCATTGTATTGTTAATATGAAGAAAGTAATAGGGATTTCCTTCAAAAGTATCGGATTGTGGTTGAAAGTGGGTCACGCAATCATCATCATTATCTGTCTAGCCTTTTCCTAACTATGTTGGGTTGGCTTCAAGTCTAACCATATGTAGCTGCGTACCAGTATTTTACATGGAGCGACTGCTGGTCTAAACGCCACAACTCAGTTACTGAGAAATACAATACTTCTTGATAAGATTAGTGTGAAGGGTGCTGATCTTCTGATTATACATATAGCATAGCACATTTATGAAATCTAATACTTCATACTTAATCAAGTCAAATGCATAATATGAATGTAACATTACTCACTGTATCAAATCATGATGCCATCTCACTAACTCAGCGAACTTTTCACGAAATTCATCTTCTTCATACCTTTCTTCCTTAGAGATACTCCTGTCAGGTATGGCCCTCTCAAAATCAAATTGCAGCAGTCTGAATTGTACACGAATATGAGTGCAGCAGGTGAAGAACAAATAATCTGCTGCTGCCATTTCTAAAAGGACTACGCATTCTGAAAGTTTTTCAACGACTTATTAGTTGACTCCCACGAATTAACTCGCCTGATCGGGTAAATCTTCACTTTTAAATTATATAAATGTTTCTATAGGTGACTATATAGGTACTATTTTAGTAGTAGGTTTGGTTTCTGCACTTAGTCCTTCAACTGGACCATTGTGCGTGAGCCATGGCGGCTATCAGTGATTATTCGAACTATAGACGACTCGCACGGAGTCAATATATTTGTGGATGAATCAATCATTTCAGAAATGCGTATTAGCCAACTGGCATTAGATTTAAAGTGTGTAAGAGGGAATTCCCTTATTTTTTTAAATACATACCATTGAATATTTTAATTGCTGTCGTAATGAGCTTTGATGTTAAAGAATACATAACTGTGTTGGGTCTTGGAGGGCATATTTTGAAAAAAGTCACGGGCCATAAAAAATTAGAGTGCTATTTCACTAATACACCATTACGACGATACATTAAAAAATCTTACTAACCAGACCAAATCTGATGGATGTACGCAAAAGGCCAGTATATCAACTCGTGAGGAATGAACGAGAACACGTCCAAATACGGCAGCAGCATCTCAAACTCCTTCGTCTTATAATACTTCACCGCTATCAATATCATCGGTGTCATGTCGAACACTACTATCATTGAACAATTTAACACATACAGGGCATTAATTACTTTATTTAAGAAACCTGTTTCATCTTCTATGATTTCTTCTTTTTCAACGCACTTCTCTCTATTATTCTCTTTGATTTCTAGATCTCTTAACAACTCGATTAGCTCTTTAACTTGCTTTTCATACATCTGATGGTAAATAGATTTTATTATTGCAAGTATTGAAAATGTCAGGCAAGGAGCAACACTTGTGACTTCTATAAAGCTTTTGCCAGTTACTATTCCGAGTATTATGTAGTATATACTAGCAATTACTGCTGAAAATACCACCATAAAGTTTACGGAGTATAACCATCTGTGTTTGATCATGTCCATTAGTGTGACGATCGTTTTTTGAAGATTCATTCCCGAATATCGAAAAAGGACGCCTAGTTTGTCAAGTGATTGATCGAAAAGCAGTGGTTTAGTCATTTTTCAGTAGAGATATTTTCAAGTTAAGTAAAAAGATATTCAATTCAAAATAAGAGAGTAAGCAATGTTACCGGTGTTAGAGAACTGTATGGACTGAACTTTGCCATGTGTATGTTAAGGTCATAGCAGGTACGACAAATATAACATTGGTTTAGGGTAAACAATAGCACACTCTAGACATCGGTATCGCTTACACGCTCCGCTTCATATATCGTGATTGTATTTTCCATACGATCAAAATTTTGTTTTCTTCCTTGTGAAACGTAGATTGTTTTAAATGTGCTGTATATGATGTTTGTATCCTCATTTTATTCATGTACATTTCCATTATTTTTCATTCCATAACCTCTTATTTTCTATTTTTTTGCTTTCATTCTACACCTTCTTTCTGTCCTTGATCTTCTTTCCATAGATCTGCAGTCACCTTCCTTATATCCAATGTTATATGTATATTATACGCGAAGCTAAAACCGTCCGTACCTCTTCTTACGTAAATTACGCGCACAGCACGCTTAGCATGAGCACCGTAGAAATGGGTTTTGTCGACGGAAGAATAAACAAAATTACAGATTGTAGAAAGATTAAAGACGTTTACGTGTACGTTTTATGCTGGCGTAGCATGGCAATTCTATATCTATTCTACGAAGAATAGACAAAGTTCTTTCTATGGCGGTCATGCTACGCGTGCAGTTAAAATTTATATGGAGGAGTGCAGAAAAATTAAATTTTTTTATAATAATGTACTAGAAACACATTAACTATTAAATTAATTATGGTCTCTGGTGTGTTATTTCGACCACTGAGCGAACACCACTTCTTTAGATTGCGAACAACACTTTTTTAGATTGACCTGCGTTACTTTTTCCATGCAATCGATCCAAAACTCGTTCAAAGTGTACATGCGGCCTGCTTTCCCGAACCCCCTCCATCAAATACTTAGGTATACTAATAGATGAAAAACTTGACTGGGGCAGTCATACAATGGCGCTGGCTGGGAGGATTAGAAGAATGATCTATTTATTCAAGAACCTACGAAATGTGGCAAGTTTCAAACTTCTAATGCAAACTTACCGTGCGCTGTGTGGTTGCCTAGTCAGGTATTGCATCTGTGCCTGGGGTAATTCATGCAAAAACCATCTGATCACAGTAGAAAGGGCGCAGCGAGCAGTATTAAAGGTGATCATGCGCTTGCCATTTAGACACCCAACAATTAACGTCTATGAAAGGGCCGACGTTCTTTCCGTGAGAAAACTCTTTGTGCTCGAAATGTTGACAAGATACCATAAAATATCCGTACCTGAGCTACCTATTACATCAAAACGTGTAGATCGCTGCCCAATACCGCGTGTTAGAACTGTCTTTGCAAGACGTCATATTGATGTTCTAGCCCCTAAATTATATAACAAATTTCTAAAAAATAACAAGGTCTGCAAAACCTATAGTGTTCGCAAATTTAAAACCAAATTGACAGTTTGGCTCAAACAGTACAATTATGATGAAATAGAAAACCTTATCTCTAATGGGTAATTATATATTTATAACTTCACATTCACACTAAACACCCACCCACACACCACACAAACATACATGCTTCACCAAATGTTTAATGTTTAATATAATCCTAGTTTTAAAAAAATGCTGTTATAGTACCATAATTTGACACTGTGACTTGGACAGGCGAAGACACTGGTCCCTATAATACAGTTGACACTAGTTTAGGGACCAGGGGATTCACATTTGTGTTAACATTTATGTCAATAAACTTATTACTATTATTACTATTACTTTTATGTAAGTTTCAGTTTAAATTGTCACCTTTATTTTCTTTTAAAGTCTATATCGCCATCATAGAGGATTCCCGCAGTCAATATTGCTATACTTTCTGTTTTTTGTTACACTTAATATCACATAAATAATTTATTCGTTAATAGGTCCGGTCGCCTCATGGGTGTAATTAATACTAATGCATAATTGCTAATAATTTACTTAATTCGATTAGGTATATATTCGTGTACGGCTTGCAGCTGAAGTTAGTTTATTTAGTTGGTTATTTCTTTGCAAATCCCAGTCATCGTGCAATGAATAATCATGGCTATTGAATATAAAGCCATCATCAAATGAATCCGCGGTTTATAATTTTTCTTTGTTGAAATATAGATTACTAGCTTTTGCCAGCGGCTTCGCTTGCGTGGCGGTCGGAAAATATTCCGTGGGAACATACTACCGGGATAAAAAGTACCCTATGTGTTATTTTCAGGTTATAAACTAACTGTGGTCCAAATTTCATCCAAATCCGTTCAGTAGTTTTTGCGTGAAAGAGTAACAAACATCCATACATCCATACTCACAAACTATCGCATTTATAATAATAGTAGGAAGTAGGGTTCTCCGCCCTAATTGCGCAACTCACTATCAATCAAAATATGAGTCACTAGCACTTCGCCAGCGATTTCATCTGCATGGGTTTCGTATTTTCCCCTAAAACCCTTAATACCCTTAGGGGTAGATATTAAGGTTTTATTCCTCCACGGCGGAAAAAAAAAAAAATATGATTTACTATGATTAGTATTCGTGCCAAGTTTCAAGTGTATTATCTCAAGAAATATAATTTATCATTCAAACGAAATCTCCCCTTTTCCCCCCCATTAACCCAGAATTTCTAAATACTCCCCTACATTATAAAAGGAAGCCCTCTGCAAAATTTCACGTTCTTTAATCCCAATGAATTTGGCAGCGATGATAAGTACATGTTGATGGATACCGCTAAACCATTGCACCATACGTTCGACAAAGTCCACTGAACAGCGTATCTATCATAATCCATAATGAAAGCCAGTGCTAGTGAGGTACTCCATTACTCTCATACTTATAGTGCTAATTTTTAAATGCATTCCTGTTTTGCCACCAGATAAAAGGAAAGTATCATGTCTATTAAAATTAAACCGCCGAAAAAACTGAAAAGCATAAAATAATAAACCTTAAAATTATGAGTCGACGCTTTGAGTGATCTTTGTTCATTGATTTTTCAGCGCCGACTCAAAATTTTAAGGTTTATTATTTTATGCCTTTCAGTTTTTTCGGCGGTTTAATTTTTAGTTAAAAAGTATTTATTTTATAATTTTTTGTGACTTTAATGTACTAATAATACTTGCAAGGTATACCCTATCCAACAAAAAAAGAATTATCAAAATCGGACTACTCTGTATAAAGTTATGCGTGGTTATACATTACAATCAGTGAGTGAACAATCAATCATCCCCTGTTTTCCGACCCTTAGGGTTCGATTTTGTTTTCCAAATTTATATGGGACCACCTTGGGAGCATACCCTTTCCAATAAAAAAAGAATTGTCACAATCGGACTACCATGTACAAAGTTATGCGTGATCATACATAAAAAAATATATATATATATATACGCGTCGAATTGATAACCTCCTCCTTTTTTTTTCGTCGGTTAAAAAAAAAAATATATATACGCGTCGAATTGATAACCTCCTCCTTTTTTTTCGTCGGTTAAAAAAAAATATACGCGTCGAATTGATATTTCTTCCCATGAAAGGCGACTAAGGGACTTAGTAAAGAATGGGCAGCAGCGTTCTCTATGCATTTCATAACCATACTGCGATCGCTAATCCGCCTGCCAAGCGTGGCGATTTTGGCAACCCCCCCCAAAAATGTACCGGTCAAATTGGCAGTGTTTGGGGGATTGGCCCTGTAGTGGACGTTTTTCGGCTGAAATGATGACCCGACTACGGCGAAGCAAAAACGAGGGTTATGATTTTGACGGTATGAATGTATGTTCATCTCTTCCCTCATAACTTCTGAACTTCTCATTGAAATTTGAATAAAAGAGGTATCGTTGGAAGCGTTTTGATAGTCCGTTGGCTGTGTGACGTCACGTTAAATTGAATATGGCGGCCATTAAGGACTTAAAATCACGAACTTTTTACTAATGCTTGTTTAGTATCAAATGAAAGGGCGAAATGTCACTTTTGAATATTAATAAAACTATAATATGCAACTCGCGTTTTTAATTTATGAAATTAATTTATTTGTGGGCGAATAACCAATTCCAGAAATACGTATAAGGCAATTGGCATGGTTTTATTAAAACTTTAAGGAAACAATGAAAAGTTAAGGAAAAAGTACACTAACTTTATTAGATAACATTCAAAACGTCATCATCATGAGCCTATAATGTTCCCACTGCTGGCATTATATGAGAATCGTGCGAGTCGCCTATAGAAAATGTATAACAAATTCCTAATAAGAAAATAATTTTGACTTGCTATATTTTTTTGCCAACATGTCTAGCATCAAGTATAGTACCTACCAACCATCATAGATAATCGTCGATGTAATTATAAAACGAGTTGCCTCATTAAAATGCAAGCCGATCGCAGAACCACAACATAATTAGCTACAGAAGGTAAAGGTCATCAGCATATTACACGAACCATTTGGAGCCTCATAACTCAAAACATATTACACACAAACGTATCAAATTTGGCTCATATATTGAAACTAGCAAGATACATATGTGCTCCAAATTTCATAAACACATCTCAAACGGTTATTTAGATATTAACGTCCAAAAATTTTCATTTTTATCACTGACTGACCTATAGATCAAAACTCTAACCCAGTTCCAGATGATCTAGAAAGTTCAAATTTGGCATGCATATAGGTAATTAGGTGAATGCAAAGGAATAAATCAGAAACTGGTAATTTTTTATCAGTTTATTATAATTTTTCACTTAATTGTTTCTATTAGGAACACTTATAACAAAAACCAATTGGTATTAATTTTGTTATAAATTGTTATAAATTTGTACCTACTAATAATTTATGTACAAAAAGTAATGATATCCCATCAAAAACATAAATGTGAAATGAGAGCCAAGTTCAATATTATGATATGCCTTGGTTGTTGACTTCAACGACAAAAGAAGTGAGATCTAAATGGGTGCCAAGTTTAATTCAGTCCTGAAATTTATTTACAACTACACAAAATATCATTTCTTCTTATAACTTAGGATAATATATTCTAGCCAAAGGTTTGACTTGGCTAGTTTTCTTATACGAATTATATTATAGCCTTCGCAAGTTCTAGTTGTTGATGTCAGATCTAATTTTATTATTCCGAAAATTTGGCAAATTTGGTAGAAACTTGTCATCGAACATAATGATTCGTATATGAGAACTAGCCAAGTCAGACCTTAGGCTACAATATATTATCTTAAGTTATAAGAAGGAATGATATTTTGTGTAGTTGTAAATAAATTTCAGGACTGACCATTGAACTTGGCACCCATTTAGATCTCACTTCTTTTGTCAGCCAACAACCAAGGCATATCATAATATTGAACTTGGCTCTCATTTCACATTTATGTTTTTGATGGGATTTTATTCTACTCCACAGTACAGACAGTTCTAGTTTAATATCTGTAACATCAACTTAGCCATATGCATCATTGTATATGTAAGCAGGAACGACCTTTATGCCTGGATGCTTTAATTTTGTTTTTGAGTTCTGTTTACGTTTTGTTTTTTATTGTTTTTATATTGGCGTGTGCTACCTGACAGATGGCAAATAATTTAATTTATGTTTTGTTTTTCGTAATATGAATTACTTACATATTATTGTATAGAATCAAGTTCTTCTAACTCAACAAGCAGCTGTGCTGCTGGGGAGTTTGTTGAGCGATTTTTTCTTCCCAGCTAAAGCACTAGGAAGTGCGGGCGTTTTGAGGGACTGTCTTATGTAACTTTGATGTTCAAAAAGTGCTCACTCTCAACCGAGTTTGAATTAATGACTTTGATTTTGATTTTACACACTATGCCAATCAAATAATAGTCACGAATCTCTTGCACTGACACTCTCGTGTCTATGTGTGCGTGTTTTCACGTGTTCTATGGAGTTGCCCTTCTGTTCCGTTCTATTTTGTGACAGAACCACACTGAAATTCTGATAACAAAATTACAGTACGACCCACTAATTACTGACGAACGCTTCGTTCCCATATGAGTTTTTAATCATTCGCTATTACAATTTGACACTGTAATTATTGCGAAATATTTTGTTAATTTCCAGTTGGTGTATTCGTAACTGGAAACTATGATTATTTCCATTTAATAATGCAAAATTTGCCTATCATTAAAGCTTCTATAGACCGGATTGACGCGATCCTCATCATCATCATGATCATCATATTTCAGCCAAAAAACATCCTCTGCTGGATATAAGCCTCCCCAAGCTACGTCACTTCGACTGGTTTTGTGCTTCTCGCATCCAGCGAATTCCTGCAACCTTCGCCAGGTCATCGGTCCATCTTGTGGGGGGCCTTCCAACACTACGTCTTCCAGTATACGGTTGCCACCTTCCGGCCCATTAGCCAACTGTTCCGTGAGCAATGTGCCCTGCCTACTTCCGCTAAGTTTGGCAAATCTTCGGGCTATGTTCTATGGTTAAATTAACCTTGGTTCTCCTACAGATCTTTTCATTTCTGATTCGATCGCGGAGGGAAACTCCAAGCATATTCTCCATTGCCCTTTGGGTGACTAGGCCTTATACTATGGGCCACTATAGGCCTCATAAGAAGACGCCACTATAGTAGAACAATGGCCGTTTTTTTTTTAAATGGAAATTCGATGTTCTAGTAGACTCTCTGCAGGAGCTTTTTCTAGTGTTGCAAAGGACTCGAGTCCTCGAGTCATAATTTTAAAGACTCGAGTCAATTATGCAAGACTCAGTGTGCTAAAAAGGCTCGAAGTCTAGAGCCAAGCACTCGAGTCTTAAAAAGGACTCGAGTCTTAAAATGGACTCGAGTCTTAAAGAGGACTCGAATCTTAAAAAGGACTCGAGTCTTAAAATAAACATGAGTCTTAAAGAAAAAATCGGAGCATGAAGAAGATAAGACTTGTAGCTCATCATTCGAAAAGACTTGAATAGAAAGAAGGTGATAAGTTCAAATTAGTGGTTACGATGTAATTATGCGTAAAATCTGACGAGTTATTCATAGACTCGAATTCATTTTAAGACTCGAGTCCTTTTGTAAGACTCGAGTCCTTTTTAAGACTCGAGTGGCTGTTAAATGACTCGGGCTCGGCTTGACTCTAGACTCCGAGCCATTGAGCACACTGAGTCTTGCATAATTGAGTCGGGACTTTAAAATTATGACTCGAGGACTCGAGTCCTTTGCAACACTAGCTTTTTTATGTATATTGTTTAATTTTAACATACAGTCCTCTTCACCATATCCAGCGACAGCGACCCAGACTTCTTTTCTTTCTTTGCGTGAGCTCTCAGATAGCTAGCAAACCAAATTTCGTCTTGAAAACCTGGTCACACCTTTAAAAGGTTGTCAAAATTTGTTTGGGTACTGAAAATAAGTCGAAATCTTTTCGGCAAAATGGCAGGATCCCGATTATCTCTTAATCTGGCTTGTAAACACTAACTTTATGGAATACACTATGATTTGTTATCAATCATACACCGTGAGATTTTAATATTCTTACAACGGCAGCCCACTTCATGTAACGAATGACTACTACACATCCATAACAAAAAATTAAACATTTAAATTACTAAAAAATTAAAATATTTGTTCTATATGATGAATTGATGACGCATGATGTAGTTTGAAATTTGATATTTTGTCTCATGGAAAATGGAAATGGAATGATCTAGTCGACTCGTGCTCTGGGTAGGTATGTTCTCTACCGTACGATACGTAAACATTATTAACCTCTAAGTCCCTGATATACCACATTTGGTATAGACACAATCGTTTTCAATTGTGTCTGTAATTACGGTAATTGACTGGTTAACAGGATGTTTCATAATTCTAATGCAATATTTATTTTCTTAGTACCTACCTATTATCTTAATAAATGGTAACAATTTTTAATCACGCCTAGATGTATCTATATTATGTAGAAAACATTGAGTGGACAACCTTTGTAAGACGACTAAAATATCACGATATATTACGACTACTTATATTACCAGTACCATAACTTCATTGTATCCTTATAAAGCGGTCATCAACCCCACTGATTACAGTCTTATCTACCCAGATCATCCGCTGTGGCGATCTATGGGGTAGACTGATACATCCGTGGACCGCTATGGCCTGATAATGATCTGATATATGTACATATTCCTTCTATACGGTCTGGTTGGTAGCATCCGTTCATGAGATCGACAAATGAGTCAGCTTTAGTGAACTTATGGCCTTAACCCTAGACTACTATATAATCTTACTAGCTTTTGCCCGCAGTTTCGCTTGCGTTAAAAATAACAATAAATTTAGTATTTGTTTTTTTTTTTTCATAAAATGTGTCCTATGTTACTTCTAATACCTCTAAGAATATGTGTACAAAGTTTCATGATGATCGGTTAAGTAGTTTTCGCGAGAAAGCGTAACAAACAAACTTACATTCATCATCAGCCTATAATGTTCCCACTGCTGGGACACAGGCCTCGTCTCGGTGAGAGGGAGTGGGCCATAATCCACCACGTGGGCCCAGTGCGGGTTGGTAGATGTCACATGTCTTCGAATATTTGGTTCTAAGACATGCCGGACATAAAGAATATTTTAATTTTTTTATTTTAGTTTTAGCATCATTAGCAACTAAAATTTCACAGAAAATGGGAAAAATTATTAAGGCTTTCGAGGAATGAGGTGGTTAGTAACACTAACCATCGTGACTATTGATACAAAGAAATCTGTGATGAATTTTGTATCATATTTATAAATATTTTATATTATAATGAACTTTTTCACTGGCGAAATGACGTAAAATTACTTTTTATGAAAATCTAAAACAACAAGTAACAAGTTTTAATTTGCGTAAGCAAAGGGGTACTTCACATGTTTTGCATTACCATACGGTACGCACTGGAGATATTTTATGCTACATGTGCAGAATTTTTCCGGCGTACTAAGCTAGACGTCATCATCGAAATCAAAGGTGTTCAAATCGGTTAATTGAATTTCTTCAATCAAATCACCTAACACCAGACGAGAGAAGTTGAACCCTCGTCGCAAGCGGTCGTCTGTGCGCACGCGCAACACATGTTGGCTCGGCCGAATTCGAAATCAAAACGCGTTTTTTGTGTGTGTCTCTCAGTGCAAAAGTGTCATAAGTTCAGGCTGTAGTGAAGACTGACTGCCGGAGGACGAGTAACCCATGGCGCTAGACCCGGTGAGACCGTTCTTAATATTACAGGGATACGTTAGCTAAACTGCGTAGACGGGCCTATATATGCCGCGCGCGCACGCAACGTCATCTCAAGCAGCCGTTGCGGACCAGTGTCTTCACACAAACAAATTCACGCTATTATTCTAACACTAAATGTGATATCGTTAACGATGCCTTACCTAAAGATCTTATAGTTGTACACACAGCTACATATCAAGCTATGGATTTTCAGTTTTAACAGACCTCGCATTGTATAGGCTTTCTGTGCAAAGAGAGGTCAGTTTATACTGGAAATTGAATGTCTTGATTTGTCGACGTGTGTACCATGGTAACAAATTCCTCAAATTGCTTTGCAAAAGGCCACGGTCACCGGAATGTAAATATACATGTGGACTGAAGAGATAATAAAAAAAAATACCCCGAACTCTTAAGTTTGCACCAGACGTTTTTGCTCTACAGATAACGATACAAAACAAAAAAAAAGGTCAAGCTCACAAATTAGACAGTTTCAGCCCCTTACTGACACAAATGTGTTTGACTAAACAAAAGCAATAACAATGTTTATAATCGTGCCCATCACAAAAGACGGGAACTGTAATACGGGAACTGTTTGTCTAGTAAGATATCTCACCAAATAACATTTGATCACAAGAATATCCGTCAAGATCTCGCTACATATGTTTTGGAACATTGACAGGATGATAGAATTCGCCTAGCACTTCTAAATAATATATAGGAATTTCTCCCCAACAGCATTCTTTTCCAGGAACAAAGGATAACAAAATACATAACCGTGCAATTAATTAAACATTCTAGTATATCGAATATACCATCATCACCGCGTCCGAATTATACCTCGTAAATGTGAATGTACACATAAACAGAACGCAGAAAAACACCGATCGGCGATCGAGAGAATCCACCAATACATATACACATCCTCTACACGAAGCACTATGATAGCTGGGTCCTGATCAAAGTAACAATACAACAACAACTGGATAAACAAAACGCAAAGTTCAAACAACGCATCATACAACCACACATTATATCAGACCTTTAGGTAGCCGGTAAAACACAGGAGAAGTACATGAAAAAGCCACAAAACGTCAGCTTCAAACGAACAGTCCCCAATTAGTTACCTCATTAACACCGTGCGAACAACGAGAAGCAACACTACTTACACCATTATCAGACATAATCGCAGACGATACTGCATGTACCTACACCATAAACCTGACCACAACCGCAAAAAAGTACACTTGCTCAAATCTGAGCATTGCAGCTTGAAACGATTGCGGCGATTCAAAACCAAAACACACACCGGGGCCTTGCAATTTTATTAAGAAAGGATGCCCAAATTGAAACAGTTTACAATAAAAAGTATACGGATGCGATGTCACCTACCCCGCAGGTTGGCATGGGAAAAAACAAGCCAACTCCTCTGTACATAATAAATTCACACCCCAACAGCTGTACTTAGAAAGCAATCCGATCCTTCACAAACGTATTAAACTTGATTAGACGAAAAACAAGGACAGGTGCACTGCAAATACGACACTTCAACGCCCATATTGGTCGAGGTCGAAGTACCCAACGCAAAGGTTCGATGCAACACATGCTTCAGCATGAAGATTCCAACTACAACGGCGAATTATTAATGAATATTGCTAACAGAGAAACACTTCAAATAGAATACAATAAAATAATTTGGGGACTGCCAAGATCAAAAAATATCATAGAACAGTTAACAAAAAGGGGAAAAAAACAAACACAAAAACAATGACAAGGTACGAATGTAACAACGGTTGAGACCAAGTATGTCAAACAATGCAACTGTGCTGCGCTGAATAGAAATTATACCAAACCAAAATACCAAGACTGTATAACAAAAAACCAGCAAATGTAGTAATCACCTCAACGAATGAAAACATCGAAGTACCCTGGAAAATTCTAACGGAGGTAACTCTGACTCTTCAGACGATTTACTCAAGGGTCCACCGATTAGCCCTTTTTAACCTACAGAAGGCCAAATTTCTACAAAGCAAGCAACCAAATAACTGTAATATTCATAATCACGTAAAAGAAAGCCAGACAACACTCCAAAAGGTTAAATATCAGAACAAGAAACATGCAGACAACGAATACAAATATGCTTTACCGAACTAGGGAAAAAAATCACCCCGCAAAACACATGCAAACGCTCAACACATTCCACAGGAAAAAAAAAGCAACAAACGAAACCGAAAAAAGCAGGGTACCGATATCCAAAGGAGAGAAAAAAATTCGGCCTTCGGCCCGCTTCGACCGACGACGAAAGAAACAAAGGAAATCATCATCACTCCCGATGGTATTATCATTTGCGGACGACCTTATCCTCATTACAGATGAGCTGGAAGAACTAAAACGAAACCAATACCACATTATTGCGGCTCAGAAGATATGAACGAGTTGAGTCATGATTTGATTGACCAAGCTAGGAAAAAAGGAAACCAGGAAACTGCGGACATAAGAAAATGTATCAAATTTAAATCGGTAAAACCGTAACAAAACACGTCAAGAACCACAGGATGTGCTACCTAGCACATGGTGAACCACACCACGCATGCATGCAGCAATACAGTACAAGGCCAAATCTAAGAAGGTCGAGCGACCTCCTTACAAATGGAACGACAACCTAAAACAAGACATGAAATACGAGTACTTTGACATGGGAATCAAGTTTTGGACGGACACAGCTGGAGATATTATCGTACCTTGTATGATATATGACTAAAGGCGAACCGATCAAGACCGAGAAGATACGAACGAGGTATCATGAGAGACCCGATCAACAAACCGAGACAGAGAAAATGCATCAAATCGTAGACGGAAAAACCATAACAAAACGCATCAAGAACCACAGGATGTGCTACCTGGCACACATTTTCAGATGCTCTGAACCACACCTGTTTCATGTAGCAATGCAGTACAGGCCCAAATCTAAGAAGGTCGGACGACCTATTTACTAATGGAATGACAACCTAAAACAGGACATGAAATACTTCGACAAGGATATCCAGTTTTGGAGGGACACGGCTGGAGACAGAAATAAGATTAAAAAAGCGGCTAGTGATATCTACAAAAAAAAAACAGAAACTGATATCAGCGAGAACTCAGAAAACGACCAAGAAAACAACAACACGGAACATAGCGAAACCTCAACATAGAAAACAGCCAAGCAAACGGTTAACTCCACCAAAAGAGGCATCGGCGAAGCTCGACCTGGACCAACATGCCAGCGACTACGTGAAAAGATGCCCTCCTATAGACAAATATCACCCTTCTCTCCACTAGTCCAATGCTTACTTAAGGCTGCATAGTCGGTAGGCTCGTAATCCTTTCCTATCCAATGGGCACGTCTTCCCTACCATTACAGCGCCCCCCGGTCTACTTCTTGATATGCAATGGCCTATGTAGCACCATGAATCATGACACTTCATGGGCTAGTGCAAATCTCGGGGTTCATTCGATTAATCGAGTCTGGTCGAACCACGCTGGGATCGGTGCAATTCATTTCATTTCAAATCACCTAACACCAGACGATTTGGCTGAACTTCTGCATCTTCGCCATCCTTGTCGTTGCAAATACTTTGGCTAGCTAAAGAAATGTCTAAACAAGTATTCTGTGATTTCTTGATCTGTTAGATAGCGCGACATACCGGTACAAATACGATAAGACACTTATAGTTACATGCATAACTTTCATGAAGGTTATGACCAAAAACCCGCAACAGTCATAGTGGTTAGTGTCTATAATCACCATATTTTCGTTGTGAATACAAATTGAAAACACAAAAATAACAGTACTTTTATGTGCACACGTATAATATAGATATTTGAAAATACATTGAGTAAAAAACATTGAAAAAAAAGCTTACATACCCGTTTCACAGTCTCTTTTATCAAACATGCGAATAAAAGTTCGCTAGCGCAATATTAACGCTAATAAACTGTCATTAATTCAATAAAACACCAACTGGTCGCATCTTGTCAAGCATGATTCAATCTTTTATGATGAGTCAACCGATTATTGCTATTTCATTGCACAGATTTTCATTAAAAATTATTTGTGTAAATTATTTCATCGCCACTGCTCTCAAAACGGTGAAGGAAAACGTGAACCGTAAAAGCGTGACGGAAAGAGTTAAGCAGCCGACAACCTCTGGATGTCCTCCACCCTGCATAAGGGTATGTCAGCCTCCTACTGACTAAAACCACCCCGGTGTCCCTCCTACACCTACACCGGGGATCACGGAATCTAATGTGACTTCCGCGATCCCCGGCTGGTGCCGGCCCGCAGAGGCGGGCCACCTCAAGTAAGGTAGCCACAGGCAAGTCCGGTTAAGTAGCCGACAATCTCCTAGGTTGACCAGCGAGACGTCATTCCAAAAAAAAAACCTTGCTACAACACAAGTCTCTTCTTAGGGAGAGTTAGAGGCCATAATACACACGGCGGGCCCCGTGCTCGCTGGTGGAAATCACATACCATCGAATGTTTGGATCCAGGACATGCATCACACATTTAATGAATAACGTTTTATGCACATTTACACACATTTTATGCAACATTTGGTCGAACTACACACCGCAAATTGCAAATACAGGTGGTCCAACTGCAAGTGGACGGTGGAGTCCGTGGTTTAATGGACCGCAAATTGCAATTGCAATTTGCGGTCCATTGAACTGCACGTCGACAGTGCAGCTACCTTGCAGTCGGCGTGCAGTCGTCGGAACTGCACGTCAATTGCACATCGACTGCAATCGGGCTTCATCACAGAAATCTAAATAATAAGGCAATATTATTTCGATTTCTGTGGGCTTCATGGTTGGTATGCAGTTGAAATGCAGTCCGTTTTTGTAGAGTCTTAAAAACCTATTTTTATTTTAAACTAGCTTTTGCCAGTGGCTTCGCCCGCGTGGAGGTCGGAAATTATCCCGTGGGAACATACTACCGGGATAAAAAGTAGCCTATGTCCTTTCTCAGACTCTAAACTATCTGTGTACCAAATTTCATTAAAATCGGTTCAGTAGTTTTACCAGGAAAGCGAGACAGACAGACAGACAGACTGACAGACAGAGTTACTTTCGCATTTATAATATTATATATAAATATATATAAATATATAATATATATATATATATATATATATATATATATATATATATATATATATATAGTGTGGATAGTGTGGATGTGGAATTGTGGATGTGGATAGTGTGGATAACACTGATTGTGCACTTCTATATGACTAAATTTCTCCAATTGTGACTATATTTCTTGGACTAAACATTGAAAACACTTTAAAATGCAATTCACATATTGATAAAGTATGCAGTAGGTAAGCTAAACCAACACTCCTATGCTTTGCACAAATGTTAAATAAAACGGCTAACCGAGCCACAGTCTTGACGGCGTATCATGGTCTAGTAGCCTCAACATTGAGATATGGAATTATATTTTGGGGCAATGCCACGGGTAAAGATATAGTATTTAAGTGCCAAAAAAGGTGCATAAGAGCTATATGTAATTTGAAGATAACAGACAGCTGCAAACCCTTTTTTAAAAACATGAAAATATTAACAATGCCGTCATTGTATATCTATGAAACGTGTATGTTCGTCAGAAACAATTTTCATAAATTTGCTCGAGTAGCAAGTCAGCGTCGTTGTGATCGCCTACAAACAGTTGGATCTTGTACTGCACTATACAGAAACAGTATTTTTGTGATGGCTCCAAAGATCTATAATAAATTACCAAAATGTATAAGGAGTGAAGATAGTGTCAGCAAATTCAAAAGTCAATTGTATTTATTCCTAATAGATGAGACGTATTACTCTAACGAAGAATTTTTAAATGATAAAATATGACACTACCAGTCCAGAGAATGATTACCAGTCCTTTAATATAATTTACCATTGACATGCATGCAAAAGATAAATTTTATTTGTTTAATTGGGTACTAATAATACATTTAATTGACATTATTTTAATATGACATTACTAGCCCTTTTATAAACTTTACTATTGACATGCATGAAAAAATTAACTATAATTGATTAATTATCTATTCAAATACGCAAAATTGACATTATTAACACGAACGTGACATTGCATTATATAAATTCAGATTGATTACTACAAACTTAATATATTTGTACACCAATTTTTATTGGTAGGGCATAGAGCTCGACTAGAATGTATACATAAGACCTTTATTACCTGTGTTCACAAATAAAGAATGATTGATTGATATAATTTCCAACATGATAAATTATTATTTCCTCGTCCCTGTCCTTAAAACGAATAAGGAAATACAAGCATTTTATAACGTTATCGCGGACGAAAATATATTTCCATACATTTTACTTCCCCGTTTTATCGTAATACTGTGATGTGTGGTAGTGCACAATAATATCATGACATTAGAACTTACAAATCTGTATTGTGGGCTATAGATAGGCTGTGAATAACATTTACAGAATAGAAAGAGAAAGAAAGCAATATATTTTATTTGAGACACGCACAGGACATAAAAACAATAAAAAGAACAAAGAAACTTTTAGGATATATATTGTACAAATAACAAAATGGTAAAAAATATAAAATTAAAGAATAAGACCTGTGCGAGGCCAACAATCTCCTATCTCTGCATAATACTGCGATATTTGTAAAAAAAAAACAACTATCGCAGCGCTGGTATTCTGATAAGGCCCACTGTGATGGACACACTTACGGATGTGACAAAATAATTAATCCCACACTCAAAAAATATTACATATCATATCACAGGATGACAGAGAAATTTGAAAACTGACTGTGAATGTGAGTACCATACAGGCTTCATTGAATATAGGACTTTATAACCGTCTCCGTATTCCATGTGGTGCCGCAAGTAAAGAAAAGCACCATCTCATTTCTTCCCGTGACCCGTGGGTGTCGGAAGAGGCGATTAAGGGACTTGCCAGAGAATGGGTAGTAGCGTTCTCTATACATTTTACAACCATACTGCGAGATCCAACCCGCCTACCAAGCGCGGCGATTATGGCGAACCGTCCCCAATTTGGGAGGGAGGCCTGCGTCTTTCCGCTGAAATGATGAAACAGCAAATTTTTCTTTGCACAGCCGACGATAAATTTCTAAGCTAGAGGGTCTAGAATCGAGTGCTGTATTAATGGTTAAAGTTTGCTCGTTAATATCCCAGCCACCGCGTTTCATCATCATTCATCATCACTGCAGCCAGAAGACGTCCATCGCTGGAAATGCCTCCCCAAACTCCGCTACTTCGACCGATTTTATACTTCCCTCATCCAGCGGAATCCTGCGGCCTTCACAAGCTCATCGGTCCATCTTGTGGGAAGCCTTCTAACTCTACGTCTTTCGGTATACGGTCGCCACTCTAGAACCTTTCGGCCCCATCAGCCATCTGTTCTGCGAGCAATGTACCCTGCTCACTGCCACTTTAGCTGCCACCGTGTATACCTCTTGTCACAAGAGATTCAGCTACCTACACACTTATCAAAATTAAGGTCACCAGTCGGTATGCAATTAAGCGGAATTTGTAGAGTTATTTTCAAAAGAAATAGTGTAGAGTCATCTCAACATCTCCCTCTGTTTAATTTGTGTGTACATTTAATATTATAAGTATGTATTATATTAAATATGTACGTATGTGTATTATAAGTTTATAATCTATTTATATACAAGTATTCCTATTTCCTATCTTATATATAATTCAATATGGGAAGTTTTTTTTAATAGTATTTTAATATTTGTTCCTCCCAACCAAAGCACCTGCCATCTAATCTCTTCACCATCCTTGGTTGACTGATAGAGAATGCCTAAGGAATTAAGTCCGCCATTCTACCTTTTTGTGTGCGAGAAGTTTTAATAAATAAATCATACCCTACACATAAATATTGGCTCAACTAGATTGCGATACGTAACAAAGTTGTAAATGGGAGGTAGAAAAATCCAGAACATTTGGAACAGAGAGCTGGAACCATTACTCAAACGGGATGGGAGCACAGCGGTCTGCGCGGGACGGTAGCATGCAAAACTGACAGTTTTGTTCCGGGATGTATTTCTTGCGGCGACGATCAATTGCGGCCGGCAAGTTTGTGAGAATTTCTCTGAATCTCTTTGGAATAAATAATCTTTAGTACATAATAATCTTTATTACATAAGAGAAGGAAGGTTACAATTATGTGAAGACTCTGACACTTGTACTAGGTGATTAATCTATGTTACAAGGCCAGTGCCCTTTCCCGGGAGGAAATACTATTGAAAACCTTATGCAATAAAAAAAAAGACAAAACCAATACAAAAAATACAAAAACACTAAAAATATAAAACAACAAAAGACCAAAATAAGACAAAATATTAAAAAGAAATTTAAAAAATGCCTGGTGATTGTATATATGTATATGTGTGTGTGTGTGTGTGCGTGCGTTTATGCGAGTGTGTGTGCGTGTGTACGCGAAGTGTGAGCTTATTTAAATTTAATTGAATGTTCAGGAAAGGTTGATAGATTTAAGGAATTTCTTTTCATAATGAGAATTGCGTAAAATGATTATTTATTAGGGCGAACATTTTAATTGTAATAACAAAGTGCATTGAATAAAAACTGACAAAAATTTGAAAGAGGTGATACAAGGTAAAATAATTTAATAGAAAACTATGTAGCTGGTTGTATGAAAGTTGTTTTTATTCCATCAATGAATATTTTAATTGCAAAATGTAAAAAAAAAAATATTAAAATTATTATGACATCTACTTATTTCCATTATCATAACCTGATTATATTATTGATCGCTATTTTTAATATAAATTGTTATTTTAAATTAATAGAATTATGATTTGTTTTAATTAAATTAATTGCATTGGAATCTAAATTTAAATTTAAATTAATATTAAATGTTTACTGCATGCTGTAAGTATAACCAAGATATAAAATCTAAAATCATGCCGAATGTAGTGCTTATGTTAGCTACCTATAGTCTTTCAAATTAATACAAGGTGCTGTTTTGGATCTGCAAAACATTTTAGGAGGTAATTATGGTAGTGATTCTCGACCCTAATCAACAATAAAATGGGCAGGTATTTTTCATTTTATTCTTATTTATGGAAATCGGTAAGTGTGAACTACCTTTTTTAAAACGATTTCTGTCTGTACGTGTCCTTAAACTACGCTTTCTCACACACAAACAAACGCAACCGACATTTCTTTCATAGATTTTTTGAAGAGGGTTATTAAGAGAGTTATTCTGAAAAACAATAAAATTGAAAAATCTGAAATACAAAGTATTATTGATTATTGACTTGGTATCGTATTGTAATAAGATTATTTACGAGTCTCATAACAACCTCCTGTAATGTTTTGCAGGTTCAAAACTGCATCTTGTATTTGATTCTAAGAATTTGTAAACGTGCATTAATCCGAATATATTTTTATGTCTGTGATCCATATATCGTTTGCAATAAAGCGAAGTAGGACCACGCAGTGCTTAAAATCTGAAAAAAGAAAATACAGTATCAAACATCTCTCCAGGACTTTGATTACATACTGTTAATTAGAATTGGAGTCATTTGTTTTTAGGACGGTTTTTTTATTTATTTTTTTGGTGGGACATCTCGTAGTTAACCTAAATAAGATTTTTACTACTTAAACGGATAGTGGCCTGGCGATTTCTAAAAAGTTAACTTTTTAGGCCCCCAGCCGGGACGTTTTTATTAGCGTTACCTGTATGTTTGTATGTTTGTAACTGACTCCTTTAGACTCAATTTTGACCCACTTTGAACGGTCAGATTTCATTTAAACTTGGTTGACTTATCGAGGACCGAACACAATACAATAATTTTGTAAATTTGTGCCATTATCCTTGCCAGGGTTACCAAGATAGCAAAAAAAAACTGTCTTCGAAAACTACGCTAACATACGTCACAAAATTCGAAACACCCTAATTTTTTTAAATAAATGATAGTTTAATAAACCTAAAAAAACACGCTTCTGTGGAAAACCATACGAAAAGTAGAAAATAATGGATTTTTTTACGTTATAGTTCCTTAATTCGATAAATTTGTCTGATCAACAACATAAGTAACGTAATAAACGTTGTTGTATTATCAAAATGAAAGCCATTTCTTTTGCGAGGGTGTTACACGATTACCCTGCTGTTTCAGCTGCTTTATCTGCCTATTAAATATTTGTTAGGGTACTTTCATCATCATCATTTCAGCCGAAAGACGTCCACTGCTGGACATAGGCCTCCCCCCAGGGTAGGGTATTATCATAATATATTTTTTTTTTTTTTTGTGAGTGAGATATCATCAAATGACGTCTAACGCTCTGGGTGGAGCGGAAGGGCGTGTCAGACTTTTACTGACTAAAACCCACCCGTGTTCCCTCAGTTGCCCATATGCCAGGGCCACGATAGCTCTTTCGAACAAATCTCACGACCCTAGCATTTCATAATAGCAATGAAATTATATCAACGCAAAGCGAACTTTGAAATTATTGTTTACTTGCTTCCCTGACCCTTCCCGTCGCATCGAATTGCTTACCAGTTTTCGTCTATTTATCGTTGCTGCGCCGCTCCTTTTAATAGTAGCGTTATGTTATATAGCCAATAAACTTTCTCAGTAAATAGGCTACCCAACACAAAAATATTTTTTCAATTCTGATTAGTAGTTCCTGAGATTACCGCGTTCAACCAAACAAACAAACTCTTCAGCTTTATAATATTAGTATAGATTCTATTTGTTAATGTACCTTCATAAACGCCTTGAGATTGACTTCAGCAAAACCAGAAGCTGTTAGTTTGCATGGAGTTTGTGCTCTAAAAACAAATAATTTTGCTATTTATTTATAAGACACTGCAAGCTTACTAGCTGCATACATTTAGTGTTGCAATGTATTTTATAAATCTACCTTGTTTGCACCAGGAGTAAATCCTTCCCAAGATTCGTGTCTGCTAAATACCAACGGCAATTGTATATAGCATCGCTTACTTCCATACTCTACAATAACATAATAATCATTTAGAAAGCACGTATTTAATTAAACAAAAAGAAAAGAGTGACAATACTAACCGATTTCATCAGAAGATCGCCGAAGTAACACAAAAAGAAGATCTGAAGTAGACTCATGAAGAGAAAACTCAGGAACGCTGCCACGAATGCAATGTCACTGATGGCCTGTAAATAAATATATGTTTATTCCATAAGGGTTGGGTTCGATTCCCATGTCGGGCAAAGTATTATTGGGTTTGCATTTGGTATTTCTCAGTAGCAGCCCTAAGTCTAGATTTGTACCCAGTGGGTAGCAATCGGCCAGGGTCGCGAGATTTGTTCGAAAGAGATACCGTGGCGCTAGCACATGGGTAACTGAAGGAACACGGGTGCGTTTTAGTCAGTCAAAGTCTGACACGCATTCCCACTCCACAAGAGCGGGGGACGTTATTTGATGAATTCCCACCCGCAAAAAAAAGTGGGTAGCAATCGACTCGCCCTCTATTAAATGATACTTAAATATATCTGATGAAATGTCGGTGTGCTATAGATACACCTCTGTGTGTACAGATATATCACAAAAAGCTTCAAATTGGCCGCTCCAAGAATGTGAAGAGGTAGCTCCCTTAACATTCTAGAAATAGTCAATCGAATATTTACCATAACATTAAATCCGGTAAGGCAGATGAGAATTGAACTAGAAACAAAGTTCATTAATGTTGATCTTGTGTAAATAGTTTCCAAAATATTTGCAGAACTGTAAGAAAATGCTCACATATTAGTAACTATTGACGGTGTTTTCAAAATGGAGATCTTGCACTAACTGTTTGCAAAACGACCATCATCTTTCTCAGACTCACACTCCTACGAAACATTGTTACATTCATAACTCTATTAACATCACCAGCAAAGCCATTATTTTCAGTAATCAGATTCACATATTTCCCATCATATACATAATTATTAAAAATATACACCGTGAATTTTAGTCGCCTTACAACGGCAGCCCACTTCATGTATCCAATGACTACTATCCATCTATAATGAAAAAATAAACATTTGAATAACTAAAAAATCAAAATATTATTAATTATGATGACGCATGACGTAGTTTCTTTGATATTTTGTCTCATGGAAAATCGAGGTGGAATGATCTAGTCGACTCATGCGCTGGGTAGGTAGGTATGTATGTTCTCTACCATATGATACGTAAACATTATTAACAGGATTTTTCATACTTCTAATGCATTATTTATTTTTCTTAGTACGTATTTTCTTAATTGGTAACAATTTTTTAATCACGCCTAGAGGTATATTATGTCGGACACATTGAGTGGACAACCTTTGTAAGACGACTAACATGTCACGGTGTATACATATGTCCCAATGAATACTAACCTTATTAAATCTTGATGCCATTTAATCAGAAGTACAAATTCAGCTCTTACTTCCTCAATATTGCGTAACCGTCCACCAACCACATCATCAGGAATCAATTTTTCAATGTCATGCTTCAGAAGACGAAATTGCATACGTAAGTATGTGCAAAAAGTGTAGAATATGTAGTCTGCAGAGCAGATATCAATGACCACGACGACTTCTATGGCAAAATCAACCATAATGTTTATTCTTTCGAAGAAATATTTATAACATACTAAAGAAAGCGATAAGAGGAACGAAAAACAGTATAGTAGAAGAGGGAAGATAGCATTTATGAACAAAATTATCGAAGGCGTGAAAGTTTAAACACTTAACACTTGCCGTTACTAACCTGACCAAACTTGTCGAAGATACACCCACGGCCAATATTTAATATCATAAGGATCAAAGGGATAAACAGTTGCGTATGGCAAAAGCAGTTCCAGCTCATTAGTAGTATAATATTTCAGAGCGACCAAAGTCACAGGACATAACGCAAACGCCACTACCAAAACAAAATAGAACACGTTTAAAACTGATATGACTCTAGTCAAAAAATTGTACTCATATTTGATTATTGCGTCCTTTTCTTCATGTCTAGTGCGAGCTCTCTCATTTATTTCTAAATCTCTTAGATCTTGTATAAGTTTACCAACATAGTGTTCACGAAAAATGAGATAAAGAGATTTCAAATTCCCGAGAAAACTCAAAGTGATGCAGGGAGCGACGTATGTAAGCTCTGTGAAATTTTTTGAGTTTGCAATCCCCATGAAGAACCAAGTAACTTCACCAGCCAGGTCTATATTCAGCCAAAGGAAATTTATAATATACACGGTGCGACTTTTTATAGTGTCTAGGCGCGTTTTTGGGCCGGATTTAATATTCACTCCAGTGCATCGAAATAGAAATTCAAAAGTTTTCATTGTTTTATCAATAAGCAGTGATTCCTCTTCCATGTCGATAATTTTTGTGGGATTTGATGAGATACAAATGTACTTAAGGAAACCAAGTGTCTTTTCTCAATTCAATAGTGCTACTGTTAGAAATAAGACAGCTATTGAAATAAAATTTTCTTTAACACTACAAATTCAAAAAATATTTTTCTTCGAAAATAATTTTCTAAACCACAGAACTAGAAAGTGTATGATATGACTATTAATACCGAAGACAGTTTCTGAAATAGTTTCGAGTGTTAAATTATTAAGAATAAACGTTTTCATGTTAACATGAAATCTCACTTTTCACATTTTTATTATGTTTATCATGTTCATATTCTAGCAATTTTGGATCACAAGGGCTTTGAAAACCCGTTTTGTTATTTTCACGTTTCAGAGGCTAGACGTCTAATTCTGGTACATACATACATACCTAGACTCACGCCTTTTTCCCATGGGGGTAGGCAGAAACTGCTGAAAGCCACCTGCTACGATCCTTACATATTCCTTTTGCCTCGTTTAGGTTCATACAATTGGTCATACATACACGCCGGTTGCGAGTAATACACACCTGACCGTTCTGAATTTCTGGTCAAATATTTCTTTATTTCACAATAACATTTTTGTTCCCTCTAAAAGTTTTTTCTTCTACGCTACCATCCGTGTATAAGGCAATTATGGTTTAAATGCAAGAAAAAGACAATTAACTGTGACAGCCAAAAGACAGGCGAGGTTGAAGTAAAATTATATTCCAAGATTCTTTGTTTTATTTTAATTGTTTTAACGCCATCAATTTTGCATGTTTAATGTCAACCATTCAATTTTTCACACGCAAGTTAATTTTTAATATATTAATGAAGTTATTTTTTCCTGTTTTTTTATTTATTACACGTATTTCAAAATATATATATATTTTGTATTACTCTTTACTAAGTCCTGTTAACACCTGTAGTTATTTGGAATTAAGTCAATCATTGTTATGTAATTTACATTTAAAGGATTTAATGAGGGTGGAGCTGAATACCTGTGATCATTTTCAACAGTAATTAAAACATATTTTGATAGTATACTAGCACCATTCGTAGGAAAAGTTATTTCGGTAGTAAAATGTACTGATTTCTCTTATTAAATCAAACAGTTTTTATGTGCTCTATTTATATTAAGTATCTTCATGAAAAATATTAAATCAAATTATATTACCAATTTAAGTAAAATATCTTCTAAAAAAAATTCACATAAAGTCATATCCAAACAATGCATTCAAATCAGCTTCCCCAAACAAAACTCTTGGCCGCAATTGATCATCCCTCGTACCCCTAGCCACTTGTTGCTGGATCTCTCTGTGGGAGTCTGTTGGTCTGTGTGCCTGTATCGTTGAGATAATCACGCAGACTCCTACAGATCGTGTAGGAATCTGTACAAATGTGTGAGTATTGTCGGGAGGCTGTGTGCCTTTTGTACTGTCAAATGATACTGTTCAGCGTTCAGGCTCTTGTCTTGTTGCGTTTTCAGGCCTTTGTTGGTTTATCTGAAGTTGGATGTTGAGGGTTTTGTGTGACGATCGGGGGGTTCATAAATGTACTATCTGTTTTTACCTGTGTACTATTGTGTTTAAAGTTTTGCTTTTGACATTTATATTACTAATAACCGCTGATACGTAGTATAAATGTTAATAATTAATTAGTAAAAGCTGAAATGTCTATGGATAATCTTCCTACTCATAAACATGTTTTCATTACTTTTAACTGAGTTTGATACGCCACTTCTTCGTAGCTATCGCAAGATAGCCCCAAAATACACATCCTTTTACCACTATGAAGTGGTGCAGAGCGGGCGTTTCAGGGGACTGTCTTATATAATTTTGATATTATTTGAACATCGAAATTGCTGAGTCGCAGCCTAATCTATATATTAATACGTGAAACACAATTGTTGGGCGCCAGTTTAATGTCACTACTTTAAAGTATAATCATTTATTTTCCTTTGCAACAAATGTGGCTGTAGAAATACACTGGACATTAAAATTACAATTTTAAAAATAAAAGGCGTCGCGACTGAGAGTCGCGGAGGATCGCCATTACGTGAAACAAAATTTAGCACAGTTAAAGTTTATATGGAGAAGGAGTGTAGTTTTTTTTAATAATCTATACTAATATTATAAAGCTGAAGAGTTTGTATGTTTGATTGATTGAACGCGCTAATCTCAAGAACTACTGATCCGAATTAAAAAAATCTTTTTGTTTTGGGTAGCCTATTTATCGAGAAAAGCTATATAACATCACGCTACAACTAAGAAGAGCGGAGCAGTAATGAAAAATGTTGCAAAAACGGGAAACATCGCACGGGTAGGCGATTCGACGCGACGGGAAGGGTCGGGGGAACAAGAAATTTAACGCGGACGAAGTCGCGGGCAGAAGCTAGTTGTTGAATAAAATCCAAATGAATTATGGTCGAATTTGATTTGAATAAATTACTATTCATTTCAGTTGATTTGTCAGCAGCCGATCTTTTCTCTTCATGCACACTCAGGTGAAGTGAACAATTGTTCCAACTTCTAGCATAAAATTTAATGACCATTCAATTCTAGCTCACTTCACATAAATTTTCACGTTGAAGTTTTACAGAATATACTGATAACTCTTCTTTCAGGCTTCTATATTTGCCTCTGTTTCATACAAAATTATAGATTATTTAATATACGTGCTTAGTGTAACATCTAAGGGGGATTGTGGCCAAGTAATAACAGTCGCATGGGTCTATCGGTTAAGTTAAACTACGCTTACCCTGGATCTTTACATGTCAGCAGCCCTAGCCAAGTTGATAATCTGCAATCGTTAACGCTAGTCTCTCAACGTTAAGTCACGTGGTTAAAACAAACGAATAGAAAATTCGTAGCTAAGTTCACATCGTTCAAAATGATAGAATGATTTTTTATCGTTTCTACAATGTTCAACGGTAAATCCTTTGATATAATGTGTCGTTTTTCTAAAGACATTGTAGAACGAGCGGCCGACTCAGGCGCGTCAACATGGCTACCAACTTATCGTTTTCTACAATTGCTGACACCGAGGCGTTAAGGATTGGAGAACGGAATTCGACACGAAACGGTTGTAACTGGCTAGGGGGGCAGATCACGGCTGCCATTTGTGCGTCTTTGACAGCCGTTATGGGTTTTCACAAGCCGGAAAGTCTGACAACTAGTCTTAGCAATGGGTATCGTATTACCTAATAACTGGGTTGTAGAGAACAGATAGGCAGTTGCTTTATGTAATACTGATATTCAGCTGCATTCGATCAGACTGGAAGCCGACCCGAACATTGTTGGGAAAAAGGCTAGGCTATGTATGTAAATACAATACAGTACAATATCTATATATATAAAAATGAATCCCTATTTCCCTTGGTCACGCCATTACGCGTGAACGGCTGGACCGAGATCACTTTTTTTTTTGTTGTGTTTGTTATTGTCAGGAGAAGGTTCTTATGAAAGAAAAAATTTAAAAAAATGTGCGGAAAATTAGAAAATTTAAGAATACAAAGTCACCTGACATGGGTGTTTGATAGCTAGAAAACGCTTCATGTCTTCAAAGTACCAGGTTGGCATAACTTGGTAGAGCTCAACTAACATGGGCTTTATGTCTTCGAAGTACCAGGTTGGCATAACTTGGTCTAACATGGGTATATGGTACTTGGTGCTCTTTGCTTTGTGTTGGTGGGATCTGATAAGTTAACACAACATTTATTGATTCTGAGGCGGTACGAAGTTCGCTGGGTCAGCTAGTAATACAATACAATACAATCCTTTATTTCAGGCTACTGAGGCCCATAAAAACAATACGTAAATAATATAAAAAGAAAAAAAAAAGAAAAGAAGAAATAACAAGAAAGAAAGAAAAAAGAAAAAGAAAAATGAAAAGAAAAAGAAAGAAAGACAGAAAGAAAGAAAAATGAAATGAGAGAAAGAGAAAGAAGAGAGAAAAGATGGTCACCCGTCCACGGACCAACCTTGGCGAGCGTAGCTTAACCTGAACGATCAACCCATGCGGCTATTATTAATTAGCCACAAGCCCAATATTTTATAGGTATAAGAGAGTAGTGGTGTTCCAGTAGAAACGGCCTCTCTTGCAGTCCACTGCTGACATAGGCCTCTCCCAATTTGCATCATAACACGCGTCAATAAATTTGAGCTACGCAGATGACATGGTTCTGCTGAGTGCATCGGTCTGCGGTCTTAGAAAATTGTTGAGGACCTGTGAAGAGTATGCCTCGAGCCATGGGTTGAAATATAATGCAGGGAAGAGTAAATTCATGCTGTTTGGGGCTCATCTCAGAAGTGTGAGTACTGTTCCCCCTGTGTTTATTGATAATGTGCCGCTTGAGGAAGTGTAACAGTTTAAATACTTGGGTCACATTGTTAAAGCTGACCTGAAAGACGATGCTGACATTGAGCGGGAACGGAGGGCGTTGTCAATAAGAGCAAACATGATAGCGCGTAGGTTTGTGCGTTGCTCCATAGGGGTAAAAATAACGCTCTTTAGAGCTTACTGTACTTCCCTCTACACGTGCAGCCTGTGGGCAAAGTATACTCGTGCGTCTTATAGCGCCCTCCGCGTCCAGTTCAATAACGCGTTCAGGGCGATATTGGGGCTGCCCCGCCACTGCAGCGCTTCGGGCATGTTCGCGGAGGCGCGCACCGATTGCTTTCACGCGACGATGCGCAAGCGGTGCGCGTCTCTGGTGCGCAGAGTGCGGGGCAGCCCCAACACCGTCCTAGCGATGATCGCCGACAGAGTGGATTGTCCATATGTCCGGCAATGTGGCAGCAGACATGTTTCTATGTTGTAAGTGTTCTTCTTTCTTTTTGTCTGTGTTTGTTATCCTGTCTGTATCCTTTTAGTATATATTTGTATGAATATGAGTCATGTGAATTGAATTAAACAAATTTTATTATTTATTATTATAACATCCTGTCCTCCATCTTCCGCATCCAGTCTGGCCCAGCCACCTTTTAAAGGTCGTGGGTCCATCTAACTGGGGAGCGTCCCGTACTACGCTTGCCGACATGCGGTCTCCAATCTAGGACTCGTTTGCTCCTGGCTATTATAAGTCATTTGACAAAAAAAAAAAACTACAAAGTGAAAAATAACTTTAGTTTCGGAAGACGGTGTCTTAGAATCTGTATTTAAGTTTCTTTTGCCACCGACTTCCAAAATTAAATTTATTTTTCACTTTGTGGTGTTTTTGTTTAAGGAAGTCGGTTGTAATTTTTTTTTCAAGTTTTTATTTTTTACTTTTTAGTTATGTACCCCGAACTAATCTAATCGCGTTATTCGTTCATTTGTCGCACACATGCAAATTTAAGACTTATATGGTTTTCTCATGGATGCTATTGTCAGAATGGAATCAAAATGGGACCACACGGGAAGCACCAGCTTTCAAATAAAAAAAGAATCATTATAATCGGTTCACCCAGTCAAAAGTTCTGAGGTAACAAATATTTAAAAAAAAATCTGTCGAATTGAGAACCTCCTCCTTTTTTTGAAGTCGGTTAAAAATGGCCAAGCCACTGTCACTTTGGCTGGCTTACTCTGCAAGGTAAGTCGGTAACTCAGGTTCACGTAGTCATTAATCCCACAAATCTATATATATAAAAATTAATCCCTATTTCCCTTGGTCACGCCATCAAGCGTGAACGGCTGGGCCGACTTTTTTTTTGTTGTGTTTGATATTGTCCGGAGAAGGTTCTGATGAAAGAAAAAAATTTAAAAAATTGCGGGGAAAATTAGAAAATTTAAGAACACTTATTTTGGCATAACTTGGTAGGAGCTCACCAAACATGGGTGTGTGGTAGAGAAAACGCTTTATGTCTTGGAAGTACTAGGTTGGCAAAATTTGGTAGGAGCTCACCTATTATGGGTGTGTGGTAGCTAGAAAACGCTTTATGCCTTCAAAGTACCAGTTCGTCATAACTTAGTCTAACATGGGTTTAAGGTACTTGGTGCTCTTTGCTTTGTGTTGGTGGAATTTGATAACACAACATTTATTTATTCTGAGGCAGTACGAAGTTCGCTGGGTCAGCTAGTATAACATAAAACAAGATGAATTAGCTTACTGTGAACCTTTATTTCCAAAGAGATGACTTCGACCAACAATGCGAGATAGCCCGAACTTTGTTCTTTGACCGGCGAATGTAAGCTTTTGTGTCGTTTTCCCGCAACCGCCGGGTGAATGATTAATGTTGTGAATGCATTCGTTCACCGTTCTTATTTTTTCCATTCGTGCAACAGGTCTATGCGAGGTTTTGCGTCGATTTGGCAACGTTAAATCTTTTCGTTTATTGAGACCGTAATTCTGGTAAAATGTTTTTTATTCTGCTTGTAGAATGGGGATGATCTTTCATCTTAATGGTGGGTCTTTTATTCAGTTGTCTCTCGGTTTATCTTCGTAAGTCAGGCCATGTAAAATATATCTGACTGAGCCACAAACAAGAAATTAACTTCTACTTACCTTTACATTCTTATAACATAACATCAAGCCTTACCTTCCCCGAAAGGTAAAACAGAGACCTTTAGTAGGTATACCCACATTTCACCAGTTATGCTTGTAATAAGAGGTGATACTATTGTCCTAATACCGGGCACAAATCCAGAGTTCGGTCTGGTTCTGAGAAAATTCCTAATGGAAAAATTCAATACCACTTTTTCCCGACCTGTCAGTTGACCCAAGACTTCAAGCTTAGTACTTATGCATTCAACCACTTAACCAACAATACTGTCTAATTTGTATATTTTGCCTGAATTAATAGTTATAGGATTGGTTTTCCCAATGCATTGTCTATATACATAATTTTGCCTGGAATATACTTATCTCGCTTGTCTTGCTTGCGATATATTACTCATACATCGTATTCTTAACAAAGGAAACCAATGAATCCTTACAATAACATTCCAAAATTCGAAAAAAGAAGTGCTAATTATCTCGTAGCACATCTTAACTTTGTAGAGCGTAGCTTGGGACCGCCCTGCGTAGCCAACGCTACGAGTGCTACGAAGGTCCCCTGTGTGCTACGCTATCTTCTCGCGATGCGATGCGTTGCCATTTTGAACATACCACACATTGCGTATCTCTTTTGGAAACCTAAGCCTAGGTGGGTACCATGTGGATGCCAGGTGGTGACTTCGATATAGAAAAAAGTACTTAGAATTCCGTGAATTTGGTGGGAAACTTTGAGCCTAGTGGAGTTTCAAGCTTATTTAGGTATTTAAGATAGAGCCTTGTACTTTTACAAGTCACCACGGCAGTCCCTAACTGACTAACATGTTGTGTTTTTCATTACATTACTTTTTTGCTTATTAATAGCATCTTCTCACACAAAGAAAGAACAAGTAGTTTGCACTACTACCTAGTCACGTTGGCTATATCAAATAGTCAAGTCAAGATATCGTACCATTATTTTCCGTCTCCAAAGAAACTAATGTACAACTTATTAATGTCTTACGCGAGTGGTATGTTTATAAAAAGTAGTAACGTAAGTAGCGCATGTCTTTCCCCAGGGGTTCAAAGAATCATTATCAAATTGCTTTAAAATCGGTCCAATCGTCTCTGTACGTCCACCCTTAACAAACGTCACGTAAGGCCGCAATACTGTCAAGGGTGTGACGGTACATGAAAATATATGATAAGTTAAAGGAACCTACGAAGACCTACAAGCCTAACAGTCCCTACGACCCTAAGCCCTATAAGCCCTACAGCCCTAACCTACCATATACCTAGTGTGTGATAAATAAATATATAAATAAGTTCAGGATGTCTGCACCATGCGACCTAAGGTTACAGACGGATAGTAGACAGGAATACCAGGTTCGGGAAGGGTACACTCACTGCCAGTCCCGCAGACTCACGAGACTGATCAGAGATGGCTAAAGGTGTCTTGGCCACAGTGAGGGGTAATGAGACAAGAATATAAAATTCAAATCTGATTTATTTACAAAATGTTCTGCTTATATACTACTTATTTCTTAACACACACTATTATACAAAGTCTATGTGTCCTATGCGTGTAAGATGCAACCAAATCATTCTTTTAACTGGGCCGCGCGTCAGCCAGGCCGAGTGCTGAGTCAATGTCCAAAGGTAACATTGAACATTCTGGCGACTCTCAGGAACGGGACTCCAGTTGGTACAGCTCGATGGTCTCGTAAGGTCTGGCCTGGCCTTGTTCAGTTTCGATTTGTTGTGACTGGGTGGGCCCGCTGTGTGGTATGTTGTACCGCTGTTGTGTTGGTTGCGTGTGTGGTGTGCAGATCGTTGGTTGCTGCACAGGTGGCGCAGTTTTCCTTCTTGCTGCAATGGTGGCTCGAAGTTTATTGAATACCTGTGGACCGAAATAAATTAGAACACATGCTAAACTTATAATAACAAGTGAAGTACTGATGCTAGTGATGTATGTATGAGACTCTAATTGTTTCCAAATCGTGTTATCTAGCTGAGTTTGTAAATTTATTTCGGATGTGGCTAAATGGTCGAAAACTCCTTTTGACTTGTCTAAAACTAATTCTTCTTTGGATATATCTTTTATATTTGATGGTAGGATCTGCGTATTAAGGGAGAAATTCGTTGTTTTAAAATAAGAAGCTAGTACTGTTATAGTTGTTGTTCTTCTTGCAGCAAGTATGTTGTTAAGTGTTTTAATGATACAATTCTCGGAGATATGTAGAACTCCGACATCTTGAATCGTAATTTCTTTTCTTTGACCGTCACACACAATTGATATGGCAACCGGTTTTGTTGTAATGAAGAGCCAAGTATTTTGCATGTATAATTGCTTCCATACAACATCAGTCGATATTTTGTAGGTCTTTGACGTGCATTGAGTATGGGTGTAGTTCTCTGTTCTAAAGAGTTGTTCAACTATGCAATTTTTATTTAATTGCATGTTCTTGACAGCTACAGGATAGCAGACAAACTCTATATTACTATGAAGACAGTCTTTAAATTCTTCTTGATTTAGTTCAAAGTAACGCTCGTTGTTGTAATCGAAACCCATGAATGACTGCTGAATAGTTAAGCACTCGTATGATCCATCTGTTTTTCTCTCTGGAATTGGCGTTACGTGTATCAGAGTGTATTTTGTTATATCGTGTATTGGGAAGTAAGCGTACACTCTTATGTGCGTAGTATTTACATTCATCTCAGTATGTATTATTTGACTCTGAATAATTTTTAAATTTGATGGTAGTTTTTGATTAGCCGTTTTTATTATGTTGCTGATGTGTTTTGGTGTTAGTATACTGTATATAGTTGCTTTTTGTGAATAAATTTCCAGTAATCCTTTATAGTAGTCCATAATTTCATTTATAAAATTGTTTGCTAACTCGTAGGTTTGCATTACTTGTATCTTGATGTGATTTTTGTCAATCGATTTATACCAAACATTGTGGGTATTCATGAACGATATTGCTTCATTTAGTTTTGCTTGGAATTTCTCTAACTTTTTCTGGATTTGTTCTTCAGTTTGGTTTACACCTGCGATGGTAGATATCATTATCTTTGTTTGATGATTAGCAGCGTCTATAAGCTTCTGCTGATTGTTATTTAATGTATCTATGTCCCTGTATACTTCATCATTAACTCCGAACACCGATGTTAAAAGTTGTCCCAAAAAACCTCGTTTCTTCCTATTTTTCTTTATCTCTGTTAGGTATTCCTTTGTTGTCTCAAATTTCGTTTTTTCTTCGTTTAAATGGTGATAAAATTCGTTGCAATGCGTTTCATCTATGATGTATTGAGTGTCCTTGCAAAGTTGTTGAAATTGTGTTGTTATTTTTTCGATCTTTTTCTGGTCTAGTTCCAAGCTTCCTCTCTCGTAATCCGTTTCTATTCTGAACGTTCCTCGATTAATGGTTGTGGTTCCTATGTCTTCTACATATAGTCCTGGTTTTAAACTTTTTAATGTGTATGTGGGCGTAGTCGACACGGTGCCAATTAATAGAATAATTATTGTATGTACTAGTAAACCCTTAATCCAGCTTTTCGGTGATCATAGAATCCGTTCAACAAGATATCGTAATATTCTTGCAGTTAAGCGCTTCCTTTACTTTTTCCATTAACCCAGCTAGTAGTAGTGCAGCGCACAACTCAAGTCGAGGTAGAGTAGTTTTCTGTTTCTTTGGCGCCACTTTGGATTTTGCTTGTAATAATGTAATGTAGTAGATGTTATTTATTTTTACACGGCTATATACCACCGCTCCGTACGCTTTTTCGGAAGCGTCGCTGAAACCATATAGCTCAATCTCTGTGCTGTCTGTTATGTAACACCATCGTGGTACTTTAATTTCTTCTATACTTTTAAGATGTTTTTGTAATTCAACCCATTTTTTCTGGAGTATGTCATCAACAGGTTGGTCCCATCCAATGTCGTTTGTCCAGAGTTCTTGTATGAGCAGCTTCATTTTAATTATAATTGGTGCTGACCAGCCCAGGGGATCGAATATTTTCGCAACTTCCGACATAATAAATCTTTTCGTTGGATTTTTATTTCCCGATATAGTTATTTGGAAATAAAAACTGTCTTCCCGTGGTGACCATATTATGCCCAATGATTTCCTGGACTCGTCTAACGGTAGTTTGAGCAGTTGATCGTCTTTGTCTTCTACTGGTATATTTTCCAGTAGCTCCGAACTATTTGACGACCATTTTCGAAGTTTAAAACCGCCCTTGTTTAACATTGATATTAATTGGCGCTGTAATTCTTTTGCTGCACTTTTCTGGGAATCTCCGGATAGAATATCATCCACGTAGAAATCTTGTAATGTAGCTTTACTCGCGATTGGGTAATTGTTTTGTTCGTACCGCAAGATAGGGGGCACTAGTTGTACCGTAAGTTACCGTTTTAAGTTCATATTCACTAATTGCGTGTTTGGGTGAAAATCTCCATAGTATCCTTTGATGTGCGAAGTCTAATTCATTAATTTTTATAAAACGGTACATTTTCATAATATCTGCCATAAAGGCAAACTTATGTTTTCGCCACCGTAGAAGTATAGTGGATAAGTCTTGTTGTAATCGTGGTCCTTTATACATATTGTCATTAAGACTCATTTTTGTGCTGCTTTTACTGCTCGCATCAAAAACTACGCGTAATTTTGTAGTCAGCGAATCTTCCTTAATTACTGCCTGATGTGGTATGTAGTATTTTCCCGAGTTGTAGTTCGTTGTATCTACTTTTCTCATATGACCCATATGTAAGTATTCATTCATGAAGTCAATGTATTGTTGTCGTAAATTTTCATTTTTTGCGAACTGTCGTTCTAGTTGTAGTAGTCGTGCAGCGGCTTTTCTGCGTGATTCACCGTTTAAGTTTAAGTTCAAGTTTGAATCCTTTAAAGGAAGTCGTACCGTATAGGTTCCGTCTGGGTTTCTTATTGTTGTTTCTTTATAGTAGTTTTCACAGGTCTGGTCGTCTTGTGTAAGTTTGTAGTTTTGTGGAATTTCTTCTAGTTCCCAAAATTTGGTAAGTTGTCGTACATCTTCGGTGCAAGCCACCATACTCAGTATTTTTACTCCATTCTTCGTTTCATTGGGATAAAATCCGGATAAAATCCACCCTAGCTCTGTGTTCTGAGCGATAATTCCGTCCCTTAGTCTTTCGAAACCCTGTAGTAATATTCTGCTATATTCTTGGGCACCTAATATTATGTCAATTGGGCCCTTTTTATAATAAGTTGGGTCTGCTATAAGTGCGTTATCCAAATTTTTTTCTTGTAATTGTTGTAAATCATTCCTTGGTAATGAACTTGTTAGTTTTGGTAGAACTATTAGCGTTACTGGCAGTTTGTAATCGCTAGAGTGTCTTGGTTGTAGAGTAATGTTGATTGTGTAGTTTGACGTTTTTGGTTTTTCATCTCCGATACCTTTTATTTCGACTTGGATTTTTTGTCGTGGGTAAGACAACAATTGTGCTACTTCTTCAGTGCAAAATGACGCTTCTGATCCCTGATCGCATAATACTCTCAGCAACTGTGGCATTCCATCAAACGAGGTAGTTCTTACTATGGCAGTAGCTAGTAAAGTTGTATTTTTAGCGTCAGTGTTAGTAGCAGATAAGTTCGATGTCGCTATATTTTGTGTCTTCTCTGTACCTGTATTTTTTGGTATATATTTTTTAGCGTTGTCATTGTTTTGAAACGGCCTAGATTGATGCAATAATGCGTTGTGTCCCTTATGTTGACAAATTTCACATTGTTTATAAACTGCACTGACACATTGTTTCTGGTCATCGTGATTTAAGCAACGTTTGCACATTCTTTTTTGCACGACGGCCTTGTATCGATCGTTGACGCATAACGCCTTGAAACTAGGGCAGTGATGAATAATATGATCATTCTTTTGACAAAACCAACAACGTTTATATTTTTCTGTTGTTTGTTTATCCCGTGACATTTGTCTGTTAGTATATGATGTAGATCCGTCAAAAGATTTAAGGCAATTGAAACGGTTTTCCATGAATTTCATCATCTCGTCAAAGGATTGTATTTTATTTCGGTTTTGCAGTTGATCTTCATACTTCGTATTTGTTTCGTCATCCCATTTTCTACTGACTATTCTTATCAATAGAGGGCCCCAAGACGATGTGTCTAAGCGTTGATTTTTTAGTGCCTCAAGACATTCATTTATAGTGTCATGCATATCTCGTAATTGTGCTGCATTTGGTCGTTGCATTTTAGGTAAATCTATTAATTTGTCAATAAACTTAGTAGCAATCATGCGCTCGTCTTCATATCTCTGCGTCAGCAACTTCCAAGCAGTTTCATAATTTATTTCGCTTATGGTTAAATGACGTATTAATCTTGCTGCGTCGCCTTTTACGTGTGTTTTTAGGTACTGCATTTTTTCTGTTGAAGAAATTGATTTATCTTCGTGAATTATTTTTCTGAATAAGTCTTGGAATGTATTCCAAGAGTCATAGTCCCCCGTGAATATGGGAATACTTATTCGTGGAAGTTTCCCTGAGGATTTAGTCGTAATCACTTTTTCGTCTGAGATTTGAAAGATTCTTTCTTCCAATAACTCCGTAGTAATATCGTAATCTTTCTGAGTGTTTTCGAAACAATTGTCTCTGAAGTAGCTGTTGTCCAGTGTACTTTCGGCCATTAGTAGTCCGATGTGAGTTTCTTCGATTTCTAGCCATTGTTTTTGTAAAGTTTGTAGTAGTGTTTGTAAATGCCATATAGGCTTGTTTTGTGTAACGGATTCCTTAGCCTGAGTTATTTTCTTAGCTATCTGCGACATTCGGAATAGCTGTATAAACAGTTTTGGGCTACTGACTCCGTCCTTATCTTCATCTTCGTCTAATAATCGTGGTTCATAGACACTTTGCACATGTTGTAGCCTTTCTTCGCACTCTTGAAGGTACTTTATCCCTTCGTCGTAACATTTTCTAATGTTGCCAAAGTAGTTTGTAGTAATATATTTATGAGTTGATAACACCTCCTGTTCCTGTAGTCTTAAGTGGTTTCCTTGACCTCGCTGAAAAACTTGGTCTAAGGTTTTCTTTCTTTCGTTGATGTATTTTTCTGTTTTTCTTGTGGGCGAGTCCTTTTTTATGTTTGTCAATACCCTTTTGATCTCGTTGTAATCCGCTTCCTGGCTCCTGATTAATTCGTTAACTTCCTGTATCTCCATAGTGCTCTTCTTTCTTCTTCCCTGATGCCCTACCCTACTCTAATAGTTAAGTCAGTACTAGTGGTATCTGCGCTCTTGTTATATCCGTGCGACTTCTCAATCAGCTGGTGAGACCCGCTTGTGGGAGGCCAGTGACCGATCCGCAACGAGAGGCTTTCCGACAGAATACCCTAGTACAATGTACTTCAGATTACTGAAAACTGATGCTGTGTTGAGTACACCAGCCCTCAGTTCTCCGAAGTGTCAGTCTGTCAACGTATATCCCTACAGTGGGCAAGGGGACCGCGTGATTCAAATGCTCGAAGGACCAAAATGTACGTCCACCCTTAACAAACGTCACGTAAGGCCGCAATACTGTCAAGGGTGTGACGGTACATGAAAATATATGATAAGTTAAAGGAACCTACGAAGACCTACAAGCCTAACAGTCCCTACGACCCTAAGCCCTATAAGCCCTACAGCCCTAACCTACCATATACCTAGTGTGTGATAAATAAATATATAAATAAGTTCAGGATGTCTGCACCATGCGACCTAAGGTTACAGACGGATAGTAGACAGGAATACCAGGTTCGGGAAGGGTACACTCACTGCCAGTCCCGCAGACTCACGAGACTGATCAGAGATGGCTAAAGGTGTCTTGGCCACAGTGAGGGGTAATGAGACAAGAATATAAAATTCAAATCTGATTTATTTACAAAATGTTCTGCTTATATACTACTTATTTCTTAACACACACTATTATACAAAGTCTATGTGTCCTATGCGTGTAAGATGCAACCAAATCATTCTTTTAACTGGGCCGCGCGTCAGCCAGGCCGAGTGCTGAGTCAATGTCCAAAGGTAACATTGAACAGTCTCCGAGATTTGCCGGAACAAACAGACAACAAGACAGATAAACATTTAAAAAAATTTTTGACCATTGGATACGGCTACATTATAAATTACCAAAAGTTAATACGTTATATTGTAAACAGTATGAACAGTTTACAATTTAACGACAGATTACAATCTCGCGAGATAAATTTATAAAGAGAGCAGCGGTGGCCCAGTAGTATGCCGGCCGTGACTTACGAGTTGTAGGTCGCTGGTTCGCAGGTGCATTATTTTGTGTAAATCTTTTCTTCACCACTGCCCTCAAAACTATGAAGGTAAACATCGTGAGGAATCCGGCATGTCCTGGAATCGGACATGTGACATCTACCAATCCGCTCTGGACCCGCGTGGTGGATAACGGCCCACTCCCTCTTGAGAGGAGGCCTGTGTCCCAGCAGTGGGAACAATATAGGCTGATGATGATGATGAAATTTATAAACTAACGATATACACCATCATAAAACACGTTACATAACACACACACACAAACACACACACATACACACATACACACATACACACACACAATGATTAAACTTAGATTGTAGACAAATGTTTTTGTATTAATTATTCTTAATCAGGAATCTTGCTGCATCGCTTCCCGCGCCGCTCCAGTTACAATAACTGAGATAGGTACTTAATTAGTACAGTCGTGCACAAAAATGTTATTAATCGCTTCCAGCGCCAGCCTACGGTATACGGTAACTGAAATATGTCGTAAGTCAGCAGTCTTACGGCTGAAGTGATGATGATACTGAGATGGAGATGCAGTAAGTTCAAAACGTGCCAGTCGCCTAATACATATTTCTAGAGTTGTCGATTCGCCTACAAATAAATTAACTTCGCCAAGTCACCTGTATAAAAAATATATTATTTTTAACCGACTTCAAAAAAAGGAGAAGGTTATCAACTCGACTGCATTTTTTTTAATGTTTTTTACCTCATAACTTTTGACGGGGTGAACCGATTTTGATGATTCTTTTTTTTATTTGAAAGCTGGTGCTTTTTGAATGGTCCCATTTTAATTTGGTTCCATTCGGATAATGGGATCCATGTGAGAACCATATAAGTCTTAAATGTGCATTATATATTTGCGCGACAAATGAACGAATAACGCGATTAGATTAGTATCTACAGGTATCTAGTTATCTACTATAACTAAAAAGTTAAAAATAAAAACTTTTTAGAAAAAAAAAATACAACAGATTTCCTAAAAAAAAACACTACAAAGTGAAAAATAACTTTAATATCGGAAGTCGGTGGCATTAAAGTTATTTTTCACTTTGTAGTTTTTTTTTTAGGAAGTCGGTTGTTATTTTTTTTTTAAGTTTTTAAAGTTTCGTTTCGCTCGATTCGCACGAATTTACGCGGTCAGTAATAAGCCATCGAGATGAGTTAGCTTGATTTAAATAATGATTTGTCTGGATATTATAATTACTTTTGCTGTAAGAAGCGTTAACTAGAAGAAAAATAGGTAAAATCAGACCAATCAATCCTTGCCATAATCGACACCCTTCGCAGGTACAGTGGCAAAATATATGGAGAACGCTGCTGCCCATTCAATAGTATCTTTGTCGCCTTTTACGACACTCACGGGCAGAATGGATGTTTTCTTTACCTTCGGCACTACATAATAATAATTCAGAAAGCAGTACTCTTAGACACGGCACGTATTGTCAGGAGGTTCCTCTCTCTAGAGCCCTGACCACCGGTAGCTTGGACGCTGCTCCCGATGCCGTTGGGCCACTATTTTTTATATTTTTAAATGTTTTTTGTAAAATTTTTGTAACAATATTTAAAAATATACTTAATATGTAAGAAAATAAATAAATGATAATAATAATAAGCCTTTTATTCCATAACCCTTAATTTACATTTCAAATGTTGTTTGTAATTATAGATGTGCTTAATATCTAGTGTTAGTTACAGTAAGAGTATTAAATCTAATTGTTTAGGATATGGACCCCATTTTGGGTATAGGCCTCCTCCAACCTTTTCCATCTTTCCCTATCCTTGCCCAGGTCGACCCAATCTTTCCCCACCACCTGCACGATGTCGTCTGCCCATCGCTGTTTTGGTCTGCCGGCTTTTCTTTTGCCTGATGGTCCCTTTCATTTAGTCGTCTCTATTGTCCATCTTCTATCTGTGCAGCGTGCGATGTGACCAGCCCATTTCCACTTTATTGTTAGTGCGTGTCTCAGTGCATCCGTAATCTCTGTTTTCTGCCTTATCTCCTCGCTTCGTACTTTTTGTATTTTTCTGATCCGTAGTATGCTTCTCTCCATTGCTTTTTGTGTTTTCTCTATTTTTTGTTTAATACTTTTTGTGAATGTCCAGGTTTGACAACCATATAAGAGGCATGGCATAAAACAGGTGTCCATCACAGTTTTTTTAATGTGTAGGCTATAGTTGCCTTTTAATATTTCTTTTAATGACCAAAATTTTTTCCATGTTAAAGTTATTCTTCTCGTTACTTCTTCTAAGTTACTGTTTGTACTGAAAGAGACTTGTTTTCCCAAATATATATAATTGTCAACATATTCTATTATTTGTCCGTTTACTTGTATTGGTCTTTTGTATTTGTTGGTCATTATTTTTGTTTTATTTGTGTTCATATACAGTCCGACTTGTTTACTTTCGTGATCGAGTATCGTTACCATTTCTTCTAAGTTTATTGGAGTTTCAGCCAATGTCGGAATGTCATCTGCAAATCTTATATGATTTAGGTATTTACCGTTTAACAGTATGCCTTTTTGTGCCCAATTTATTGTGCTAAAAATGTCTTGAAGGACCGCTATAAAAAGTTTTGGTGATAGGGGGTCACCCTGTCTTACACCTCGTTCAATTTTGAAGGGTTCGCCACTGGTCTCAAGTTTTACTTTGCTTGTACTCTTTTCATATACGTTCTTTATTATGTTGATATATTTCTGATTGATATTTAGTGAGTTAAGTGCCTTCCAGATGGAGCTGTGACTGATGCTGTCAAAGGCTTTGCTGTAATCTATGAACGCCACATAGAGGGGTCTGTTGAATTCTCTGTATTTTTCTATTATTTGTTCGATGGTTTGTATGTGATCGATAGTGCTGAAACCTGAGCGGAAGCCTGCTTGCTCTATAGGTTGTGAGTTGTCAATTTCTGGGGTTATTTGTTTGAGTACTATTGAAGCAAAGAGTTTATAAGTGCTTATTAGAAGACTGATTGGCCTATAGTTACTTATGTCTTGCGGATTGCTTTTTTTTTTAAGTAGAATGATGTCTGACGAGCACCATTTTTTGGGAACTGTCTCCGTGCTCAGGATCATATTAAATAATTGAGTCAGATGACACAATAAGACTGGTGCTCCTATTTTTATAGCTTTATTGCTGATTCCATCTGGGCCAGGGCTTTTTTCGTTTTTTAATTGTCTTATGTGTTTGTACACCTCTCTTTCATTAATTGGTTCGACAGTGTTAGTTTTTATTGAATAATTTGCTTGGTTTCCAGTGATAGCGTTGTCTCTTTTCTTGTATAGGTTTCTATAGAAATTTGTTGCATGTTCGATTACATTTTTCCTTGTCTTAGTTCCCTCTGATACATGGTTGAGATTATGTATCCATTTTTTATGTGTGGTTAGTGCCTTGAATGCTCTTTTTGTACTTCAGAATTTTTCTAAGTTTTTAGTTATGATGTTATATCTGTAGGTGCCGTAATCTTTTTTTATTGATTTGTTTGTTGTTTTGTACAATCTGCTAAGTTCTTTTTCATTTCACTGTTCTTGTTTGTTGTTTTTATTAATTCTGAGCGTCTTTTGATTAATCGTTCTGTATCCTTGCTGAATATTTTATGTGTTTTGTCTTCTGTTACCTGTTGTGTTTTTAGGCTATATAGTATGGTGTTTTCAAGCTTATTGTAGTAAGTCTGTACATTGGTAGCTTTGCTTAGAGAATACGAAGTTTTTATAATCTCTTTTAGATTTTTCAAATATTTGCCAATTTCTTCGCTTGTTTTGGGTTTACTTACCGTGTTTTTGAAGTTTTTCTAAGCTACAAGCCTGTGGTCAGATGGAAATTTTAAATTCTTAATAACCTCAACATTCGTTACAATTCTTGGAGCATTTTTCATTATAAAATCAATTTCATTAGTAGTTTTTTTTTTATCCGGAGATATCCAAGTCCATTTTGTATTGCTCCTCTTTTTGAAAAAAGTATTCATTACTGCTAATTCGTATTCAGTGGCATATTCTATTAGCATTTCGCCTCTTTCGTTTCTTTCACTAAAGCTGAATCGACCTATAATCGGGCCAAGGAGGCTTTACCTACCATCGATGCCCGCCTCATAAAACAGGTCCTTCGGCTAGACAAACGACAGCTGCGTATGGTTTTTTTTTTTTTGTTTTTTTCAGGATGGGAAATCATCAAATGACTTCTCCCGCTCTGGGCGGAGCGGGAGGCTGTGTCAGACTTTTACTGACTAAAACCCACCCGTGTTCCATCAGTTGTCCATGTGCCAGGGTCACGGTATCTCTTTCGAACAATCACGCGACCCTGGCAGACATCGGTCCTAGTAGACCCCTTCACTGCTGCTGACATCTCTTTGAGGCGCGCGTGGAACACTATGCGCCGTCGACCCGAGCCTGGTCCTTACCGGGCGGCGAGCTACCCATTGCTCGCCACCCGCAAGCTCGCGCCTACGGTGGCCGGGAGTCCGCATTCCTCCCGACGCCCGGGGCGTCTCCTCCAGCGACGACTAGGGACGTGAGGGCGCAGAGACTGCCACTCCCTCACGCGCCCCGCCTCCTCCTTCGCGAGCATTACTGCTTCGCAGTAGGAGGTGACGGCTTCCCATTCCCTCTCGCTCCGTACCATGGCTCGCACCAGGGCCGGACGCGAGAGGTCGCCGCCGCCGATCGCCTCCACGGGGACACGGCGGTGCTCCGCCCAGGCAGGGCACACCTCCACCGTGTAGCTGCGTATGGTTACAGCAGCAATAACTGGCCATGGATCGTTTAATAAACATCTATTTGTCATAGGAGCTACAGACAGTCCACTGTGCAGGCCCTGCATTGAGGCCGACGAGACAGCAGCGCACGTGCTTCTAAACTGCCCGGCGATCGCCACATACAGGGCCAAGTACTTCGGTAACCCAGGTACCCTACGTGAGATAGTCAGCAACATCAAGGCGTTGCTGGCCTTTCTCGAGGAGCTGGGTAGGATCGAAAAACCGATTTCCCACCCGTACGCAAAATACAAGCTCAGACGTGGAGTTGCGGAAACCAGCCCGTTCTACCTACTACCTATTACCTATCGACCTATGATTTGGTTATTATCACTTTTTTGGTGGCCTATTTTTGCGTTGAAATCTCCAATTACCAGAAGTCTGCCGTCTGTATAGGCTTTACATAATAAACATTTTGTACACCAAGAAATACTTAACAACAAATAACCATTTAACTCTAAAACATACAATGCAATATTGATATAAATAGTGTACATAAGTTCACTATATTTAGTGTCATTGTAAAGAAAGAACATTTCATCTTCTGCCTAGCCTATTCCCAACTGTGTTGGGGTCGGCTTCCAGTCTAACCGCATGCACCTGAATACCAGTATTTTATATGGAGCGACTGCCTATCTGACCTCCACAACCCAGTTACTGGGTAATACGATACCCCTTGGCAAGACAGTTTGTCAGACTTTCGGGCTTTTGACGACCCGTAACCTCAAAGATACCAGACCAGATACCAGACCAGATATATGTAGTAACCTGTCAAAGATGTCAGTCGAGACTAACAGCTTAACGTGCTTTCCGATGCATGTAGGGGTTTTGGTATGTAAAGATGGTCACCCATCCACGAACAAGCCGTGGCAAGCGTAGCTTAACCTGAACGATCGATTTGTTTGGCTATTATTACTTAGCCACAAGAACATTTATTGTAGTTTATTATTTGTAGAATACCATCAATATTTTATAGAATTGCATCGTTAGTCACGGTTAATAAAATGCAATAACATTAATTAATCGATGTAATTAAATAATTTATAAAATGCAATTCCATAATCGGTCATGACATGACTCATGCATGTTGTATTAATTTTATAAAATTGTTTACGCTAAAAATATATTTTTTAGCATAGTTATAATAAAATACTTATTTAAATTTTGAATTCATCTACTAATTGCAATGCCAAATATCGAAACAAATAAACATTAATAATATACAATTAAATAAATATTACATTACTTATACTGAACCAATATTTTTCCCAGCGTAATTGAAGTAAATCTTCCATTAATACGTGAAGCGAAAACTTTGGATCCCTTTTTACGAAAATTGAGCGAACGGAGGAATATGAAATTTCGCATACTTATAGTTTATACCGAGAAGAAGTGACGAATGCTAATATTTTTTTTTAAATTATTCGTAGAAATACATTATTTTCAATAAATAACACGTTACACACACTACTATTCACCACCGTGTATTTAATACACACATGCACGAATCGAGTCTGTATTTGTTTTTGGTATTATTTGTCTATAGCCTTACTGAATGTCAAATATAATTATAGATTACGAAAGTTTATTATTGAAATCTGTGGTCCAATCAAGAATTTCTGTCTTTAATATTTTGTGTCCTTGCCTTACTGAATGTCAAGTGAAACCATAGGTAATAAATTAATTTTCATTTTTAAAATCTATAGTCATATCGAGAATATTTGTCTGTAATATTATTTGTCTATAGCATTGAACTATATTACTAGCGTAAGTAATACCTCAGTGTATGTATTCATTAATTTAAAACGTAATTATATTATCCATACTAAATAATATTCAAAAATCACAAGACCTTATTGGTGATGTTCTTCAAAAGGGTCAGGTGCGTATTACTGGTAACCGGCGTGCGTGTTTGACCAAATGTATGAACTTATACGAGGCAAAAGAAGTATGCTAATCTGCATGAGTTTATGTATGTATGTAAATCACAAGACAGTTTACGCAACCCATTTAGTAATGAAACTAAGTCGAAAATAATTTACATAATAAATTGTCTACCTAACTGTACCGCACCAATATGCAAAAATTCCTAAAAAAAATGCGTCGTTCCTCTCCACTTGTTCGACACATGCCCACGGTCCACAGCTGGGCATCGGTATGTGTGCACACAAGCACAGTTCGTGTGCGCACAGTGTCTGTGTGTGTGGTGTGACGTATGGGCCGACAACCCCTGCTGTGCTTGCCGTAGCGAGACGGATTAGGGTTGGCGCTGATATAAGTATCAATACTTTTTTTTGTTAATATTTATTACAGAAGGCTAAAAACTAAAATACAGATATACTTAAATAAATAACTAAATATACAAATAAATACAAAAATAAAGGACACTGAGGCGTCGAAGTACTCGTCCGCATCACTGTCATCTGGAAACGTGCCCAGAAGACTGGCAGCATTACCACGTTGAATGCCAATGCTAATTCTTTGGCCAAAGAATGACCCAGCCCTCTGGTCATGTTAAATCATGTTTTAAAGGAAAAACTTTTTGTAATAATCTAATTTATTCTCTTTTATTTAAGTTAGTTTTGGTGACCAACCATTGAACCGTGGTGGCCAGTGTAAGCGGCCCTTTCTTGCGACAGGCAGACACTTTCATCATCAGACTATAACGTTCCCACTTCTGGGACACAGGCTATAGTGTTCATCCTATACTTACACTTTAATTCATGATTCTTTATCATCCTCTTTATTTGTTTCTATGTTTACACTTCATGCTTTAGGTACTTATTTTATTTTATTTATATGTCTACACTCAGCAAATCGATCTAAATACGATTTATTAACTTGGGAATAGCTGAAATAAATATTAACTCAAATTTTCATGTTGTGACAAGCCAAATTGTCAACTGTCAGTTACTGTTCTGCTTAGTCTATGAATGGCTACTTTTTGGTTTATACTATAATTTTAAATTATTTTTATCAATACGTCTAGCTATTTGATTTTATTAATTATTACGATTGTTTACTAAATAACTTAACTTAAAATTATATTTATAAAAGTCTTTACGCACTCATGTGGCCAGCTACACGCACTCATGTGGAAAGCTACACGCACTCATGTGGACAGCTACACGCACTCATGGATATGTCCCGACCGACTACACTTGTCAGATGAGATGATGGCTAAACTAATATTTTGAAAATGTTTGGAAAGGGAAGACGACTTTGGTATAAAAACGGGCGTTCGAACCGCTGATGGACACACTCTAGAGGCCGTACACTCTGGAGGACACACTCTGGAAGACTGTAGACTCTCGAAAACTACTCTGAAGCGCCCACACTCTGGGAAACTACTCTGAAGTGCCCGCACTCTGGGAAAACTACTCTGAAGCGCTCACACTCTGAAGCCCGTCTACTCTGAAGCCGGTCTACTCTGAAGCCCGTCTACTCTGAAGCCCGTCTACTCTGAAGCCCGTCTACTCTGAAGCCCGTCACTCTGAAGCCCGTCTACTCTAAAGCCCGTCTACTCTGAAGCCCGTCTACTCTGAAGCCCGTCTACTCTGAAGCCGGTCTACTCTGAAGCCCGTCTACTCTGAAGCCCGTCTACTCTGAACTCTGAAGCCGGTCTACTCTGAAGTCCTCTTGAAGCGTTCTACTCTGGAAGCCAGTTTACTCTTTTTCATTTAATAAATTGTATCAGATCTGCCTTATCCATTTCATTTATTAAGCAGATACGTAACAAGGCCTCCTCTCGGTGAGAGGGAGTGGGCCCTGTCCCCTGACCCAGCACGCAGGCCCAGTGCGGTTTGGTAGTTGTCACATGCACACAGGCACTTTACTTTGTATACATTATTTCATCGCCACTGCACTCAAAATGGTGAAAGAAAACATCGTGAAGAAACAAGCATGTCCTAGAACCAAAAATTTAAACACATGTGGTATGCATCAACCCACAATGGGCCCGCGTTGGGTATTACGGCCCTCTCTGTCTCACGGAGAGGAGGCCTGTGTCCCAGAAGAGAGAACATTATAGGCTGATTATGCATTGGTACAAATCACATATTCAGGATAAGTTTTTAACCAGTGCGAAAATAACAAATTAAACTACGCTTAGGTACCTACCAGCTGTTCGATCGGTCAAAATTCTAAGAAGTTCGAAGTACCTACCGGAGCGCGGTTTCTGACCTATTACTATTATCGATATCATATTACGAAATATGTAGGGTGTCCAGAGTTTACTAATTTAAGGTCGAAAAATTAAAAGGATTGAAAAAATCGTTGAAATGTGTTCTATTACTGATACCGAACCACCAAAAATTTGCGCATTGGTTAACAAAAAATCCTGTATTTGTTGCGATATTATAAAACAGAACTACCTACACATTATTCGACTGTGATTTCCTAAAAATCTAAAAGTAAGGAAAACACCCTTATCAAGAAAATTCAACTTTCCATAATGCGGAAGACGTTTAATAAATAACTAATGAGAATCCAGATAGGATGAAATCGTTTAAAAATGTAAGCCTCAGGAGACTCGATTTAGACACTGAGGAAAATCAGGAAATTAGAATTTCAGCTAGATTAAGATCTTGGAAAGACTACTTTAACATTCTTGAAAGCAGATGGAATTTTAACATAAGTACTTAGAAAAAAAAAGCAGAAGAAGTTAGGGTTATTCTTCTTACTAAATGTCGTAAAAATACCTCTTCTGATACAGAGAAGTATATTGTAATTATTATCATGATTACCCACAGTGTTTTTTCAGGTGGGTCAATAATGATGAAAACTAATGCCTAATCTGAATTAGGCACTAGTTCTCCGGCATTTTACTGAACTGGGCCTTTTGGCGCAGCCGTGAGGCACTCTCTAATTCTAGTTTCTGACATCACACCGTACACTTTTTTATTTTACTCTTTCCCGCTGTATATCTATTGTGTGCTTTTAAAACTGTGCTAAATGTTTATTTAGCACATTTTTAGCACAGTATTTTCTTTTATTTCTTTTAACAATTTTGACTATTATCAAAATTGCTTTCTTCACCGTTTGAAAATACATACAAAATTTTAAAAGTGCTCTTTAACCCTGCAGTGGTCGCGCCCCTAAAAGACACACGAGTGGTCGCGTGGATTACATATGTAGACCATTTTAGTTACTATTTTTTTTTAATTCAATGCTAATCTAATTTTATTTTTTGTAATAATAATGTCCTAATTTTTTATTAATATATGGCAATAAAACTTATCTACAATCAAATTAAAATTAAAATAAATTTAAAATCAGAATCATTCTTATAAAACTCAACAAAAACTCTCTTATAAAAGAAAATATTTAATTTTTTACTACCCTGGATTACAATTGTAATCCGCGCGACCACTGCAGGGTTAATCACGACATTAGCTTACCTATAACGTTCCTGCTGCTGGGACATTGGCCTTTTCTTTGTGAGAGGGAGTGAGCCGAAATCTACCACGCGGGCCCAGTGCGGGTTGGTAGATGTCACCTGTTTTCGAAATTTTGGTTCTAGCTCATACCGGTTTCCACACAATGTTTCCTTCACCGTTTTGAGAGTAGTGCTGATGACATAATTTACACAAACTAAAGTGCCTGTACTTTATCCACGACCTACAAGTAAGTCAGGCCCGTAATCACTGGGCCACCACTGCTCTAAAGAGATTATAATGACTGATCTAATTAATATAATAATTTAATTTATTTCGGACAGCCCTACCAAACTAGCTCATCACACCCCTTGCATGTCAAAGCCCCCTGCAGTGTTTGGCAAGTGTGCACACATACAAACACACACACGCACACACACCAACAAAAAATTGACAACCCATAAATTAAAGAACCTGTTCCACGAGGGTAGTTCTTTGTCACTTAGAACTTCGTATTTTATTTATAGTCTGTGCTTACAAAATTAATACACACTGACCTTATTCGAAAACAGATCTTTTGGTAAACAAATAAGGTTCTCAGTGACAGCAAATGGAGTTTGGCAAGGATTAGATTATGAACTTCGTAATTTAAACCTTATGATTTATGACACAGAAATTAAAATCATCTTAGTCGAGGGGCTCACTAGTTTAACTTACTTTTTTTAAAGAAATATCAGAAAAGGTCGGATATAGAGTTCATTTGAAGTAGTTCTAAGAAGAATGGCTACACGCTGAGATTTTTAGTAGCTGGAACTTGTCACTGGCCAAAGTTATAACTTGATTCTATGAATTAAAACCTCTTTTATGAAGTGGGATACTTATTTCGGGAATCTGTTGTATCCGGTGAGGTAATAGAGAGGCGACGCTGCTTGACTCCAAGCCACCGTTGTACATCGTATTGTGTGGCATTGTTCGACTGAAAACCTGTGGTTCCCAGGAAATATTAGGACGCCTTGGAGGTCAGCAAGTTCTCAGTAGCTCTCTGTATTTTATACTCGATTGCTTGCGTATCGCCCGTTTAAATGTTTTTTTTGTAGCCGTCCCATTTTGGACAAACTTGAGAGCAGTGGTTGTAGTGTTCTTAGTGTAGTCGCAGTCGTAGGTTGTCTTTATATTATGCAGTTCAGAACTTTTTGATCTTTTTGTTAATTATTGTTGTAATGTACTGATAGTTGTTGAAACACCGGGAGGGGACGCCCTAGGAGGGCATATAGTGACCTTAGGTATTGGTGATGTTCTTCAGAAAGGTCAGGTGCCTAGTACTAGCAACCGGCGTGTGTGTATGACCAATTGTATGAACCTAAACGAGGAAAAAGGAGTGTGTAGAGATCGTAGCAGGTGGCGTTCCGTGGTTTCTGCCTACCCCCATGGGAAAAAGGCGTGAATTTATGTATGTATGTATGTTGTAATGCATGTAGGAGTTGATAGTGTCGTAATTATTTTATTTTCTTACACAGTTAGATTTTGTACGCTATTGAGGGAAAACATGACAGTGTTTCTCTCTCACAGAGAGGAGGCCTATGTTCCAGTAGTAGGTAAATTATAGGCGAATTATGCTACTAAGGTTCGTAACGATTCAGGTAATAAGAGAGTTATGTTATTTTACTAAAGGAAAACGCTCACAGTATTTCATCATTATCATTAAAGCCGAAAGACGTCCACTGCTGGACATAGGCCTCCCCTAATTTAGAGGCTTAGCCATAATCGCCACGCTTGGTAGATGGGTGGATGGGGTGGGTGATGAGCAATCACAGTATGGCGGTAAAATGCATAGAGAATGCTGCTGCCCATTCTCTAGTGAGTCCCTTAGTCGTCTCCCACTTGAAGAAATGGGATGGTGCTATTATTTACGTCCGGCACCACACGGAGCGAGTTCACCAAGTGAGTTGCCTATTCCAAAACGTAGTAGGTAACAACGGAGAAGAACGAACAAGTCAAAATCACAGTCAAAGCATTTATTTCAAATAGGCACATAAAGGCACTATTGAACGTCAACGGTACATTCGTATGTAGAAGAATGGCCAAGAAACACCACCGTTACTCTTTTAAAATGATTTTCAGTATTAGTGTAACTAGCTTATGCCCGCGACTTCGTCCGCGTCAAATTTTCGCTTCCCTTTCCGTCGCAAATAATTGTCTGCCAGTTTTCGTCTATTTTTTATTTTTGCTTCGCTCCTTTTGACCGTAGCGTAATATTATATAGCCTTCCTCGATAAATGGGCTACTCAACACAAAAATATTTTTTCAATTCGGATTAGAAGTTCCTGAAATTAGCGCGTTCAACCAAACAAACAAACAAACAAACTCTTCAGCTTTATAATATTAGTAAAGATTTAAAACCTTGTTAGAGTTTTCAAAAGCTTTCATCTCCCAGTATTTCTTGAATCCATTTTTCTTTGCAAGTAAGTTTATCTCGATTTGGTCGGCCCGTCAATCATTTAGCTATCAATCAAATAGTTTCATATCTGTCCACCATTTCCCATAACTCCGTCATAAACGGTCTTGAGGAAACATTGCTATTATCAAACCTATTACAGTACCTTTATAGAAAAATATGATATGTTTTCCAGCAATTTATAATAATATCGTTTGATAAGTGGATGCGTTAAAGTTAAAAAAGAATTAAGAAAACAACTTTTTACAAAAAAATAAATATATAAATATATATCTTAATACAACCAAAACTCCGTAAAATAACAACCGACTTCCTAAAAAAACACTACAAAGTGAAAAATAACTTTAATTTCGGAAGTCGGTGGCAAAAAACCTTAATTACATATCCTAAGACACCGACTTCGTCATTTTTAGGTAAAAAGTATTTATTTTTAACTTTTTAGTTATGATAGATACCCCGCACTATTCTAATCGCGTTATTCGTTCATTTTTCGCGCAAATACTTAATGAAAATTTAAAACTTATATGGTAAGCACCAGCTTTCAAATAAAAAAGAATCATCAAAATCGGTTCACCCAGTCAAAAGTTATGAGGTAACAAACATAAAAAAATACAGTCGAATTGATAACCTCCTCCTTTTTTTGAAATCGGTTAAAAAAGAAATGATGTTATGTCGATCGAATTCAAAGTAAGATAGCATAAACATAAACGGCCATAATATACCCACTGCTAGGACACAGGCTTCCTTTCTTCGAGAGGGAGTGGGTCATAATCCACCACGTGTGCCCAGTGCGTGTTGATAGATGTCGCATGTCTTCGAATTTTTGGTTCTAGAACATGCTGGTTTCCTCACGATGATTTTCTTTACCATTTTGAGAGTAGTGGTGATGAAATAATTTACTTAAAATAAAGTGTCCTGCCTGGGCTCAAACCTACAAACTACAACTTGTAAGTCGGGGTCGTTTCCACTGAGCCACCACCGCTCTAATACCGTAACACGTATGTATTTACAGAATTATAAACAATACAATTTTACGAAGTTGTTGTTCATTTATTTTTATTGAATGGTAATTTCATGTAAAAGTCTTACGTCCTACTAAATCAGAGCTACCCAACAATACCGCAGACCATAGGATAGACAAGAAAAGATCCCCACATGACGTGTCATGAAGGTACCTTCAAAATTAAAAAGAAAATTATTACTTTACTGGCGTGACTAATTTGTGTATCCATGTCAAATTACAGCTTTTTAGTACTAAGAGAGTCTGAGCTAACCAGCGGATAGACAGACAGAAATTATGAAACTATAACTATACCGTTCCTGGTTTACTAAGAACCCTAAGCTTCTAGCCCTGTAGTTTTCCTGCCAGGGTCGCGAGATTTGTTCAAAAGAGATACCGTGGCCCTAGCATATGGGTAACTGAAGGAACACAGGTGGGTTTTAACCAGTAAAAGTCTGACACCGTTCCGCTCCACCCAGAGCGGGAGACGTGATTTGATGATTTTCCACATACAAAAAAAGCCCTGTAGTTTCGTCAAGCGCCCACAAAAAATAACAGGGTGGTCTGTTCCACCCGAAACATGACGCAAAGCGCCGACAAACAGATCACGAAATATCGTGACTTTTGCCTCTGAGGGAGCCTGAACCAAATCTGTTAACTTTCCCCACGAACTAGTATCGGCAAGAATGGATTCAAATCAATTTGTAACATGTTTAATTGTTGTCCGTAGTAAAATTGTAATGGTAGGTTGTTGATTTTTTTGGCCATGAATGCTGTCAGCCCATTTCTTCTGGAATTCTCTAGGAATCTCTCTCTCAGGAATGTTTAAATTTATATACCTATAAGTTACACCTCAGTAAACTTACTAGATCTTGGCCTTCAGTTCGAAAATTATCCTTGGTTTTTTTCTGGGTGTGTCACTCGGGAGGGCGTGTCAGACTTTTACTTACTAAAACCCACCCGTGTTTCTTCAGTTGCCTATGCCAGAGCCACGGTGACGCTTTCTAACAAATTCGAGATCGGAAATTATCCTACGGGCGTTTAATTTTTTTTAACATATTATGAAATAGAGCAACGGATTAGCAATATTCTCCATAATGATTCAGATTCTGATTGCAATGTGTTACGCATTTAGGGTAAATATTGTACAAGAACAGATCGGAATACAAATCAGAAGTCATTTAGTCGAATTAGGCTGAGAATCTTTGTTTTTTGAACGTCAAAATTACATACAATAGTCCTTCTAAACGCCTGCATTTCACCAGTTCCTAATACTTCATCTGAGAAGAAGAAGTAACGCAACAAACTTTCCAGCAGATTGGATAAAACCACATTCGCACGGACGAAAAATATTTGCGCGTGATTGTATTGCGCGCTGGATTTTGAACTTTTAGTGTTGTATCGAGTGTTTAGAATCCAACAGAGTGCATCCCATCCCGGCACGTCAAGGAACACACCGATCAATCTTCAACTTTCGTTGCTAAGCAATGCATTTGAAAATTCAGTGCGCGGAAAAATCCCGGTGCAATATTTGAACGTTTTGAAACATGGACTTATAAATAAACAACAACATTTATTTCAGTATTTCTTCCATACGTGTAAGTAACAGTGAAAACTTATAAACTAGTGTTATTAACATTTATTCCGTGTGTGGTACTCCGATCCTGGGGAATGTCTACTTGACTGCGAGCAGTCGTATCCACCGCCCCAAGATCGGAGAGTCCCCCTTATCAGCCAACGCTCTAAAATTGGTATTGGGGCGTTGACGTTGACGCGAACACGGTGAATCAGAGATGCGCATCTCTTGCGCATGATAGCTGAAAAACTATCAATTGCCTCATCGGCAAACATGCCGGACCCGCTACAAAACAATATAACAACACGCTGAGGGTGCTGCTGCGGCTGCCTCGCTTCTGCAGCGCATCAGGAATGTTCGCAAAAGTCCACATTGACTGTTTTTATGCCAGCATGCGCAAGAGGGCGACCTCGATGGCGAATAGAGTGCGGGGCAGCGGCAATAGTCTTCTTACCGTTGTTGCCAACAGGTTCGACGGGCCTTTCTTGCGGCACTGGCAGGCACTACATGCACCTGTCTATCGGGCTTGGGGTAGGTAAAAATTGTATTTTATAGAGTACTAGCTACTGCCCGCGACTTCTTCCGCGTGAAATTTCATCCCATTGTCTTCCCGCGCTATCTCTTAGCTTAGCGTTCTTTCTTACTTTATATTTTCCTAACGGCCCTAGCATGATGTTTATTAGCTTATAGCCTTCTTCAAGAATTTAATCAAATTCAAAAATATTTGTCCAAGTATTCTTAAATCAGTGTTATTAAATTTTCTAATTTTACGCGCAATCGTTAAATTTTTTCTTTCATAAGAACCCTCTCCTGACAATAACAAACACAACAACAACAAAAAAAGTTAAATCGGTCTAGCCGTTCACGCGTGATGGCGTGACCAAGGGAAATAGGAAATATTCATTTTTATATATTATATAGATAGATTTCTGTAAAACTATAGACTAAAAATGATATCTCATATAAAATAAATGAAAAACAACGTGGCAGCCCCATCAATAGGTACCTGAAACATGTTGTTGTACAGTGTGCGCACGCCTTTGTATGCCCTTTGCGTACTTATACTGCATGGATTGGCCATTGCTTATAGAATCAGCATAAAAACAAAACAACAAACCAACTGTTATTACTACCAACAGAAACACGAAACAAATTAATATACAGCATGAATATTCACGTGGCTACGAGTAGCCATACATTAGCATATAATTGTGTTTGTCACAATTATTTCAAAACAATGACGGTAAACCTGGTAAAATTGTGAGCGAACTTGGTTGGGGATTAAAATTGTCACGCATGGTGGCTTTGTCTTTTGTCCGGCTGTCAGTAGCATAACGCAGTAGCTCCGTGGATGGGTGAGCATTTTTACATTCCAAGACCCTTCCGTGTCTCGGAAAGTAAGTTAAACCGTTAGTCTCGGCTGGAATTCGTCGATGTCTGACATTCGTTACGGGTTGTCAGAAGCTTGAAAGTCTGAAAAACAGTTTTACCAAGGGGTATTGTGTTACCCAGTACCTGGATTGTGGATGTCAGATAGGCATTCGCTCCATGTGAAATGCTTATGTTTAGCTGCATCCGGTCAGACTGTAAACCGACCTCTAAATAGTTGGGAAAAATCTAAGCAAATAGTGCATTCTTTTCCTGGATGTAAAATCATCGGCTAGTTGCTGATACAACGGAATTTGCAGGGCAAATAATTTAGCTAGCTGTAAAGAGCAAAAAAACCATTTGTGAGTATCACCATTTTTTACCCTTATCCCCAATTTATTTGGGTTCGGCGTAACATGTATTTTTCTTCCATACTTCTCTATTAGTCGTCATATCAGTAGTCACTCCCTTTTACACAGTCCATCCATCGTTTATTTAGTCTTCCTCACTCTTACAGCCATCGAAATTCATTCTCAAAACTTTTCGCACTACATTTCGTTATTCCTTGGCATCACATGCCCATGCTATGACAACCGATCGTTTCCGTCACCGGTGCCACTTTTAAACTTCCTCTATGTACTCATTTCTTATTCTATCCATTCGTTTAACACCATGCATCCTTTGTACTTGTAAAAGCATTATCTATGTATGCCGAATTCCTTGACGGGTAGGGTCACTGCAAAAGTAGCCCGGGCTCTGAATTTATGCTCAAATAATGGCAAGTGGCAACCCCCCGTTACATGGAGTATAGTTTTTACACCCCTGTCTCACCAAGTGAAGAATACATACAGGCGTGTGGTTGCGTTTGTTATTTAAGCTGTAATTTGCTATAAAAAAAAATCTCAAACATATCTTGAGATACGCTCTGCCTGTATGCTGTATATAAACTGACCATGTTTCTCTAAATGATCGTAGTACTTTCGATACAACAATTTGAGTTCATGCATATCAAATACCAATAACCAATACTCGTTCAAAATACAGTTCAGATGGGTACCTAAAATTTAATGGAGCTGAGTCACAATGGCTCCCGCATCGGAATTCATGTATTCCGAAAAAAAGTACCAAGTTTCACCAACTCTAAACTGTCTAGTTTGATCCGTGTCAAATTTTTTGTTGCAACTAGAACCCCACGAATACTTTTTACGAAACACGTAAAACGACTTCGTGTATCGTGCGATACAGATTTCACGAAGAAAAAACTGTTTTAAAAAAACGTCAAGGAAAAAAGAGTGGACGGCCCCGCCTGCCTCGTGTCGCGACCGACTGACGCAAACGGGGGAAATTTCACGAGATATCGATACTTTAAGATAGAAGAATGCAATTTTAATTCTTACCACCATCCGAAAGAGTGCTAAAGGCTTTAGAGGATTCAAACTCAAAACAATTACTGCAATTAAACCATTTACAGACACTTTTGAATTTTCTATCTCATTAGAAAGATATATTTTTAGGTGTTGCATACAACACCTAAACCACCAGGCGTAGGTTAGTGATAAAGACAAAATAATTTTTAATTCTACGCATCAACAACCCCTAATAATTAATAATAGTAACCAGCAAAGTCATGCAAAATGTTAGCAGCCAAAATGAAATACAGTAGTTAGAGAAATTATACTTGATAGCAAGTTTGGAATTTTTATAGGGGTTAATAGCATTTGGCTCGAATATTTAATCGTCTAGACTGGCTATTGTACCTTAGTCATTTACCTGTACTAGTATAGGAGTTAATGCGTGTTCTATTATGACTTTGGCACCTATTGTTGTTTATGACAAAAAAGTGGGAATATTAACAAAAGTTAATCAACTTAGATATCATATTAGAATTCTTCATCAAACGTGTCTGGTATCGGGTTGATACCATTTGTAATAAAATAGGTAATTAAGAATTGCTGTTTTTTTTTTTTGGGTATTTGCTGTAAACCTCCAAGGTCGCGGATTTGTTTGAAACAGCTACCATGGCCCTGGCACAGGCAACTGAAGGAACACGGGTGGGTTTTAGTCAGTAAAAGTCTGACACTTCCGCTCCACCCAGAACGGGAGAAGTCATTTGACGACTTCCCACCCAGAAAAATAAAAGTATGTATTGGATGTTTGTTATTCAATCGCGCCAAAACGGTGTAACGGATTTGGATGAAATTTGGCACACAAATAGATTATAACCAAGATTATGACAAGGGATACATTTTATCCCAGTAGTACATTCCCTTGGATTAATTTCAACCTCCACATTAATGAAACTGCTGGCAAAAGGTAATATACACTATGTACCTTCTTCATCTTTTCTTGTCAATCTTGTTTTAAAATTTTAATTTCTCAACATGGAATTTTCTTCATATTCCTTTGTGTTACTAGCTAAATAAGATTCCTATCGTTGCCAACTCCGGAACCGCTATTTTCGAAAACCATAACTTACTTAAAAATTCTACGTTTAAACAGTGTAGGCTTTATCTCTCCGTCCCAATCTCGTGTACAGCACAGAATCCGGTATCGTTGCATGCCGTCGCACACGGGTTGCCGCTGTCGTGTCCCTCCACCACAATATCATCTACATCCCAGCTCACGCAATCTACACTTTACAACATGGAGATAAGGTTGATAGAAACTGCATCGACAATTTTGTGCACCGTCGCTGTCCCGCCATTTTATGTTTTCTGCTCATACATCCAAAAAACAGCTTTAGAGTGTTCAAGTAAGGTTTACATTGGTTGAAAATTTGATTTTGTAGTCGAATGCCTTTGCATTTGCTCTATATTGCTTCAAAAATGACCGTTAGTGCGTTGTAATAAGGACGTAAACAACAGCATTGATCTTTAGTCGGAATGAGTAGCTGTAGATGTGTTTTTCTTTATATTCTAAGGAATTTCACCTCTATGAGTATAGTGATAAGGTTTATGTATTATGAAAGAGTCTGTCAGTTATGTGAATAGCCACTTACCTGAGTTTTTACTGAGACACCCGTGCATTGTCTATTGGGAACATTCTTATGCATGTCTAGTGAGTTAGCGTGATGATAATTTCATATTAATATATTCAATCATTTACTAAATTATAGTTTATTTCGTCCTAAGTATAGGGTCACTCGACGAGGTAGTGTTCGGAACTGTACCTATGTTCGTCTCTTTCTCGCCTATGCGTTTGACTAGGATATAAAATCAGGGAGGGAAATAAGAGTATATAGCAACCTGTACGGTAATAGCATCTGTATAGCCATCATCTATGGTTTCCAAAGTCTGATGATTGTCTATTTTTTTCCCAAATGATTAGTTGTCGTTATCTGTAGCACAGAGTTGTGGACGCTGGAGTAAATATAATTCTTCATCATCATCTGCCTAGCCTTTTCCCAACTATGTTAGAAACGGCTTCCAGTCAAACCGTATGCAGCTGAAATACCAGAATTTTACATAGAGCGACTGCCTATCTAACTCCACAACCCAGTTACTGGGTAATATGATATCCTTGGTATGTCTGGTTGTCAGACTTTCGGGCTTCTGAAGACTCGTAACTACTGTCAAAGATTCACAAATGACAGCCGGACAAAAGACAAAGCCATCATACGTAACAATTTTTATCCCCATAGCAAAGTTTGTTTTGAAATAATTGTGGCAAACACAATTTATACATCTATACAAATAAATAAAATTGGAGTGTCTGTTTTAATATTAAAATAACCGCTTTTTACTAAGTGTATATGGATGGACACGGTACATATACCAAAACAACATTTTTTACAATTTTTGTCTGTCTGTCTGTCTGTTTGTTCCGGTTAATGTCTGAAATGGCTCGACTGATTTTGACGGGACTTTTATTGGCAGGTAGCTGATGTAACAAGGAGTAACTTAGGCTACTTTTACTTTAGAAAAATATTTTATTTTAGAAAAATACCTACCTGCGTTAATTTCCGACATCCACGCGGGCGAAGCCGCGGGCAAAAGCTAGTAATGTATAATTTTATATACCAATTTAAGGGTTGGTATGACTGGATGTCATACTTTTGGGCTTCTGACGACTATGAAAGATCCACGATTTCCACGAATGATAGCCGGGACCAAAAGCTTAACGTGTTTTCTGAGGCACGAAAAAGTCTTGATATGTAAAGTATATTATGATAATCTATAGCAAATACTTGGAGAACCATTCATTTTAGTAACATCCTATCTTCTTTTACACATGGAAACACCAGTAGCATGCTAACCGTGATAAAAACGACTTACCAGTCAGTGAAGTAATAAATGATTTTATTTCTGCAAGTAGGTTCGTACAAACACTTTTACGCGTCAATCATATTTTTAAAACTAGATGTAATCGGCATTTCCTAACGGACTACTCTGCGAAGAAAGGCCGCAACAAACTCAGAGATCACAGTCTCTTTTAAAGTCCACATATAATCTTGATCCGATCATGTGAAGACTATATGGATTGGTGTCTGAAATGGTCCTTTGAGGAAAGAACAACACAGATTGAGTGGATTGGTAGTTAACTATCCATTGCTTCATACGTTCAAAAAAAATTGTCTGTATCGCAACGTAAATAACGCAATGAATGTTGTACAACTGTCAAAATTAAAACCATTCCTACTGTCCGTGTTTACACAAATGTCCCGCAAGGTATCGTTACTCATGGATGCTTACTAAAGGCTACCTGTTCATTTGACCGGAGATTCACACATAAGAGAACAAAACTATTCGAATTCCACAAAATTCACGCTTTAATGACCAGGTACACCGCTATACAGCTACGCACTGCTTCCTCGGACAACCCTGCTCACTCGCTCCGCTCAAGTGGACAGTCAACCTTATGCACCCCAACATCTGGTGTTAACTAAATAAAAAAAAAACATATCAAATATCCTGGAAAACAGCACTTTATCAAACAGTTAACATTCCTACAATTCGTACCAGGTGTGAGCAATTATTTCCATAAAATAAAAAGCCACGTAGAACGCATACAATTGATATTAAAACTACGCACGAAACAGCTCATTAAATTATGCATGCGTAGCATTTTGTACTGTTTTAAGGTCATGATCGTAGTAAAGTAACGGTCTATATAGTTTAAAAAAAATGGCTGGGTTGCACTTCCCGTGTCACAAAGGTTCATTGTGGCTAAGCACTTTGGCCAGTGGCTAAGCATTACCACGATTACTATACAACGTGGTAGTGCCGCCAGTCTCTTGAGTAAGTACATTACCAGTCGACTGCGATGTAGACGAATTTTTCGACGCAGTATTTTAGATTAGTTGATTCATAGCAAGAATAAAGTAATAGATGGTTTTAATTATTGTGAATGTGAAGACTATATGGGTATTTTTGTTTTCTTTGTTTCTCAATTAACTTGTAATCATGATCTGATAATTTGAATAATTTATGCAGCCTACCCAAATGCCCTTTCTTTGGTATTTTTCGTCGAATTTTTTGAGCTGCACGATTAGTGACAAATGCGTGGACTGACTGGACAGGTCCACTCAATCTGCGTGTTTCTTTCCTCAAAAGACAATTTAAGACACCAATCTACATAGCCTGGATGATTAAGTCTGAAGTTTAAAAGAGACTGTCATCTCAGAGTTTGTTTCGGCCTTTCTTCTCAGAGTAGTTAGGTAGGAAATGTCGACCTCATCTAGTTTTAAAGTCCAGACATAATCTTGGTCAGAAGATGTGAATGCCATGAAGATTGATTTCTGAAATAGGCTTTTTAGGAAAGACCCGCTCAGATTTGAGTGGACCTGTCCAGTCAGTTCACGTATTTATAAGGCGCGGGACAAATACAAGAGGCGTCGGGCGGAGGTGCGGCGCGGGCGCGGCGCGGGCGTGGCGCCACTTCTTTGATATTTCATACAAAATGTATAGAAGAGGTGGGGCGCGAGTAGAGGATACAATCCCGGGATCCCGAATCTCGGGATCCCGGGATCCCGGCCGTTTTCTGGCCCCGAAAATCCCGGGACTGTACTTGGCTAATCCCGGGATTTTCGGGATTGATACAAACAAGTCTAATTTGTATTCCGTAGTCCGTTGCGCCTTGACAATAACCTTGCCTAGATTATATGAACAGCATTTATTACATAACGACAAAAAACAACCCTTAGATACGCCGTCGTACGATACACAGTACACACTAAACAGGTACAGTCCTACTATACATATGTTTGGCGTAGAACTTAGAAGGGACTTGAAGGAAAAGTTACAGCTGGAAATTAACAATCCCCAGATCCTGAAGTACAAGTTCATAATGAATTGGGGTTGGCAAATATTGTAGTATTAGACGTGAAATGAGCCTGTTCAAAAATGGAGGAGTTCGTGGATATCACTTAGAAACTGCATATATACGTATTGTCTATTCCTCCAACCAGCGTAGAACCTGAGCGAGTGTTTTCAGCTGCTGCTTATGTTGGCAATAAACTACGAAGCAGGCTTGGAAGTCAAAGGTTGGATGCTTTGATATTTTTCTGCGATTATATTTTCGAAATTTTAAATATTTCTTTTGTGTTGTCTTTTTAATTTCTTGCAAAAAAATAGGTTTTTTTTTGTTTTGTCTTTATCTTTTCAGATTTTTTTTAAATTATTTAAGTCGTTTTTTCATTTTAGCCCAATTGGAAACCACATAGTCTAATCCCGGGATAGGCCCGGGATCCCGGGATTACGTTTCAAAAATCCCGTAATCCCGGGATTGAAAAAAATGCTCGGGATTGTATCCTCTAGGCGCGAGAGATACTGAGACGGCGGGGTGCGGGCGCGGCGCGGGCGTGGCGCGGGCGCGGCGCGGGCGCCGCTTCCTCGCCTTCGGCGCACCCGGAAAATGCATGACGATATAGAATTTAACATAAAATAACGAGAAACACCGCGCCTCGCCTTTCCGACACCGTTAGCACGCCTGTTCTGCGCTGCACCGGCGCCGCGCCCGCACCACGCCCGCGCCGCGCCCGCGCCTCGCCTCCGCCCGACGCCACTTGTATTTGTCCCGCGCCTAAGTTATCGTGAAGCTCAACTCAGAGCTAAAGGAGCTCAACGATTCGACAAACAATAATACCAAAGAAAAGACTAACTGCCTAATCCAACAGGCGTAATGTTTATTATAATTTCCCTATTGTCACCATCAAAAGTTACCTAATCACAACGCTGCCCTGATTTTCCTTAAACATTCCAACCAAATATGACCACACAAATTCTCCTAACCGTTGTGTTTCCACGACACAATTACTATAACTAACTTTGCAGTCATACTCATGAATACCAGTGTGTATGAAGGATGAATACTAATTTCGAACGATTGTATCGAAAGCCGTGGAAACATAGCGTGCACAATGTCATGCCTAGTTACTAGTCTGTTAGGTTATTGGCACCGATTATATAAAAAGTGTTATGTGTTTGGTCGTACACGGTTTTATCTACGCTCATATCTTGAAATTCGAATTACGAACTTCAAAACGAGTTTATCTTGACATACTTTAAAAACACAATTTATTTTACCGAAATTTAAAAATCGAATCAAATTATTATTCTTTTTCTCTAACAAAAAATGCCATTTACCACTTTGATAAAGGGCAAACCCAAGAAGTTAATATCGCTAAGGAGTTTCCAATTCCATCAACAATTGTCTATTGTTTTCAAATAAAACACATTAAGTGGGGTTCGCCATTTATATAAAATAACAATTTCTTACTCTTTTAACTTTGATCTTTAATTTTATAGGTTCAATGTCCATGAAATGCCGGACGTAAAGAATAGCATCACCCCAGTTCTTTCCGTGGGTGTCGTAAAACTGCACACAACTAGGTACTGTACAACAGTTTCACAAACCACCATTTTATCTGTAAGCAAGCTTGTCCAAACACTTTTACACAACAATCATATTTTATTTTAACTAAATGAAGTCGGCGTTTCCTACCTGACTACCCTGAGTAGATTATTCAAATTAATTAGGCTGAGCATCAGCACTTTTCGAACGTCAAAATTACATAAGACAGTCCCCCAAAACGCCTGCCCTTCACCACTTCCTGATGCTTATAAGAAGAACCCTTCATTCACCCCTTTTGTAGCACACAATTCTGACCCATAAAAGACAGTAGGTTTAACTATGGTTCTCTTCTCTATCTTCCCCTAATCTTTAGAGCGAATGTGAAAGTTGAAATTATTCCCGTGATCGGTTGCCATATCATCCACCCAGTGCTGAACTGTCCGATGCCATCGCGTTGCACGAGTGCACCCAGATGTCGAAAGTCGTAGCAGACTGGAAGAAGCGCGTATCAAGTGCTATGGCTATAGAACTGGAGAGAGCGCCAAAATCGCAGAACATATATTCTGTTTTGGTACTGCTGAACATCCTCCAGGTTCTGTTGCCACTCTCCAATCTACACGTATCTGGATCTCAGATACATCTTCACTGACAAAAACAATGTCATCGGCAAACAGCATGCACCAGGGTGCCTCAGAACCAAAAGTACATCAGATTTACACTAAAAAATTCAAGGTATGAAATAAAACGCACATAAAATTTACATATTATATTTAGTAGTCACAAAAAACAAATGCCTGCCCTGTATAACATTACGGAGCAGAGTGCTCTCAATTAGGTTAATGTCAGAATGTACGAGATGGTTCACACCTGTGCCTCCGTTCTATTTATAATTAACACTCTAGAAATATATATTTAAAATGTGTGAAATACTAACAGCGTCCCACTTCACCTGAGCAAAGAGTTTTTATATATTTGAGAGGGAAAGTATGTTGTGTTCTATCATTAAGATCTAGCCCACCCCTTGCTGCCCTCTACCAGCGATGCCCTAAACCGAGATCCGTACCCTATAGGGGGGTGCCCTTAGCGAGCACTGGCTGGAGGCTTTAATTTATTAAGGTAGCCACAGGCAAGTCCAGTTAAGCAGCCGACAACCTCATAAGTTGAGATGCGATATGTCATGGCAAAACAAAAATTGTTGCAAACCTTCCCTTTTGGGAGAGGCCCATGTCCAGCAGTGGACGTCTTTCGACTGAAATGATGATGATGATGAACTTAGTTTGCACTATCCAAGACGATAATTACACTTTTTTTTAAAGAATTTAGTTTTAGGGAATGACAGTTTATAATGTTAATCTTTATAAATTGTCATTCCCTTGCATTGTATTAAAATGTAAGAAACAAAGATGAAGAAAGACAATACTTTTATTTGCGGTAAACATGACGCAAAGAAAGAGCAAATACACACAAAAAAGAATAAGCTGGGGTAAAACATGCGTCACATACACGCAAAACAGCTATCGCTTAACATAATTCTGCGACCCTATGCGAGACAGAGCCTTAGCGCTAGTTGACCTGATGACGTCGACCGGTGCAGCAAACCATCAGTAAAATAAATACGAATAAATATTTCTAAATGTAATAAATATAAAATATAAAAGTGGCGGGGTCACGCAGACCACGTAGGAGATGACGGGACAAGCTGGACAGGTTTCGTCAAAACTGGAAAGAAGACGCGTGGGTTCGCCATAGTTGGAAGAAGTGGAGAGAGACCTTTGCCCTGGAATGGGACAGTGCAGGCTAACAAAAAAAAAATTGGCAACATTCCGTGAACGTAACATTAACTGAACCTACTATTTTGAGTTCTTGCAAGGTTTCAATTACATCCTGTATTATAGTTATACATACATTACGAAAGCCTTTCTTCCGCCTTTATAACAAAATCAGGGATATCGCTAACTATTAGACAGTTAAGATAACACGCGCCTACGAAATGTACGAAATTCCCAATCTATATGAAACAATCTATGTACATAATATTATGCAAAATAATCAACGGTGTGGTCCTTTGCGCCTTGCGTTTAATTTGTATAGGATTTGTGTTTGTGTGGTCTTGGGTTATAAGACCAATCCTGTACAGGATCGGTCCAAAGAACTACTATTTTTCTCAGATCATTTAAAAACAATTTATTTTCTGCCTAAAGGATCTATATGATCTACTATAGTCTGTGCCAGATATGAAAAAAATAAAAGTCGTTGACACCTGCCTAACATTGTATTCAAGTTAGCGTTTTGACCGTGCTAGCGACACTTTTTTTAATTTTTTTTCGTATCTTTTTAAAATATTTGAATACATTAGAAGGCGTCAACGTCTTTTTATTTTTTTCACATCTGGCACAGACTATAGCTTGTGCCCGCGACTTCATCAGCGTTTAATTTCTAGCTCCCCCGATACTCCCCATCGCATCGAATCGCCTGTCCGTGCGAGGTCTTCGTTTTCGCGACTCTTTTTCTGTTTGCTCGGGTCTTAAGGGTCCTTGCGTGATGTTATAAGGGACTATCCCTTATAGTCACTATACAGCAATTTTCCTCGATTAATGGGGTATCCAAACTAAAAGTAGTTCCTAAGATTAGTATGTTGAGCCAAACAAACTTCATAATATTTAGATCGGAATACAATTAAAAACGTTATAGTGACATAATCTTCAAAAATAGACAATTTTTGTTGAACTTTTTAAGAAGAACACTTCTGTCATGCATGATTTTTGTGATACTTTAAGACTGCGCCGTCCATACGACGCGCGCGGCAAATAGGTATTTACTACAGCGCGCTAGTCGTGTGCGTCGCCACGCACACATTGACAAGTTTGCTCGAGGCCCGCATGCAGTTGCACGACAAAAGGTAGTATCCTAGGATTTTTAAAATTTGATTCGTTGTGTTGAGTGATTTATTTGATTACTTGAAAATACGCATATTGATTATTTCGATGATTTTATGTAGCTGTCCACATAAATCCAGAAAATAAATCTAATAATCTGTATTATATAAAAATTTACGTATGTAGTTTATAGAACGGATAATGAAGGTATAAATACAGTACAATATAGGAAAACCCACATTATCCGTTTGTTACTACTCATCCAATAGCTATGAAATTTTGACATTATGAATTTCACTTGCACGCCCGGGAATTTTACTCGATAAGTAGGTAGGCAGAGTGGATGGGTAGGTGGTAGGTATTGTAATAATAAAACCAGACTGTGATACAAAATCTATAATGACCAAATGTAACCTTGCTTACTTTACAAAAACATACGATAACCATAGGGAAATGTGGTATATATATTATATAGTGTAACGAAAAGTGTGGCCATATTATAAAAATTGCTTCTGCCCATGAAAATGAACAACGTTTTCCAGGGAAGTTAAATTAAATTTAACGCACAAAGTTGCCATAAGCTGACCAAAATTTGTGCGAGGATACAATAACAAAAAAAAAACGGGAAATTTATATCATTCATTTAAAAACATGATTGATATTTCCAACCATAAGAACAATTACTACACGTATATTTGTAGTTTCGACTACAGACTGAATACATCTAGTATGTACCAAAATTCCTAAATTTAATTTAGGAGTTTTGGTGCATCGTGGATCGTGCGTCTTTCGCGTTTCGTTATTTCTTATAGCGAAATTGAAAGGACTGGGTATTTTATTGCGCTGTAAAGAGGTTTCGTGAAACGAAAAAAAAAACAACAATATAATTTTAAGATACAATAATTAAACACGTGCTAAGTAATCACAACAAAGAAATGAACACATTTCTAAGAATTCCATGGTAAGTACGAAATATTTACAACCTTGTATCAGTATTTGGCTTGAAGGTCAGTGAAATTAATGTTTATTGGGGTCTAAATAAACACGTATTGTTTCGCTATTGAGAGTGGATGATACACTATAAACAGTGTTTACTACAAGGGTAACAATTTAAACCAAATAAACCTTAGTAATTTCTATGTTTTAAAGAGTTTTTCGTTGGATAGAAGTTTGCTATAAGAGGTTATAAAATAAATTCTCAGTTTTGCGAAAAAAAATAGTTCACCACCGCGGATTCGAAAATTAATGTCAGAATAGCAATTGGCACCCCCAAAAACCTACTACACGATATCCATATCGAATCTTTGAAAAAAATTGAATTCGCTATCTTTGATTTTAAAATAAATGCCAGATTTGAAATCGCCACCCCCCAAAACCCATTACAAGACACCCATATCGAACTTTTGAGAAAAAGTTGCATCTGCCATTTTGGATTTTAAATTGAATGCCAGATTTGCAAACGCCACCCCCAAAAGCCACGACATCCATATCGCATGTTAGAGAAAAAAAAACAAATTAAAAGGAACTAATATCACAAAATATAAATACCTAGGTACATTTTTGATAACGGCTTTTTTACGGAAATGAGCGCCAACTTTTTTCTTACAATAGCTGGCCTTACGCTTTCCCATATTTACAAAAAAAAACTATTTAAGAAAAATTTTATAGTAATATGTAAGCAGAAAAAAAACAAAAAGTAAAATTTTGTTATGCCTACTAAATATAAGTCATACTAAAAAAAAAACACAAATGTGACTTACCCTATTTCACTCTTTGCGGCAACGTATACGAACACAATAGATCGCGAATTATCGTAACCGGCGCATCGCTCCACGATGCGACGTGACCACTCTCTGAGCTCTCGTGGACGACTGAAGTTTCGACCCGTATACGTTTCGTATGACTCAAAACAGGGCGTGAATCAAAAGAAAAATTAATAATAAAATAAGTAAGTAACATTTCGGAAATGTAAAAACTATAAATTGTAGTATGATAATTAGAGATTAGTATGAATTCAAGTTTGTGAAATGTAACAGTTTACTATCAAAATTCAACTAAACACGAGCATGCTATTTTAAGATTTTTGGTCAACTTTACGATTTTTTATTGATGTAACTATACAATATATTTAATTTTTGCCAACTATAATCGGTTAAAACATTCATTGTGGTGATCATTAAATATTTTTTATGGTAATTATGGTAAAAGTATTGATTTTATCTCTTTAACAGTGACGGCTGTTTTGGATTATTTTGCACTACGCCCCCTTAACCGTTTACGCAGTGCACGAAACGGAAACTCTCGAGAGTAATATTTTTGTCCCGTTTTTGCAACATTTTTCATTGCTGCTCCGCTCTTGTTAGTCGTAGCCGGATGTTATATAATCTATAACTTTTCTCGATAAATAGTCTACTCAACACTAAAAGAATTTCTCAATTCGAACGAGTCGTTTCTGAGATTAGCGCGTTCAACCAAACAAACATAATTATAATATTAGTGGAGACTGGAGATATCAAATGAAATTAGCTAGCCAATTTTGCAGGTGGGTATCAATATTTAATCACGATAACATAAAAATTTAAGTGATTAGATGTTTTCTTTTTGGAGGTCAAAGACCGCTGGCGGTAGTGTTGTTTCTTGAAGTATGAGTTACAAAAAAAACTTTTTTCTTTAGTGCTGTCGTATTTAGAAATCACGTCTGTGGAATAAAAACAAAAACATATTTAAAAAATCGTTTTATATTGTATAGCTATCCATATATCTTGTTGATCCTTTTATACCACTGGTTTTACAATATTTAGTGTATGTGTAACTTTGTCTTTTTCTCTTATTATTTATCTATTTATTAACTGGATAGATCTACTTGTAAACTGTTTTTAGTAGAGCGAAGTATGACCACGATCGGCTCAGGATCTGAAAAGATGAGAACAATGCGTTGAAAATAGTCAATTAACACAAAAATGGTCTAAAAAATATTTTAGAAGTCTGTATAGATAGTTCATTCCACGACAACGTGCCCCTACGTCCCTTTCCTTTGTTTTTAACCGTTCTCGGTACAATTGTCAGAGAGTGTGGCGCGTCTTCATGGATTGAACTATCTATATGTATGTATGAATGTTTGCTAGTATGAAAGTATGTAAATTTATATTCGCTCAAATTTCTAATTTCTTTAATTCTATTACGAGAATTTTTTCTGATTATATGTGTGTTATTTCTGTTTTACAACACACGCTGTCTACATCTCTTTATCTTCTCGCCTATCACAGGTATGTTGTGGTCCTTTTGTACGATCCTCTGCGTTATCAACGCTGTGTTGTTATAGATTGTTAGTACCTAAAAATAACTCGCTCACCGTAGTAAATGCCCCCAGGTTGAGGACCGCAAACTTCCATGCCGTCAGTCGGCATGCCTTCTGAGATCTAGAATCATGGAACATGGTTAGTTACAAGGATGGGGGTTGAAGGACGTACTTTGAAATACCTATACAACTTTTATATTGTGGATTTTTTTTACTGTAAGTTAAACTGTAAGACTTGTTTTGGTAGGAGTCATAAAGCTATGACAGTAGAAAATGTTGATTTAAAGTTTATACTTCAAACATGTTATTTTAAAAACTTTTTACAAAAAAAACAACCGACTTCCTTAAAAAAAACACTACAAAGTCAAAAATAACTTTAATTTCGCAAGTCGGTGTCTTAGGCTCTGTATTTAAGGTTTTTGCCACCGACTTCCGAAATTAAAGTTATTTTTGACTTTGTAGTGTTTTTTTTAAGGAAGTTGGTTGTTTTTTTTTGTAAAAAGTTTTTATATTTTGACTTTTTAGTTGTGGTAGATAATCCGCACTAATCTAATCGCGATATTCGTTCATTTGTCGCGCAAATACGTAATGAAAATTTAAGACTTATATGGTTTTCACATGGACCCCATTGTCCGAATGAAACCAAATTAAAATGGGACCATTCGGGAAGCACCAGCTTTTAAATAAAAAAAGAATCATCAAAATCGGTTCACCCAGTCAAAAGTTATGAGGTAACAAACATAAAAAAAAAAAAAAAATACAGTCGAATTGATAACCTCCTCCTTTTTTTGAAGTCGGTTAATAAAACTAGTTGAGGTCGGCATTTCTTATCTGCCTACTCTGCGAAGAAAGGTCGAAACAAACTCAGATGTAAATAGTCTCTTTTAAATTCCAGATATATTACAATCTTTGTCAGATCATGTGAAGACCATCTAGATTGGTGTCTGAAATGGTCTTTTGAGGAAAGAACAACACAGATTGAGTGGACCTGTCCAGTCATTGTACGCATTAATTAGAAATTACGCAGCTCAACTCAGAAATAAAGTAGCTCAACAATTTGACGAACTGTACCAAAGAAAGGAAATTTTGCTGAGAACTACATATACATATAGGATCTCGTTGGTATTTACGGTCATCAAATGTGAATTTACCGAGAAAAGCATGGAGATAAGTCTTAAACCTTTCGAATTCGGTGATTCTTTTTTAAACATGGCTTGCTATCCTATGTATAAATCTATATATTAATACGTGAAGCGAAAACTTTGGATCCCTTTTTACGAAAATTGGGCGGACGGAGGAGTATGAAATTTCGCACACTTATAGTTTATACAGAGAAGAAGTGACGAATGCTAATATTTTTTTTAAATTATTAGTTAAAATACATTATTTTCAATAAATAACACGTTACACACACTACTGTTCATTACCGTGTATCTAATACACACATGCATAGAAATTCTTTTGTTTATGGTCCAAATCTGTCTTTATTATTTTGTGCAGTGTTACCAACACCCAGAAATATTTACCCCTAAAGCTTAAGTTAAAAACCGATAAACATGCCTCCACAATTACTAAAAAAATCCGCTAAAAAATTATAAGGAAAATAACCAACGAATGTTCAGTAATCATAGACCCGGCACACAGTAGTAATATTTGTCTATATTTATTACGCGACATTTGTTAATCATTCACTCTGCATTCTTAGTATCGAGGAACCGTACTAGAAGTCGTTAATACTTTTATTGTAATCAAAAACACAATGAGAAATGTAAGATGGCAAAAAATCCCTAAGAATACCCCTAAAAATGGAACGCCCCTAAAAAATCTCAATCCTCTTATTTATCCCCTAAATTTGGGAAAACCCCTAAGTTGGTAAGCCTGCTTTTGTGTTTATAGTCTTACTGAATGTCAAGTAGGTATAACCATAGGTAATAAATTAATTTTATAGATATATAACCTATTTCATTTTTAACATCTATGATCATATGGAGAATATTTGTCTTTAATATTATTTGTATTAGCGACGATAGGAATTTAGTTTAGATTTATAAGAAATATTTTTTGTGGTTTTATGGGGAGTGTCAAGTATGGCATTAGTAAGTTTCCCATACAAAACTTAGTGTCGTGTGCAAACTGTAGAGGTTGTATGCCTCATTGATTGTACAGGCTGGTCATAGATTGTACAGGCTGGTTATAATTATGACATTTGGAACCGTCATAATTAATTAAAAATAATAGGGAAAATTCTATAAAAACAGAACAAACTGTGATCATTCATTCCATATTGTTCCATATCCAGCAGTTAAGAAGTATTAAGAAAATAAAGAAGAGAGTCCTGAAGAAGTATTCTTTACTCATTACACCTACGTCCTGGTCCTGGCCATCACCATCCCGCCAGCGGACCCTCTTCACAGTAGTACAGCGTCAACAATTTGTCTATTGTGTTACTGAATGTCAAATATAACCATATTATTTTTATATATTTATTATTATCTATATTTTTCCATCTAATAATGTATTTCTATTCAAATGAAGTACGGTCGAATTTCGACCAATGGGCGATCACTAGTGTAATGAATTGAGGAAACGGACTGTTACATACCTCATCATGACAAGTAATATGGTCCTTTTGGAGTCTTCGTCAGCCTCGTACCATGGGCAATTATACACAAAGTCGTTTATTTCCACGCTCTGTAATATAAAAGATTATATAGCTTAATCAGCTTCTAATGTTCCCACTGCTGGGACCCACACTTACTCTCAGTGAGAGGCAGTGGGCCGTAAGCCGCCACGCGGGCCTTATGCTGATTGGTAGATGTCACATGTCTTCGAATGTTTTGGTTTCGGGATATGTTGGTTTCCTCACGATTTTTTCTTTCACCGTTTTGAGAGCAGTGGTGATGAAATAAATTAACACAAAATAAAGCGCCTGCTTGGGTTTGAACCCACGACCTACAACTCTTATGTCGGGGCCGATATCAATGGGCCGCTGCTCCCAGTTTAATAATACAGGCCAGTATCTGACCGACGAAGTTAAGGATGAACTGTCTGTCTGAGTTCGAACCTAAAACTCTAAGTCGCGGTCGCTACCACGAACTCGTTACTCGAATGAGTATATGTCGCTCAATATCTGATACCCTAACGTAGTAGACAATTAACCTGACCAATAATCATATGTTTTACCCCGTATCGACCTGCATGCTAGAAGTAAACCTCTCCTCTTTTCTTTTTGTTTATGGCTTTCCAGCGATCAAAGACCTTGATAGCAATCTCTAAGATCTTGTTAATCCTACTAATATTATAAATGCGAAAGTTTGTGAGGATGGATGTATGTGTATGTTTGTTACTCTTTCACGAAAAAACTACTGAACGGATTTGGATGAAACTTTACAGTAATATAGGTTATTCATCAGAATAACTCATAAGATACAATTTATAATGATTTTATGTAATTTTGGTCATAATATAATACGATACGTGTCAATTAAGTCGGAAAAAAATCTTCCATCTGAGAGCTATCTTGGCGTGCGCTGCCTGAAACTTTGGAGTTACATAAAGATGATGTACCACAGGATTGTTTGTCTTAAGTAGATCTAAATAAAATCTGCGACAGCATTTATCTAACTTTTATGTGCAAGCCAGTACGACCAAAATTGTGAACCATAAATTTAATTAAATTTGGTACTATTTTATAATGCACATTGTATATCCTACTAATATTATAAATGCGAAAGTTTGTGAGGATGGATGTATGTGTATGTGTATGTTTGTTACCCTTTGACGAAAAAACTACTGGACGGATTTGGATGAAACTTTACAGTAATATAGGTTATTCATCAGAATAACACATATAGTTTATAACCTGGATTAACACATAGGTTACTTTTTATCCGGTAGTACGTTCCCGGGGGATATTTTCCAACTTCCACGCGGCTGAAGCCGCTGGCAAAAGCTAGTCCTATATAATTTGGCATCCTGTGATAGTTTAATCTATCGTTTCATAAAATGAAATGAAAAAAAAAGTAAGAAACTAACTTGTTGAATAAAAGAATTTAATAACCATTATATAAAGCTCCTAAAGCACGATGTCAATAACATTTCAGTTATATTTAGTATCGATAGAGGCCACACAATATCTAATACTCCTGGACATAATGCCTCCTTTATCAACCTATTCAATTGGAACCAACAGTAAGCTGTACTTCAGACGCTGTATCAATGGGATCATCCGTCTGGACAGAATTGAGAGCCTATATACGGCTAATATTAGTATAACATACATTGATGTGATCAACTCAGTTCAAGTCAAACCAGTGTTTCAATAAACCAAACAGGAACTTGTGAATGAACAAAGTGAGACAATAAGATTTGTGCGGAATAGATTGGCTGGACTTAGAGAATTTTGAACATCGAAGAAGAGTACCATTGACACGAAAAGAAGAAGAAAAAGCATATTACGCTCAAGAGTTTCTAATTTATAGAAAGTGAGCACTGTGATATAATCCCGCCCCGATCGCTCTTGCGTTTTAAATTCGCCCTAAATAAAAGGTATTTACCTATGAAAATGCCGTTTTGTATGAAAAAAATTAAACGATTTTTTTTTCATGTATTTTTATTTGTATTATTCGAAATAATCACCCATGCAATCAATGCATCTTTGCCAATGCAATGGCGGTTTATTGATGCCCTTCTTAAAAAAATCAGCTTGACAGGAGGCAACAAATTCTTCAAAGGCATTTTGTACTGCCTCTCGGGTATTGAATTTTTTCCCGCCAAGAAGTTATCCAAATTCTGGAAAAAGTAGTAGTCTGTTGGCGCAAGGTCTGGTGAGTAGGGCGGATGACGGAGAGCTTCCAACCCCAGTTCTTGCAACTTGGAGACCGTCTGCTGTGCAGTATGAGGTCGCGCGTTGTCGTGCAGGAGCAGCGGAGACGAGCGATTGACCAGTGCTGGTTGGAGATGTGCCAGCTTCTCCATCATTGAGTTCAGTTCTTCACAGTACACATCTGCAGTAATGCTCACCCCGTTTGGTAAGAAGCTGTGATGAATCACACAGGCGCTAGACCACCAAACAGTGACCATCACTTTTCTTGGGGTAAGTTTTCGTTTAGGGCATTGTTTAGGTGCTGAACCAAGATCCAACCAACTTGCTGAGCACTTGCGGTTATCAAACAGAATCCATTTTTCATCGCAGGTAACAATGCGGTTCTAAATTCCTTCATTTGTGTGTCTGTTGAGCAGTGCAAGGCACGTCTCGACGCGTACTTCGCGCTGGCGATCATTGAGTTCGTGGGGCACCCATTTGTCAAGCTTTTTTACCTTGCCAATTTGACGCAAATGGAACAATATTGTTATGACGCTAACGTCGAAAGCTGCTGCTAATTCAGCCGTAGATTGTGTATCATCAGCTTCCACAATCACATTTAATTCCTCATTGTCGACCAAAGTCTTCGGACGACCGCTAGGTTCATTTTTCAGGTCGAAATTTGCAGAACGGAAGCAAGGAAACAGGTGGTGCGTTGGTTTGTAGTGTTAGCTCCGTAAACGTCGTTGATGTTGCGTGCCGCTTGTGCCGCGTTGCTGCCACGACGACGGTACTCATATTCCATAATTACTCGAATTTTTAACGTATCCATGATGACGAAAAAGATTGAAATGCGATGAAATTGTAACACTAATCAGTAAACAAATGACTACTTTTGGAAAAAGAATTCCATGTTTTTAAAATAAAATTAATTTGAAATTAGAATTCTTATACAAACAAAAATTATTTTGATTTGAAATGGCTTGTACTGCAGAACGGCAATTTCATAGGTAAAGACCTAATAATAATCATTCCGATCCAGCCCGTCTCTTGTCACCGTCTTCCAGCGACGCACTTTACAGTTCTAATTGTTTTTCTTTTACAATGTTTTTGTTTTAATATTTTTGCCGTATTTTCTTGTATACATTTCAGTCTGTGCTAAATAAATATATTTTCTTTCTTTCAGACGGGTTTTTAACTTACCGATTTCATCAGTAGATCCCCGAAGTAACACATCATTGATATTTGTGACAGACTCATCAGCAGGAAGGTGATGAATGCGATGATATTGCTCGTCTTATCGGCAACCTGAATCAAGAAGAAATATTTCATCATCATCATCATTGCAGCCGAAAGATGTCTACTGCTGGACATAGGCCTCCCCCAAGCTCCACCACTTCGACGGGTATTGTGCTTCCCGCATCCAGCGAAATATTTAAACAAAACTATTTAAGTAGATCCTTCCATAGTTTCCCAACCTGTATTTCTTCTAAATAGACGGCAAATGACAGAAATAGTTTTCGTCTTCACACTGTTGGTTTACCCGCCACAGTCAACGGCATGTCAACGAGGAACGACGCTATTCGAACCGGGCGTGACGTCCCGTTGACGGACCTGCGGTGGACACGCGGCTGTAGTAAATGTGTGTGTCGCTACTTCGGCGCCGTCATCACGTTCTCATTAACGTTCCGCTGACGGTGCAGGTGGACCAATGCCCTTAGTTTAAAGATAGCTTCTAACATCATTATTAATATTATCAGCCATTTGTATCCCATTGCTTAGCATAGACCTTCCCTCCTTCCACTCATCCAGTAATATTCAAGGTGATGGCGCGACGAAGTCAACGACTTGACTTCGTCGCGCCATCACCTCCTTAGCTTCGGTTGCGTTGCCATTATCAACATCATCAAGCTCATCGTTACCGTCATCTTTCTCTGTAGTACTTTTCTGTAACAATCTCACCGTGAAAACTCGTATGTTGGCCTTGTGTTTTTAATGTTATTTAATTTAGTTGAACAGTGTTTTAACTGTAGATAGACCAATTAATACATACATTTCTCTCTTTCTCTCTCTCTACTTAAATGTCTTCTTCTTTCAGAGCGTCATAACTCATTTAATTATATATGTACGTCATGACCATTAACAAGCCTCGTGCCATTTTCAACCGACGAAAAAAAACGGAGGAGGTTCTCAATTCGACGCGTATATTTTTTTTTTTATGTATGACCACGCATAACTTTTTACATAGTGGTCCGAGTGTGACAATTCTTCTTCTATTGGAAAGGGTATACTCCCAAGGTGGTCCCATATAAATTTGGAAAACAAAATCGAACCCTAAGGGTCGGAAAACAGGGGATGATTGATTGTTCACTCAATGATTGTAATGTATAAACACGCATAACTTTATACAGAGTAGTCCGATTTTGATAATTCTTTTTGTGTTGGATAGGGTATACCTTGCCAAGTATTATTAGTACATTAAAGCCACAAAAAATATAAAATAAAAATTATGAGTCGGCGCTTTGAGTGATCCTTGTTCATTGATTTTTCAGCGCCGACTCAAAATTTTAAGGTTTATTATTTTATGCTTTTCAGTTTTTCGGCGGTTTATTTTTTTGTTAAAAAGTTTTTATTCTAAACACTTTTACATTTACGTTAACGCAGGTGTTCAAAAGTAAACTAATGACAATCATTCCATAATACTTACCGTTATATTGAAGGCACTGAGGCAAATCAATAAAGAGCTAGTCACAAAATTAAATAGCGATGACTTTGAATATAAAATCTCTGATTGGTCCACGAGACTGAAAGGTGAAAAAAATTGAATAATTAGTTAACGAAGGGAGAACAGTTCAAAATAATCCTGTAGCTTTAAATTCGTCCCGAAAATAATGTATATAACCCTCCAGACCGTATTTCGGCCATGGCGGCCAGTCTCAACAGAGACTAGCCATTTTTGTAAATTTTATCCAATTTTGTAATTTAATAAACTGTGTGATTCTATATTATAACTAATATTGTCCTATAACTTGTATGTGTGGTGCAACCTGTCAGTATAAGTTGGTTATCAATAATAAATAATTAATTAATAAATAAATAATTAATAAATAAATTGGCGCTGGAGTTATTATAGTAGACGTGTAGATAGTAAGTGTGTGCGCAGACTCAGGAGCACTCACTCTTCCTTCACTCTCATAGTCAGATGGGACGGCAATCCGACATGACCGGAAAAAGATCAGGCGCAGAACCAACGGCTTAACGTCCTTTTCGAGACACGAGGGTATTACACCGTCCACTTTCAAACTCCGGGCTGCTACTATGAATTCCTAATGGAAAAACCCAGTACCACTTTGCCCGACCAGGGAGTCGAACCCAAGGTTCGCGCAGCAGTTGCGCCTGCAACTTGCTCTAGATCAACGGGGTAGTCCCGAAATAATCACAGTCTGATCCAGTCTGTCTCTTGCTGTACTCTTCCCGACGCCCTAAGCCGAGGTCCGTACCCTACAGGATGCCCTTAGCATGTAGCCGCTTAGTTTATAAGTTCTATGCCCTACCTGGAGGCCAAAATATATAAAGATATCGTCAGGTTAGCCCAGCTAAGAAGCAGACAACCTCATAAGTGCATAAACTGCATTAAGATTATTGAGTCATTAATTATTCAAGTTATATCAATAACATTGAATAAATCCCAGAGAAACATACCTAGTACTCTTAATTTATTGAAATGCTCATTATTAATTAACAAGCTCCATAATCAGCCTTAATATTCCCACTGCTGGGACACAGACAGGCCTCTCGGTGACAGGGAGTGGATTGTAGTCTACCTCGCCGGCCCAGTGCGGGTTGGTAGATGCCACATGTCCACATGTTGATATTTTCTTTTTCTAGGACATGTGTGTTTTCTCATGATGTTTTCCTTCACCATTTTGAGAGCAGTGGTGATGAAATTATTTAAATTAAGTAAAGCGGTTCGAAGGTACGACCTACAACTCGTAAATCTAGGATGATAACACTAGGCCACCACTGCTCTCACAACAAACAAACCATTTATCACTATTTAACCCCCGACGCAAAAAGAGGGGTGTTATAAGTTTGACGTGTCTGTCTGTCTGTCTGTCTGTCTGTCTGTGGCTTCATAGCTCCCGAACGGATGATGCGATTTCAATAAAAAAAAAATGTATTAAAGGTGACTTATCTGCGAGTGTTCTTAGACATGTTTGATGAAAATCGGTTAAGCCGTTTAAAAGTTGTGGGGGGGAAAGTGGGGAAGAGTAACCGAATGTCAGCAAATATACTCGAGTGGGGTCTCAAATGAAAGCGCACTGAAAGAGAATATTGATGAATTAATCGAGAGTGTTCTTAGCTTCGTTTGATTGTACATTATATTAAGTATATACCTATAAAAAGTACAAAATAAAAAAAAAAAAATTTAAAATTTAAAAAACCCCCGACACAATACCTAATTTCCCTTTAAAAAGTAAAAAATAATAAAAATAACTCAATCTTAAAGTACCTAAGAATGTATTAATAATTCAAAAAAAAAAACGTCGCGTTGGGGGACCGCTCCGCGAGTGCAGACGTCGTTGACTGCATAGTTAGGTAATAAGATTATTGGTAATTAAATTGTTAGGTTTGAGGCGGTCCCCCAACGCGGCGTATTTTTTTTTTTGAATTATTAATACATTCTTAGGTACTTTAAGATTGAGTTATTTTTATTATTTTTTACTTTTTAAAGGGAAATTAGGTATTGTGTCGGGGGTTTTTTAAATTTTAAATTTAATTTTTTATTTTGTACTTTTTACTAAATGATAACGTCTTCGACATTTCTATACTATATTACTATATCTTTATATAATCTCTACTGTACGTGACTGAACACCTCCTAAACGGCTAGACCGATTTGACTGAAATTTTTTGTATGCGTATGGGTGGCACCCTGGATGGTTTAGATTCACTATTGGACCCGGTCCGGTCCGGTATTGGACAACGTCTGTATGGTCAGCTACTATATATCTATACTAACTAGTGATCGCCCATTGGTCGAAATTCGACCGTACTTCATTTGAATAGAAATACATTATTAAATGAAAAAATATAGATAATAATAAATATAAAAAAATAATATGGTTATATTTGACATTCAGTAACACTATAGACAAATTGTTGACGCTGTACTACTGTGGAGAGGGTTCGCTGGTGGGATGGTGATGGCCAGGACGAGGACGTAGGTGTAATGAGTAAAGAATACTTCTTCAGGACTCTCTTTTTTATTTTCTTAATACTTCTTAACTGCTGGCTATGGAACAATATGGAATGAATTATCACAGAAAGCTCTGTTTTTATAGAATTTTCCCTATTATTTTTAATAACTTCTGCCCGCGACTTCGTCTGCGTCAAATTTTCGCTCCCCTTCCCGTCGCGTCGAATTGCCTGCCAGTTTTCGTCCATTTTTCATTTGCTTCTCAACTCCTTTTGACCGTAGCGTGGTGTAATATAGCCTATAGCCTTCCTCAATAAATGGGCTATCCAACACAAAAAGAATTTTTCAATTCCAATCAGCAGTTCCTGAGATTAGCGCGTTCAATCAAACAAGCGTTGTTTGTTTGCAACAAACAAACTCTTCAGCTTTATAATATTAGTATAAATTAATTATGACGGTTCCAAATGTTATAATTATAACCAGCCTGTACAATCGTGAGGCACACAACCTCTACAGTTTGCACACGACACTAAGTTTTGTATGGGAAACTTACTAATGCCATACTTGACACTCTCCATAAAACCACAAAAAATATTTCTTTTATATCTAAACTAAATTCCTATCGTCGTTAATACAAATAATATTAAGACAAATATCCTCGATATGATCATAGATTTTAAAAATGAAATAGGTTATATATCCATAAAATTAATTTATTACCTATGTTATACTTGACATTCAGTAAGACTATAGACACAAAATCAGGCTTACCAACTTAGGGGTTTTTCCAAATTTAGGGGGTAAATAAGAGGATTGAGATTTTTAGGGGCGTTCCATTTTTAGGGGTGTTCTTAGGGATTTTTTGCCATCTTACATTTCTCATTGTGTTTTTGATTACAATAAAAGTATTAGCGACTTCTAGTACGGTTCCTTGATACTAAGAATGCAGAGTGAATGATTAACAAATGTCGCGTAATAAATATAGACAAATGTTACTACTGTGTGCCGGGTCTATGATTACTGAACATTCGTTGGTTATTTTCATTATAATTTTTTAGCGGTTTTTTTAGTAATTGTGCATGTTTTTAACTTAAGCTTTAGGGGTAAATATTTCTGGGTGTTGGTAACACTGCACAAAATAATAAAGACAGATTTGGACCATAAACAAAACAATTTCTATGCATGTGTGTATTAGATACACGGTAATGAATAGTAGTGTGTGTAACGTGTTATTTATTGAAAATAATGTATTATAACTCATAATTTAAAAAAATATTAGCATTCGTCACTTCTTCTCTGTATAAACTATAAGTGTGCGAAATTTCATACTCCTCCGTCCGCCCAATTTTCGTAAAAAGGGATCCAAAGTTTTCGCTTCACGTATTAATATATAGATATTATAAAGCTGAAGATTGTGTGTGTGTGTCTAGTTGCATTCCTAAAAAAGTTCGCGCAATTATCTACAATTCTCTCGTTAGACCCCATATTGAATACCTCGTTGAGATATGGGGAACTGCAGCTAAATCAAACCTCACAGAAATACAAGTTCTGCAAAATAAAGCAATAAAAACTGTTTATAACTATGAGTACTTAACACCGACAACCAAAATTTATAATGATACAAAAATACTTAATATTAGCCAATTATACATACTTAAAACATGCACTCTAATACATAAAATCATAACACAAGGTACACATTCACAATTAAACTTTTAAAAGAAAACTTACACATACAACGCAAGAAGACGAGACAAACTAGAATTAAGACAGCCCAGAACTATGGTAGGAAAAATATACTGTACGAGGGAGCAAAACTGTATAATGCACTACCTGACGATATAACGAATAGTGAAACCATATTTAAATTTAAAAAAGCCCTAGAAGAATATGTTAGAAAACAACACTAACAATATCGATTGTCACCTTTGTTGCCTAATTATCTTACTGTGAGCACAGAGAATCACACTTACTTTTAGTTTTATTTACATTTCTCAATATTTTAAGTGAACTGTAATGTTCTTGTTTTTTGAGAAATAAATGTCTTTAAACCGAAGAGTTTGTTTGTTTGTTTGATTGAACGCGCTAGTCTCAGGAACTACTGGTCCGAATTGAAAAAATATTTTTTTGTTGGATAGTAATGAAAATGTTGCAAAAACGGGGAAAATTGCACGGGTAGGCAATTCGACGCGACGGAAAGGGTCGGGGGAACAAGTAATTTAACGCAAACGAAGTCGCGGGCAGAAGCTAATTACTATGTAATAATATTATAAAGCTGAAGAGTTTGTTTGTTTGTTTGGTGGAACGTTTGGTGAATCTCAGGCACTACTGGTTCCAATTGAAAAATTCTTAGTGTTGGATAGCCTATTTATTGAGGAAGGCTATAGGCTATATAACATCAAGCTACGATCAAAAGGATCGGAGTAGCAACGAAAAATGAACGCAAACCGGCAATTCGATGCGACGGGAAGGGTCAGGGGAGCAAAAATTTGACGCAGACAAAGTCGCGGGCAGAAGCTAGTATAGTATAATAGTAAATAAATTTATTCAGCTTTCAGTTTCCTACCGGTAGCTTTATACTTATACGTGGAGAATAATTCTCAGAATATAATTGCCTTTGCAGTTACTCAAAACCCCATAAAAGGCAAATTTGATGAAATTTTATGGTCTTCTCTCAGTATGCTCATTAAATGCTAGTAAACGCATTGGCTAAGAAAGCTGTTTTTATTTTGTTTTGAGTAGGTGTTTGTTCATTTATTGTCTTTACTTCTTCTTAGTATATCGATGACAAAAACTTTAAACATCTTTGGCCCAAAACTCAACCCCGCGAACTCCACTCTGACGCAGTCATAAGATCATCAAATTCACAGGTTGTAGGCCAAGTAGGTCACGATAATGCGTGTCCATTTTCTTTACTGTACATGTATTGTTTTTTTCCATTGGAAATGTCTTATTTGCTAGCTTTCTTTAGTCTAAAATGTTTCTTCCTTATGCTCATAACTCTTATGTCTCTATCCATTTCTCTCTATGTGTGAGGCTTTATGCCTTATGCGTTAGCTTTATGCGTTAACTTGGATTTGTTCTACATATTAAGGACATAATAGATGTAGAAAGACGTGCAACTACTGAAACCTCATGGGTACCTAGTTTTGAGCCATTTGGGATCGAAACACTCGGGACACGAGTGCGTGTCACCTTTTTAAGGAAATTTCTCGCCGATTGGTCGACACTTCACATGACCAGAAGACTGGGTTTGTTCCCAGGCCAAAGAGTTATCATTGCCCTTCAACCCAACAAGGCAATGCTGCCAGTTTTCTGGGTTTGTTTCCGGATGACAACGATGCGGATGAGTATGTCGACGCCTTATTGTTTTTTGTATTTATTTGTAGAGTTAGTCATTTAGTTTAATATTTAGTTTGTTAAATATTGTATATATCCTTATATTTAAATTCTATATTTATCAATTACGGACATTTATTTCTCAGATTCCCTTTACACTTTCAATGGAAGGTATTCAAAAGGACCACACTGCTGAATGATGTCAGTGCCGTTTAGGCGATATGAATTATTATTCGTCACACACTTCGCCTAGGCAGAACGATGGCCAAGCTAAGTTTATTTATTTATTCAAATCACAGCGAGTTTGCAATTAATTTTACGTTTTATGTTTAGCTACTGCATGAATAAGTTACAGGTATGCACATCTAGGTTATTAGGTAACAAACTAACTTTCGCGCTTATGACATTGTCAAGGTTGAATGCGATGTAAAAATGGCTCAGATTGTAGTAGAAAACAAGTATGGGGTAACTGTAGCAATGGTTGGAACAAAGTTGCAATAATTTGAAAGGATTTTATTTTATTTTTCAAAACTACGCAGGGTAGAACCGTCTCACATAGGGGGAAAGTTGAAAAGTGTCCAGTTATAAGCAGTAAATGTCAGTTCTGAAACCTGCCAAAATGGCGCTAACGTAGGCACAGGATATCTTATCTTATCTTATACCTTTAAACAAGCAATTCTTGTATATACATATATACCTATATAATCTGAATCTCGGAAACGGCTCCAACGATTTTCATGAAATTTAATATACAGGAGGTTTCGGGGGCGATAAATCGATCTAGCTAGGATTCATTTTTATAAAATGTCGTTTTATTCGTGTTTTCAATGACCAACTTTATCGATAATCAACTTGAACATAAACTTATTAGTTTAAACACAATTTACCAAAAAAAAAAGAAAATGTAAAGGCATTCTATTTTAAAGGTATTGAGAGCAATGGGGCTACCTTGGTCAATGATAACGGCTTTGACTTACGACTAACGTACTATAAGTTAGCAACTAAACGGACCGCGGCTTAGGGCATCGCTGGAAGAGGGCAGAAAGAGACCGGCTGGATAAGAATTAAAATGATTTAGTACTTAACTACATTTCTACCTTTAGATTTACTAACTATTTATGGATTAGGCAAGGATCTCAACAGTTGGCATCTGAAGATTTTGTAAACACCCATGGAAAAAAGGCATATGTTAATTATGTACTTACTCAATAAGCTCTTTATGTCTGACCACAGCCTTCGTCAAGTTCCTCTTTGTTTCATGCTTGGAAGTTGACACAACATTCTCAAATTGTAGACCAAGGAAATGAAAGTGCATGTTGAGGTACACACAGAGCGCGTAGAAGAGAGTGTCGCACCCAAACACATTGAACACTACGATGGCTGCTGAAAGGTCAAGGTTATTTTCAAAGTCTTTATCATCATCGTCGTTTCATACGAAAGACGTCCAATGCTGGGCATTGGCCTCCCCTAAGATTTTCCGCCACCGTAGCAAAGGATAGGTTAGCCTGCCGGGCACTAGAGTCCATTTGCTTTTGGTGTCATTTTTGGGTTTGCTATAGTCGCTAAGCTTGTCAGGCGGATTGGAGATAACAGTATGGTTTAGAAAAAGAAATGTATAGAGAACGATGATATCCATTCTCTAGTAGCTCCTTTAGTTGCCTTTTACGATACCCACGCTAAGAATTAGTGTGGTGCTATTCTTTAAGTCCGGCACCAGACGGACCTCTTTCAGTCTGTATCGCTGGATGCTTATACATGGTAGCAGAAGACGAATCTGATGGGTGTCTCTCACATGTTACACATACACTTTGGAATCATGAAGAAGTTCTGAACTTAAACTACGATAAAGTACAGAGTGGCATAGATATTTACGTGCAAACTGTAACTATGAATTCATCACGAGATTCTGAACCAGCTGTGGTGTTATTTAAAAAAAAAAAACCGACAAAACGTCTCTTCGCTAGGGGTCTAGAATCATGTGCTAAATTCATAGTTGCAGTTTGTAGGACAATATCTATGCCAGCCTGTATTTAACCATTTTGTTTAGGCCCACAACTTCGTCATCTTTCCATAGTGTAAGTACACGCATTATATTCGATATGAACTTCATCAGCGACATTTTCGACCTAAAATTATTGTAATTTTTTCATTCATGGATATAACTCGAAATCTAGTTCACGATTGACATCTAAATGTAGGATTACCAACGTATTGTGAATCCAGGTCTACGAATTCAATAAATGATGACATCAACGTCTTTACAACAATATCCATTAAATTCTCAGAAAAGATCTAGAAAAACTATTCTTACAGTAATAATTCAATAGAGTGAATGCAAGGCTTCGCATTACAATGGATATTGTAATACAGTAAGTAGCAACGCGCGAGTAATTCATAAATACTGGAAGCTGGTTTATTGTGAGTGAATAATCTAACTGCTTCTATTATAGTTTTGCTATGATCTTCATCTATATCAACCTCTTCATTAAAAATACGTAATGTAACAGCATTATTATTACTAGCATTACATAATTCATGTATTTTTACTTTAATAGCATAATCAGTCTTTAATGTTTCCACTCCAGGTCAGTCTTCTCTGTGAGAGGGAGCGGGTCGTAATTCACCTCGTGGGTTCAGTGCATGTTGCTATCTTCATATGTCTTTAAATATATATGACTTAGCTAAGTCATGTCAGGTTCCTCATGATGTTTTCTTTGACCATTTCAAGGCTTTCGTATTTTTTTTTTATCTAAACTTTCAATTATAAAGAGGTCAAATTTGCTTCTTTGTAAGTTTATATATGTAGGGAGTAATAACTGGGTGTATCAGTTGCAGTTAAAATCACGCTATGACTCTAATAAGTCGAGTAAAATAAAAAAGAAGTCAGCAAGAATACTACGAGCAAAAAAGAAATACCGCTGGTGGGGATATGATGCATTAGGATTTAATATATGTTAAAACAAAAAAACCATCACGTGGATGCTAATATTCAATAAATAAGCGTTTTACTTACTTGCCCAAACTTGATGAAAGTAAATCAACGGCCAAAACGAAGACTTGTGAACATCAAAAGGATATTTTACTTCAAAAGGGTATGCAACCACAAACTTCCCAGTTTTGTGGTAATTATATCCTGACAATAAAACAGGAATAAAACAAAAAGTCGTCAGAACGAGTATGTATATACTCATTAGCAAAACTTGAACAAATTTCAACAATTTCATTGATTTCTTCATAATTTTGCGTTCGATTTCAACCGATTCGTTTGCTTCATTCTCATCGAACATCGGATGTATTTCTTTAAATTTGTTCACTACCTGCATCAGAACTCCTTTATTCCAGTAGATGAACCAAGATTTTATTGTGCCCAGCAGACTTATTGTTATACACGGCGATATTAGGGATATTTCCACGAACGGCTTGTCGTTTCGTATGCCGTCTATTATCCAATAGGTTTCGCCGACGATAACTGAGTATAAAGCGATGAAGTTACAGTAATATAGATGGTGGTTTATGAAATAGTCTATGGCTTTATTATTATGGTCCTGCGATGTTTTGATTCCAGAAATAAGGAGCGCGTACTTTGTTAATTTTATTGTTTTTTCAAATTCTTTGTCAGACATATTATTGACTTCAAAATTGCTGTTTGGCTCACTCTCTGGTTTAATGCCCTCTAGTTAGGTTTCATAACACTAATTGTCAACTGATTCAAAGTGTGTTGCTTCTTCAACATTCTCACTTTAAATGAAATTTTTAATAGAGACTTCTTCGTCTACAAAACTGATTACAGAATCTCTTTGAAGTTAAAATATAGGTGTCGCATATCGATAATTATCAACTCATTATTAAATTAACTCAGAATGTCAGCCTAGTAGTTCTTAGTATTTTAATTAGAGAGTTCCTACCTTTGCCCCTACTTTTGGTTGTCTTGCCTGTAATTTAATTCTGTTTTGAATACACCTATTCTTTCATAAAAGAAACAATATTCGACTGCTTTTAAGAAATTTAATTTCAGGGAGTCCAAAAATATTTGTGGTTTTATGTAGCGATAATATAATTACATTATTAAAAGGCCCTGGTGTCCCATTGTAGGTCAAAAACCTCCCTCATGTGTTTTCACTTCTCTCTGTTTAAAGCTGCTATGGATCAAATCTTGTTCAAGGAGTCCAGCTCATCCCGCTATCTCAGTGTGGGCCTACCGTGATGTCGCTAGCCACTATAAGGGGACACACTGGGTCGTAAGTTTGGCACATTGGTCGTCTGACATGCGGCAGATTTGTCCAGCTCAATTCCATTTTAGCGTGGCAGCTTTCCAAGTGACATCAGTATCAGTAACCATTGTGATGGAACGGATGGTCGTATTTCTAACCTCAACTTTTATTTTGATACCCAGAATACTTCACTCCAAGACAAAAGAATGGAAGAATCTGCAAGAATCATAATGTGAGTTACTGCACAACTGCATATTCTAGTTAGTAGCATAAGTATGTAGGTCTAGAAAAAGACGAAGAAATATAAATTAAACAGCAAATTAGACAAAAAATCACAATTTTACGAGCACAACAGAAAAATGTCGCCGTTTCAAATAATTTAATGAACCATGAACATGTCTGGCGTACCACAGTCGTAGAAACCTAATTACTAATGTGTAATTATGTAATGTTAACGGTTATGTTAATTTTCTTTTATTACGCGTTTGAGTCATTGGAAATAAAAGGCAAACATTTATTAAACAAGTTAGTCTGAATGATGATATAAAGTGAAAGCTAGGCTTAACTACAAATTCGGACGAAGAGGGAAGAACCCTAATTGCGGATCATACTTTCAATCACTCTACGAAGGATTTCAAATCTTCCTAATAATACATTTTAAAAGGTCGCGTGATGCTCGAGAGACAACCCAAAATGACGGAATGTTGTTGAATTTCAGAAAGAAAGGCGTTTCCAGTGTGCAATTACCCGGCTGGTCTATGCAGAGTCTAACAACTCATTTATTTATTTAAGCATTTATGTACACACATATATAAACAGACAAGAAGAATATAACAGAAAAATTGGTACAGAGGTGATGCTTATTTCTATAGAAATATATGTATGTATAGAAATGTATATATGTAGACAGCGTGCGTAAAAGTAAAAGAGAAAATAACAGTTTAAAGTTTGCAGGCACCCTTATTGCTTAACACACTATCAATCTGAATCTGAATCATTTTGAATGAAATTGCTAACCCATTGCTTCTAATGTTCGAAACATTTGTCTGCTCAATAATGCAAATAACGTAATGAATGTTGTTACTATCAAAATGTTAGTCACAATCCCTACCGTTAGTGTGACGCAATTACCCCGGAGGAATTCGCAAATCTAGATGATCCTTTACTTTTTAACCAGGAATTGAGTGGAATTTAAAAATGTATGATGTTGTTTAGTATCTTGTAAAGTGAAAACCATTAATATGAGAAAGTTAGAGAATGACCTGCAAACTTGATATTGATGATATCATACTCAGAATATCTGGCTGCTTTTCCATCAAACGTGGTATTTTTTAAATATTTTTAAGGTCAGTCTCATAATACAATGATTAACAGTTACAAGCCATAACAATTATATCGATGCCATTTATTTCTTCCTTGTTCGACCATTTCAAGGCGCAGACCCATTTTCAAAAACAAAAAAAAAACTGTCCTTTATTAAATGCACAATTCCGTCCATTTTCTGAACAAACGTCAGACTATTATGATCGATTGCCCACAATAACCATAATAATCTCTCTTTCCAGAAACTTGGAACTTTTGATCCGCCGTCTGAAAGTGACCGACGGAAAAAAATCGTAGTTCCATACTTTTGTTCGTCCTTTGTTTGCTTGTCTGGTTGGAAAAAATCGTCGGCAGTGACAAAGGGGCTTGGTTTTATTCGTTCGAGGGACGGGACTCATGAATATGTAAGCTTCCTTCACCGTTATGTCTACCTGCGATTGGTCTTCGGAGTAAAGTTTGTTTGGATCTAAGTTTAGTGTTGGTTGTCTGAATGACATTCGAATCGCTGGAATTTCTATGCTGGTTGAATATTTGAATGAGTAGAATAAAGTCTTTAGGATGATTATTGTTCTGTTCCATTTTTGAATTACGTCTTCTTGGTAGTTCGTTTGCTAAGGATGGATTAACTTATCTTCTATATACTTATAATAAAACTGTAGAGAGGTCAATTCTGTACATTGAAAATATATTCAAAATTAATATTGGTGGATGAATGGTGATCGATACTCATGCCAAAAATGCAATCAGGATTTTTTTTGTCTGTCTGTCTGTATGTGCACGCATGGGTCAAAAACTACTAAAAGGATTTTAACCAAACTTAGTACGATTGTAGTCCATACTCCTGGGCAGGTTATAGGCTATATAACATAACGCTAAGACATATAGGAGCCGAGTAGTGACGATAAATTTGAAGCAAGTCAGATGAAATTGCGCTTTCGAGCTCTTATCCTTGCATACCTACATTGATCATATAGGCTACTTTTTATCCCGGCAGTACGTTCACGCGGGATATTTTCCGACCTCCACGCGGGTGAAGCCACTGGCAAAAACTAGTCTATAATATGTATGTATTTAGAAATATATAAGTATATTTATCAGTTGTCTGGTTACCATAGTACAGGCTCTGCCTAGTTTGGGATCAGATAACGGTGTGTTGGCTGTCCTAAGATATTTATTTTATTTTATTTTTTTTATTATTTTTTTAACTCCTTGACTAAGTTATTGGCATTAGATAAGTCGTTGGTCGATTTTGAAAATGACGTATAATTTTAACCCTGCTATTTGTTTTACATCCTGATACTATATTGATGGTAAAAATAGACGAGAGCATTGCTGACACATAAGCCTGCTCTGAGAGGGAGTAGGCCCAGTGCGGGTAGATAGATGTCACATGTTTTCGATTTGTTGGTTCTAGGATTAGCTGGTTTCCTCACGATTTCGTTCACCGTTTTGAGAGCAGTGGTGATCACATAATTTACCCAAAGTAAAGCGCCTGTTAGGGTGTAACCTACGACCTACAACTTGTAAGTCGCGGCCGTTACCACAAGGCCACCAATGTTGTATAGAAGAGAGAACTAAACAAAACACAAAATGGCAGGGATACCGAAGTACAAACTGTAACTATTAATTCAGCACAAAAATGATTGTAAACTTTCTAACATAGAAAAAACTGGTCAAATAATAAAAATTATACTATTTATTTTATAGAAATATGCCCGTGCGGTCAAAATATATGGAAGATTTTTTTTTAAATAGCCTGCTAAATATTTGAACGCAGGTTTAATGCAATGTTACTAAATCCATGATATTTGATTGTGGACTATTTTCTATTTATTTAAGTACCTAGTACTTGTTGACAGGCCTACACTGTCCTTCTTACTATATACCTATTATCACTATAATTTGTAACCCATTGTAAAAGCCAATTACATAAATTTTTAAAAAGTAACCATGGAGTCAACCGCCGTTACCGTCTCTACTTCATAGGGATTAACAAATTGGAACCGAAACCGAACGTAGGTTTATGTGAAAGAAAAAATGTTAGATTTGATTTGATTAGAAACAAAGAGTATCAAATATTTGGAACGGTGTATTTTTAATAGTGTCAAATATTTGGTCGTTGCTGAAAGATTTATTTATCGTATAACTTCGGTCTAGAAGCTTTTATTAGTTCTTAATCTAGATAAATAACTTGTTTATATACTGATTAAACGATCATCAATCAAACTACCAAAGGAGCTAATGAAAATAAATGCGCTCAAATATCAGTGTTCGTGTAGGCCGAGATATTATTGTGTTCTGGAAAGTCTCTTTGGTTTTATGACCACTCATTCTATTTTCAAATAGACTCCAAACTCAAATTCAAAGCATTTATTTCAAATAAACCAATCGCAGGCAGTTCTGAATTGTCTAGAGGTCAGTTATAAAATGAAGTCAGTCGCTCATTCCAAAGCGTAGTTGGTACCTATGGAAAAGAACCAGCCAGAAACTCCATGGACACTCTTTTAACACGTTCATTGCTGATCACGCGATATCGCGTGATTCGGATCTGCATAATATGGCCGATCACGCGATATCGCGTCCTTGCTACTAACAATTTCGTAGACGCTCTAAATCTGTGGCAATATCGGATTAACCATCAATCTGTGTTTGGTACTCAACGTGTTAAATCAAAATGTTGTTGCAGAAAGTGAGTAACATAATTTATGTTGAAATGTGAGAACGATGTAAAAATACGTTTAAGCATATTAAAAGCTTCCGCAATCAAACAAAAATAATACAACAATTCAGAAATTAAAAGCAAGCCGTTTGGCAGCTAGGAATAGAATAAAATGTTCGTCGCAGAATAAAAATATAAAAAGTTACAGAATTGGAATAAAATAAAATTTCAACTTCGGCTTGGAAGACCAGTATAAAGTGTAAACGATAAACTAATAATTATTATTTTATTCAATACTAGCTTTTGCCCGTGCCGTCTCCCGCGTAGATCTATGTCGGAAATTAACGCAGGTATTTTTCTAAAATAAATGAATTTTTCTATAATAAAAGTAGCCTAAGTTACTCTTTGTTACATTAGATATCTGCCAGTGAAAGTCCCGTCAAAATCGGTCCAGCCATTTCAGAGATTAGCCGGAACAAACAGACAGACAGACAAAAATTGTAAAAACTGTTGTTTTGGTATATGTACCGTGTATACATCTATATACACTTAGTAAAAAGTGGTTATCTTAATAGTTTGTAATATTAAGATAACCACTTTTTACTAAGTGTATATCAGACACTCCAATTTTATTTATTTGTATAGATGTATATATAAAAAAATACCTACATTTAGCCAACAGTAGTAAATTTTCCATACAATTAAGGGGCTTAAAGATAAATAAACTATTAAAAAAAACTAAAATTACAAGTTCAAATAATGATTAAATTTCGAAATTAGAATGTTATCTTAGTTCATTCAAACCTGTGTTTCCAGCCAACTCTTTACATTTCAATAATAAATTAATCGTTCATACTTTCTGGTAGTGATGACTATTCTATCACAAACATTTTCTGGTCTTTTGATCCGCATATTAGTCTAGATAGTCAGCCAAGCGAATCTGATACAGCATACATACCGCCTTATGCCACCAACATAATAATAAACAATGATAACGTTATATTTCCTCTATATCTGAACTGGATACCGTTTAATGCAAGAATGTCGCTGTGGGCGGGTTACGGTGACCGGTGACGTCATCCCGCCAAAATTATTAGGTTACCGCGGCCCCTCATGTCACACCTAGTGGAGAACTGTTACATTGAAAAAATATTGTTAAAAACACCTATAAATAAGGACAGCCAATTCTATGTACAGGCAAATTGTACCATTTTTAACTTATTTCAAGCTTTTGCCAGCGGCTTCGCCCGCGTGGAGGTCGGAAAATATCCCGCGGGAACATACTACTGGGATAAAAAGTAGCCTATGTGTTAATCCAGGTTATAAACTAACTGTGTTCCAAATTTCATCCAAATCCGTTCAGTCGTTTTTGCGTGAAAGAGTAACAAACATCCACACATCCATACACACAAAATTTCGCATTTATAATACATATTAGTAGGATATCGAACCGAGCATAAATAATGTTCGCCTGCATATTTTTTTTAATAGAGGTTTATCGATATTATCGTCAATTGTGGACCAATTTTGAAAATTCTTTTTTTATTTGGTAGAAGAAGCTTGCGCAGTGGTCCCATATAATTTTATAAAACCCCGGTGGAAACAGAGGGGTATTATAAGTTTAACCTGTGTATCTGTATGTGGTAGCATAGCTCCCGGTTGGCGCCTGAACCGCTTTTTTGTGTTGTTGGAAAGGTGACTTAAATTAACTTTGTTTAGGTAGTTTCATTAAATCATTTAAATCAAAAATCATTTATTCAAACTACACTGAGGGTCAGCACTTTTTTAACGTCAAAAATTACATAAGACAGTCCCTTTAGCACTTTCTAGTGCTTTAGCTGGGAAGAAGAAGTGGCGCAACAAAACCCAGCAGCACAGCTGTCTGTTTAGTTAGAAGAACTTGATTCTATACAATAATATGTAAGTAACATTACGAAACACAAAAAGTTAAATTATTTCTCATTTAAGTATTTAAATTTGTCTAATAATTTGATGTCTATTAGTATAGACAGTTTTTTCTTTTCTTTCTATCTTTGACGAGTATTTTAAACGCAATCCATTTAGATATTTTCTTCTTGCACATTAATTCCTACGACACTTGAAACAATAATGCTGTCTTCTTCGGAATCTTGCTCTATACTTCTCACCAAAGCAATGACAGAAATCCAAAAAATATGCAGTACACCGTATGTCGTCTCCACGAAGACCCTAATAAAACAAACCATTTTTCTTTTTACGAGACCTTAACCAGTGAGTCAGTATTGCCACACAGCATTAGGGAATGTTGCGAAATAAACTATCTACTCGCACAGAGCTGAGATCATTATCAGAAGTAGGCGAAACCAGTCTGCTACGGGCAGTGGGCAGAAACGCAACTTTTTAATTGCCAACGAATAAATTATCCTCGCTTATGACTCCCTGGTACAGTCCACCGTGTAACGGCATATATAAGTTGGTATTCAGAGCTATGCAACAAATGTAGTAGTTTATTGAATTTTAAAATAAAGAAGCTAAAATGTTGAAGAGGTTTTTGCGTTAAGTCTACGTGGTTGGAATTGTTTTAATTTTTATATGTCCAGACTAGTGATGTGAGGGATCATTAAAAATGTATATTCGCGGATAGGTAGGGATACGGATATTTTGTGTCTAGATCCGCGGATACAGATATATATCTAAACGAGAGAGTTAAGAGAGTGAGTTAAGAGTTTAAGTTTTGTTTTCTGGACAGGACATGTTTAAGCTTGCATTGCGCGGATCTTTTTTTTGTTTTGTTTATAGTGTATCGGCAGGCGCAGTGTGGGACGCCCCCCAGCTAGATGGACCGACGACCTCAAAAAGGTGGCTGGGACAGACTGGATGCGGAAGGCTGAGGACAGGGTGTTGTCATGCAGCATAGGAGAGGCCTATGTCCAGCAGTGGACTGCGATAGGCTAAATTGATTGATAGTTGAGTCACTAAATATTCGATTTTAAGAAATGAAAAATAATTTTAATGTAATTTAATAGTTTTTCATGGCTATCTAATCACCTATTTATAGAATTTCATCCATTACTGTAAATTAATAAGGTAAAAGATCCGCCAAAAAAGTAACGAATACGGATCTTTCTTCTTCCTCGATCCTCTTCTTCCTCGGATATCCGCGGATACAGTTACGGATACAGAAATCTGGCACCTCACTAATCCAGACTTAGCAGTTTGAAATACGATATAGAATCGTTCAAAATGGCGCTAAAGAATTTTTACACGAAAATTCCAGAAAACACAAGCCTAATTAAATACTCTATTACAATGATCAAGTATATTAAAGCGTATTTGATTGTAATAATGTTGAATATTAAGTCACTCAACAAATTCATGTTTTTTCCTCAAGAACCGTGAAGTTTTGATAATTGAATCGTTTATTTGACTTTTGTTGGTCACGAAATATATATACGCAGTAACATTCAAAGGAGTCGTGAAAATCACGTTTGGCATGAATTTGGTAGGTCAAAATATGATAATTATATAATTGCACTATATGGCCAGATGCTTGCAATCGACCGGTGGATAGGTAAAAGCAACTATAGATTTTATGCCAATTTCACGATCAATCCATTAATTTGTAAATGAGTGGAGACTGATTAAGGAAGTTTAGACTAGATTTCTTGTCATGGTATGGTCACGTGATACGTAGGAATGAGGAGAACGTCGTGAGGAAAGTATTGAGTATGAATGTCGATGGCTTTAAGAGTAGAGTGAGACCAAAGAAACGATGGATGGACTGTGTGAATTATGATATGGATAGAAAGGGGGTGACTACTGAGATGACGACTAATAGAGAAGTGTGGAAGAAAAAAAAAACACGTTGTGTGTGGGAAATCATCAAATGACTTCTCCCGCTCTGGACGGAGCGGGAGGGCGTGTCAAACTTTTACTGACTAAAACCCACCCGTGTTCCTTCAGTTGCCCATGTGCCAGGGTCACGGTATCTCTTTCGAACAATCACGCGACCCCGGCAGGACATATGTAGGTGACGTATAACCGATATTTTCTGTAAACAATGTACCACTATATGAGACGACCTCTTAGCTTAATTATTAACTGCCGCACTGGTTAACTCCTCCGTGTGTATGGGTGGACTCTTCCGTGCCTCTGGTCGTGGCTGATAATTGTACAGCTTTGACAATCATTGCGAGTACCCAAACACCCGGAAGTATTACCAAGGGCTATCGGCTATCGTATTACCAGTGACTGGGTTGTGTAGATCAGGTAGGTAGTTGCTTCATGTAAAATACTAAGCTGCATCCGTTTTGCCTGGAACTGGAAGCCGACCTTAAGATAGTTGGGAAAAGGCTAGACACATTGAGTGTACCTTATTACATAAGGGCAATTCTTGAAATTAAAAACGTTCAAATTCTAGTGGCAGTTCGGCGACAACCAAATGCGAAGAATTTGTCAGAAATGTATGGCAACTCGATGTATTTTTGACAAATTGACACTGAGATCAAACTTTGAACGTTCTTAATATTACGAGGATTGTCCCCTATGGTTTATGTTTTATTTTAGGTACGTCTCTGAGATAGTAAAGAATCTGCTCTGGTTCTGGAATTACCCCCATCCATCGGTGGTCGTGACCACTTATCTACTGTAGAGTGGTTATCTGGTTTGATGTCCAACAACCTTATAGTTACACACATCGCCAACCCGCCTACCAAGCGTGGCGATTATGGCCAACCCAAAATCAGCAATACTGAAGGGGTCTGCTAGGACCGATGTCTGCCATGGTCGCCAGATTCGTTCGAAATAGTTACCGTGGCTCTGGCATATGGGCAACTGAAGTAACACGGGTGGGTTTTAGTCAGTTAAAGTCTGACACGCCCTCCCGCTCCGCCCAGAGCGGGAGGGCGTGTCAGACTTTAACTGTCAGTTGATGATTTCCCACCCAAAAAAAAAAGTTGGCCGAAGTCCAGTTGTGGCCGTCTTTTGGCTGAAATGATGAGCTATACTCATCACGAGACAAGCTCGACCTAGTGTGGAGCTAATAAGTACAAAACTTTCTTTGAGTCTTTTTTTGCACTACTTTTGGAAATAAACATAATTTAATACATGTTGCCAGTGACCCTCCTCATAGATTTGCGCACAAAACACCACTAGACGCAAGCGCATTTAATGAACTTTAATTCTTGTAATGGCAAAGTCTGAGTGAGATCATTGTGCATCAACAATTGTCGCAACTAATATAACATGGCGGGTGCGACGACCTCAGAATATATTCGCACATCACCACAATGATATGAATAGAGTAGCTAATTTATTTGAATTGCCTGCTAAATCAACTAGAATATGTAAAATGCAACTGTCTATCTGGCTTGCTTTTGGACGTTCTAAGCCGAAGTCCGTCTACAGCTTAAAGAGGGACACTCTTTAGTGTATAGTCGCTTTGTTTTTAAGTTTGTAAGCCTCGGCCTTGATTTATTACAGCAACCACAGGTAAGTCAGATTAAGCAGTCGTCAACCTCTTCCAGGGTCGCGTATTTGTTCGAAAGAGTTACCGTGGCTCTGACACGGGAACTGAAAGAACACGGGTGGGTTTTAGCTAGTACAATTCTGACACACCCTCCCACTCCGTCCAGAGCGGGAGAAGTCATTTGATGGTATCCCACCCAAAAAAAGGTTTCAACCTCTTTTTTTTTGCTTGCCTTGTTTGACTTGTGAGATGCCATTCCCAAAAATAAGGCTTGTTTTTGGTAAATTGGTACTCGTGTTATCTATCTTAGGGATAGTGGGTATCAATTAACACAAGCTTTCGTCTTGCTGGCGTGTCTTCCATGGTTTCAGTCGATTTCAATGACGAAGAAAATAATGATAGTCGTAACACAATTTAACCATAATAAAATAAAACGGTTTAAAGTAATTTATTGAACCATCCTTTAAAACTGTATAAAAACTAATACTTAAATAAATATATTGTGAACAAGTATGTAAAGATAAAAACTTTTTAACAAAAAATTAAACCGCCGAAAAACTGAAAAGCATAAAATAATAAACCTTAAAATTATGAGTCGGCGCTTTGAGTGTTCCTTGTTCATTGATTTTTCAGCGCCGACTCAAAATTTTAAGGTTTATTATTTTATGCTTTTCAGTTTTTCGGCGGTTTAATTTTTTGTTAAAAAGTTTTTATTTTATGATTTTTTGTGGCTTTAATGTACTAATAATATTTGGCAAGGTATACCCTATCCAACAATAAAAGAATTATCAAAATCGGACTACTCTGTATGAAGTTATGCGTGGTTATACATTACAATCAGTGAGCGAACAATCAATCATCCCCTGTTTTCCAACCCTTAGGGTTCGATTTTGTTTTCCAAATTTATATGAGACCACCTTGGGAGTAAACCCTTTCCAATAGATGAAGAATTGTCATAATCGGACCACTATGTAACAAGTTATGCGTGTTTATACGTTACAATCAGTGAGTGAACAATCAATCATCCCCTGTTTTCCAACCCTTAGGGTTCGATTTTGTTTTCCAAATTTATATGGGACCACCTTGGGAGTATACCCTTTCCAATAGAAGAAGAATTGTCACAATCGGACCACTTTGTAAAAAGTTGTGAGTGTCAGTGAGTGAACAATCAATCATCCCCTGTTTTCCAACCCTTAGGGTTCAATTTTGTTTTCCAAATTTATATGAGACCACCTTGGGAGTAAACCCTTTCCAATAGATGAAGAATTGTCACAATCAGACCACTATGTAACAAGTTATGCGTGTTTATACGTTACAATCAGTGAGTGAACAATCAATCATCCCCTGTTTTCCAACCCTTAGGGTTCGATTTTGTTTTCCAAATTTATATGGGACCACCTTGGGAGTATACCCTTTCCAATAGAAGAAGAATTGTCACAATCCGACCACTATGTAAAAAGTTGTGAGTGTCAGTGAGTGAACAATCAATCATCCCCTGTTTTCCAACCCTTAGGGTTCGATTTTGTTTTCCAAATTTATATGGGACCACCTTGGGAGTATACCCTTTCCAATAGAAGAAGAATTGTCACAATCGGACCACTATGTAAAAAGTTGTGAGTGTCAGTGAGTGAACAATCAATCATCCCCTGTTTTCCAACCCTTAGGGTTCGATTTTGTTTTCCAAATTTATATGAGACCACCTTGGGAGTAAACTCTTTCCAATAGATGAAGAATTGTCACAATCGAACCACTATGTAACAAGTTATGCGTGTTTATACGTTACAATCAGTGAGTGAACAATCAATCATCCCCTGTTTTCCAACCCTTAGGGTTCGATTTTGTTTTCCAAATTTATATGGGACCACCTTGGGAGTATACCCTTTCCAATAGAAGAAGAATTGTCACAATCGGACCACTTTGTAAAAAGTTGTGAGTGTCAGTGAGTGAACAATCAATCATCCCCTGTTTTCCAACCCTTAGGGTTCAATTTTGTTTTCCAAATTTATATGAGACCACCTTGGGAGTAAATCCTTTCTAATAGATGAAGAATTGTCACAATCGGACCACTATGTAACAAGTTATGCGTGTTTATACGTTACAATCAGTGAGTGAACAATCAATCATCCCCTGTTTTCCAACCCTTAGGGTTCGATTTGTTTTCCAAATTTATATGGGACCACCTTGGGAGTATACCCTTTCCAATAGAAGAAGAATTGTCACAATCCGACCACTATGTAAAAAGTTGTGAGTGTCAGTGAGTGAACAATCAATCATCCCCTGTTTTCCAACCCTTAGGGTTCGATTTTGTTTTCCAAATTTATATGGGACCACCTTGGGAGTATACCCTTTCCAATAGAAGAAGAATTGTCACAATCGGACCACTATGTAAAAAGTTGTGAGTGTCAGTGAGTGAACAATCAATCATCCCCTGTTTTCCAACCCTTAGGGTTCGATTTTGTTTTCCAAATTTATATGAGACCACCTTGGGAGTAAACCCTTTCCAATAGATGAAGAATTGTCACAATCGGACCACTATGTAACAAGTTATGCATGTTTATACGTTACAATCAGTGAGTGAACAATCAATCATCCCCTGTTTTCCAACCCTTAGGGTTCGATTTTGTTTTCCAAATTTATATGGGACCACCTTGGGAGTATACCCTTTCCAATAGAAGAAGAATTGTCACAATCGGACCACTTTGTAAAAAGTTGTGAGTGTCAGTGAGTGAACAATCAATCATCCCCTGTTTTCCAACCCTTAGGGTTCGATGAAAACTCAGTTCATATTAATCTTTAAATGTTGTCTGATTGGTCATCTTGGGTTCGTATATACAACTAAAGTAAAAAATAATTCATACATACTAAGCTCACGTCTTTTTCCCATGGGAGTCGGCAAAAACTACAGAATGCCACCTACTACCATCCTTACATACTTTATTTGCTTTGTTTATGTTCATACATCTGGTCATACACTGTTACCATTACTACGCACCTGACCTCTCTGAAGAACATCACCAATAAGGTCACTATATGTTCTCTTAGGGCGTGACCTCCCAGTGTGTTCAGCTGCCTCGTAAATATCATTTTTTAGCTGCTCTTCATTCATCCTCTAAACGTGACCGAACCATCTAAGCTAATTCAAAGATAATTCAATCTGTTATAATTATATTCAAAAATTATTACTCTATATTAGGTGTGAATCATCGAATTTAACTACATACATATTAACAAGTTCTGGCTTAAGGCAGTAAATTGCTCTAATAGATTTCAGTTAACCATTACTCTTTTTTGCTGGCGCACGTGTATCCTGTGTGATCATCATAACGCAAAGCACATAAATGTATTTCGACGCTTGAAAGGCAAAACTGACCAAGCGCCATTGTGGCCCAATGTCGCTTAGTCAATTTCGCCTTTCTAGCGTCGATATGTGGTTTCTACTGTACCTGCTCATCTTAAGTAGAAACGACAAGTATAATGCAGGCATGATGATACTAGGATACATTCATAATGAGGTTATAATATTCCCACTGTCAAGACACAGGCCTCCTAATGGTGAGACGCGGTTCCTGTGCGGGTTGGTTAAATAAGTAAGGTAGAAGTACGTATTCCCGTTAGTGTCCCAGTACCCGTTAACATGTCAGTTTTTTTATCATTACACTTTTCTACTAATAATAAGTAAAAGTTTACGAATGGCAACATTATTCTTGGTAATATTTAGCACAATATAAATAACAATACTGACCGAAAAGTTTAATGGTGTCAAAACTACTCAATCAGAAAAGTTTCTTACTAAAAAAAATAATGTAAATTCTAAGTTCTGACAGTGAACTAGCAAACCATCACGTCGCGTTGATCAACTAGCCACCCTGCGACGAGAAACGTAAAGGTAAGAGCGTTAATTTTCTAAAATATTTGAGTTTATTCTTTAGCGATATAAACTATAAATTGGGCTGAATCTTATTGTAAAGTAAATATTTTTACACATCACATCTATTGGTACTCAAAAACCCCTAGTTGACCCATTACCCGTTAAAGTCGTATTTTTTTTTACCGGATATTGGTACACGATCAACCCGATTATACAATTACACCGAAACCCGTTATTGTACACTTATTGCCTTGAAATAGGTCACATTTTCCATTAAAACTGTAGAATTTGTCTGCCGGTTATTGGGACATGAATTAACAGTTGCATTTAAACCCGGCATCGTTCTTAATACCTTGATTTAAGTCTTATTTTCCTTCGCTCAACTTTTTTCGGTTTTTCTGTATGATTTTTATATTTTGCACATTTTGCTTTACTAATCTGCTGTTCTGAAATCAGGCTTTTCTATGCACATCGTATGGCACGCTTTTGATTAAGGCAAACTTCAGAGCGAAAAACTTTCATGATGCGATGTGGAGGCATTTGTTGTTGTAACGGGGGCAAGGAGGCAAACGGGGAATTTTAAATAATTTGAACCACCATGTTTTTATAATTAGTTTCATAAGATATTTTAATAGTATATATATTATTTGATACGAATTCAGAAACTTGCAAGAGCCGTGTTATTTTTTGTTTTCAGCTAGCTATGACTGATAGGCAGAAGGCTATATTAAAAGCCATGGAGGCAGTCAGAAAACATCACGCTACAACCAAGAAAAGCGGAGCAGTAATGAAAAATGTTGCAAAAACGGGGAAAATCGCACGGGTAGGCGATTCGACGCGACGAGAAGGGTCGGGGGAACAAGAAATTTAACGAGAACGAAGTCGCGGGCAGAAGCTAGTAAGTAATGTAAAGATTTGGGTTTGATTGCCTTGTCAATAATTCGTACACCTGATTTAAATAAACCAAAGCTCTAAGCTTTCTCGTTCATTATTTCCTTACACTAAGATGAGGCTTTTAAGCTGGGTACCTAATTTTAATTAAAAATATTGTTTAACTGTGATCCTGTACCCATTATAACTATTTTATATTTCGAATTGAATTAAATGATACTCGTTTTTATGTACGTGATATTGTGTAGATTTGCTTGAATATTTCAAGCTGACACAAGGTTAATTCTTCTCATTTTTCCTAGTGATCTCATTACATTCTTCTAAATATTAGTTGTAAAGTTGTTTTACATAGTGTAATTTTAATTTAACCAGTCAATTACCGTAATTACATACACAATTAAAAAACCATTGTGTGGATACCAAATGTAGTATCTCAGGGACTTAGAGGTTAAACATTTTTTATACTAACTATTTTTTTTAAAGTGACCAGATTTGTATTTTTTTGAGACTTAACTTTTTATCATATAAGACTGCTGGTGTTTCCCTTGGTAGGTAAACCTAACCTAGAAGTTTGTTAAGTATTTAGGAAATAAATTGTGATATTTGAAATCCATGTGCAATCATAGTTATATAGTACTTTGATTTTACCTATTTACTTTATAATGACTGATTGTCTAGATACCCAGTTACATTTTTTAATTGAGACTAAGAGATAAGTATTTTTTTTTTGACTAATTTGTAAGTAAACCAGTAGATTTATGTTTCATTTCAAGCATTTCGTAGTTGATTGTTTTATTTTTATGTTTTTTTTTAAGTAAACTAACTGAAAACTAATGTTTTAACAAATGTCTGAAATAACTAATGTTAAGTACTACCTATCATTTGTATAAAATATATTTAAAAAAATCATAACTAATAACGTCTTTTCTTTGAATATGTAGGTATAGACCCCATGACTTGAGAAGACCCTTACTTATTTAACTGACATAGAAATTTAAAAATAGTATTTCTGTGAACCTTAACGTAAAGCAATAGAGTTCAAATTCGCTATGAAAATTACCGGATTCTGGGACAATTTAACGTTTACTAGTACAAATCTACCGGGTACTGGTACAATTGGTCCTTTACGTATTTTTTTTTAATTATTGTTAAATAAAATTGGCACTAATTTTAAAAAAAGCATATAACATTAAAACTTTATTAAATTACCTATCTAGTCATGTAAAAATTGTATTTTTAAGTCTAGCAGTCATAGCATAGTAGACTTGCAAACTCTGTGAAGTTCGAAACTTCACGGTTATTGCGTCGTTTACCTTACCATAATTAGTCTAGGAGGTAACCACCAATGTTTTTTTTTTTTTGCAAACGATCTAGTTTTATGAAATCTTTAAAATAAGTATTCATAATCAGACTATAAAGTTACCACTGCTGGGAAACAGAGCTCTTCTCGGTAAGAAAGAGTGGGCTGTTACCCACCACACGGTTCCAGTGCAAGTTGGTAGATGTAACATATCTTCGCACTTATTTGGTTCTAAGATATACCGATTTCCTCACGATGTTCTCTTTCGCAGTTTTGAGAGCAATGATAATGAAATAATTTACAATGACATGCAATTTCATCCTGTATACAGAAATATATTTCATGTGGTGCCGGACGAAAAGAATAGCACCACCTGTTCCTTCCCGTGGCTGTCGTAAGACACGACTAAGGAAGTTACTAGACAATGGGCAGCAGCGTTCTCTATTCATCCTACCATCATACTGCGATTGCCAACCCGATTATGGCAAAGCCCGCCAAATTGGCGAGGCTTATATCCAGCAGTGGATATCTAATAGCTGAAATGATGACGATGATGAAAGTGTATGTCTAAGTTCGAATTTTCATTCTACAACTATGACCACTACTCATATCTAGAATAGATTAACCAAGTAAAGTATAAGAATTACGTAACTAAAACTGACACGAATGAGGTCAGAATTAGACAGAGCTACAGACCAGTGGGCCGTATCAATTATAATCTCAGCTCCGAAGCATTACAAGTGACACTGATTGCGAACGAACTTACTTTTCTACGTCATCCATCAGCTGTGTCAAGGTCCGCCATTGTTGCTGCCTCCGTCATTTATTTAATTTCTGTTGCTTTACATTTTTTGTTTGTGGTTTCATTCATGACTGTACCAGATTTGGCAAAGTTGTAGTATTGTCTTATTTCTATCTGTGTATGTTTTGTTTAGATTCAATGAATGGGTGTGTGGATTTGTGAAATCCTTGTGCAAAATTTCGGCGTAGGTCGTTCGTTCGCCGATCATTTTGTCGATTCGAATGAATTTACTCGCCCGAAACAGGTGAAACGACACAGCGATTTTCATGCAAATCGCTGTGTCGTTTCACCTGTTTCGGTTCAGTTAATTCAGGTAAGTTGTGAGCGAATCGAACATTCCAGAAAAACCCCAGAAATACGTATTAGGCTACTGGGACATTTTGAGTTTTTTTAAAGCGACGGGCCGCTTTTGGGTTGCGTTTGGATTTGTGATATGTTGATGGCAATATACTCGCCCTATATTACATGGGACTTAAACATTACTGGCAAAATGTGGGTGTACTTTAGATATACCTCTGTCCTATCTTTCGAGGCAACAAGGCGTAATGTTATATTATAGTATATTATCTTTTATTGGTGATTACGATAAATTGAATAATTTGTGTTATCTATGAATAGACATCAGCATTATCAGCTACAACGGGTTCATTAACTACTTTGTCCTAACTTTTGTCAAAATAATTACCAAGATTTGAATCACCTTTAAGGTGAATGCTCCAACCAGCCCGCGAAATTCAAAATTTCTTGCGTTTTTTGCAATTTGCAGGCCAGTGCTAGGTTGTATGTTGATTAAAATATTATTCGCGGCTGTAAGACATAGGTATGTAGTTACAGAATTATAATCATCAAAATCATCAACACAACGCTTTAAGTTCATAAAGCTGTAGGAATGACTTTTTCTGTTATTTTTTTGTTCCTAGGCCTTTATGAACTTGGAGGGTTGTATTGGTGATTTTGATGATTATAATTCTGTAACTACATATGTCTTACAGCCACGAATAATATTTTAATCAACATACAACCTAGCACTGGCTTGCAAATTGCAAAAAACGTTAGAAAATTTAAATTTCGCGGGTTGGTTGGAGCATTCACCTTAAGTGTGCATACTTTATTATCAAACATACGACATGTTTGATACTAAAGAATGCACACTTAAAGGTGATTCAAATCTTGGTAATTATTTTGACAAAAGTTAGGACAAAGAAGTTAATGTTATTGTTATTTCCTTTTTAACCGACTTCAAAAAAAGGAGGTTTCTCAATTCGACTGTATATTTTTTAAATATGTGTTCACGGATAACTTCGTCGTTTATGAACGAATTTTGATTATTCTTTTTTTTTTATAAAATCTTTTTAGTCAAAAATATCAATTTCTGAATATATCGATCCTTATTGACCACTGCAATGTGTCATCATCATCTGTCTAGCCTTGGGGTCAGCTTCCAGTCTAACCGGATACAGCTGGATACCAGTATTTTACATGGAACGACAGCCTAACTGACTTCCACATTCCAGTAACTGTGTAACATTATACCCCTTGGTAAGACTGTTAACAAAACTTTAAGCACTTCTGTCTATCCGTCGTGACTAAAATGTATATCTATCATATTTAGGCTATCATTTATAACTAGCGTCTGCCCGCGACTTCGTCTGCCTCATATTTCTTGCTCCCCCGACCAGCCCCGTCGCATCGAATCGCCTGCCCGTGCGAGGTCTTCGTATTTGTGACTGATTTTGCTCGGCTACTATTGGTGATAACGTAATAGTATATAGCCTATAATCTTTCTCGATAAATGGGCTACCAAACACTAAAATATTTTTTTAATTCGAAAGAGCAGTTCCTGAGATTAGCGCGTTCAACCGAACATACAAACTCTTTAGCTTTATAATATTAGTATAGACAACGCTTTTTTTATAATATTACGTAGAATTCATGAATGGATGCCTTTAGCTCTGTTTATCCTCAGCACATAGAAACCTCATTATCCTAATTTCATTTTGCGTTCATTAACTTTGTATTTCGATGTATGGGGTATCATAATTTATCATAATATTCGCTATATCATCACCCACGTTCTTTAGTATCGTTTCTTTAGAAATTTTGGGGTTAATAGGTACCTTGTTACATTATACGTATTATGCTGTGTAGCATATACAAGGTGTATCTATTCATACACGAAATATTTTAAGACGTACACCTGTAGGTGGTAAAGAAGCTATAGAAGCAAAAAAAAAATTTTTATCTAAGCGTTTTTGAATTTTCGTAATTATTATAATTTTAAAACTGCTTGAGACTTTGCATAAAACCTTTACTACAAATTCTATGAATGGCCCGCCTGACGCTGCGAGGGCGGCGACCGGACGGCACGAGCATGGCCGCGGTGTCTCGGGCCGTAAAAAATAAGAAAGAGCCAGTATTTCTTATGTGCGTCAAATAATTTATAAATATTAAATTTTGAAAAAATACATTTAGTATTTTTTTTTCGTTGCTGTAGCTTCTTTACCACCTACAGGTGTATCTCTTAAAATATTTCGTGTATGAATAGATACACCTTATATATAGGCTTGATATAATGTGATTTTTTACAGGGTTTAATAACAACCCATAACATCACGCCTTGTTTCCCCGAAGGGTTGGGCAGAGGTGTACCTATAGTAGTAGTAGTGAAGTGTGTGCGGTGTCCTCTGGGTTTAATAACCTCGAGGTAAAATCCAAAGATTAACCCTTTATAGGACGGCTCATACAAAGTGGCCAGTAAACTGGACAGTCGTTTCAAGATACTTATACCTAGGACCTTGAAGTGGACGGTCACTTCTTCAATATTCACTGTTCCTATAAAGGGTTAATATTCATGTCAACAGTCTAGGACACCACGGCCTGTATTGCAGGCGAAGTGCGGGTCGCTTAGCGCGGCAAGCGAACATCAACGACATCATACAACGAGCTCTTGTCACCGGCATTCTAGCTGTATAGCCATTGAGTCAGAACCCAATGCAACGATGGCAAGAGACCAGACGGCATGTATTTATTTCCATAGGAGGTGGGTCGGCCTTTAGTGTGAGATGCAACGTGCGTTGATACTCTTGCGCCATCCGATCTTCTAGGCTCGGCGTGCTGTGCTTGCGCTACTGTTGCAACTGCGAAAAACCTCAAGTAGCAAAAAAAACTTAATAAGTTTTAATCTGCTTCATTACCCTAGTGGTAGCAACAGATTAAAGAAATAAGATCAAGGACGCTATATTTGAGATTTATAGATAAACGAAAACGGATGGCAGCGATACCTAAGAAAAAAATTACAATATAACATATAACTTAGAAAATAGTCGAAAAAGCAGGTGAACCACGCCAAAAGATTCACTGGTGAAACTCGACCTGAGCCACACTGGCCGCGACGATGTGAAAAGTTTGATAAATATCACGCATCTCTCCATTAGTCAAATGCAGTCTCTAGGATGCATATTCGGTACGACTCGTATGACGTGGAGGTAGAAAATTAATCCACGGGAATAAACTACCGGGATATAAACTATCCTAAGAGTTAATTCTAACCCATTTCCCGTGAGTGTCGTAAGAGGCGGCTAAGGGACTTACTAGAGAATGGGCAGCAGCGTTATCTATGCATTTTATCACCATACTTGATACTGCGATCGCCAATCCGCCTGCCAAGCGTGGCGATTATAGCAAATTCTCCCAAATTGGGGGAGGCAATATGTCCAGCAGTCCAGACGCCTTACAGCCGAAATGATGATGATGATGAGTTAATTTAGGTTATAAACTATCTGTGTGCCAAACCTCATTCTTATCCATTCAGCCGTTTTTGCGTGATTGAGTAACACACATCCAAACATACAGCCTTTGAAATGTATAATATTAAGTAGGATAATAAAAACTATTCATACTCCATTTATCGCTACAGCTGTAATACAGCAACAGCTACTTTCAAAGGTTCAAAGCAAACAAATAAAGGAAAACAAAACTCTAAACAAAGAAAGCAATAATTATTAATAGTATAATTAAAAGATGGCGTAAACAAAGTCGTTTAGAACAAAAACGAATATGTCATTAACGATGAAATAACAAAAGAGTCGAATATTTTGATAACGGAGCAAGGATTTCTTAGACTGCGTTCCGTATTACACTTACATCGATTTGAACGTGCTAACACCCGGTCCGAATTAGAGCGAGATGTCCCGTAAATCGTCATCGATGACGTCATGACATGCGCCATCTTGCGATTACGGCGGCCAAGCCTTAGACTGATATCACCGTGAACGCTGTCGAAAATGACAGTTGTGCTGTTTTCTTTTAGGTTGCAACATATCTTAAACTAACTTGGATTTATTAGAAATTGTGCTTCTGGCTACAGTTGTCACCTAGCCAAAGAAGAAGAAGAAATTTGTGGTGTAAACAAGTTTTATATGGTGTTTTAACGTTGAGCGAGAACTGTTGGCGCGTTCACGAGTGTTCCGTATTGTGACAGATCTCAACTGTCATAATCATGATATCCAAATCGGAACGCCAATTTATTGATGTGAGCGCTGTGAGCGATATTTTATAATTCGGAAAGCAGCCTTAAAATACGAAGTCTTTACTGTCATTGCATTGTAGAAACTCAAGGTCTTCTTGTAATGGCGGGTTCGTAACAAGGGCAGTCGACAAAAACTATAATAATAGTAGAATTTTGCTCCGTTTAAATGTTTTTATTGGTGTTAAAATGAAAGTTAAATTGCTTTAAAATAATGCCGACTATGATGGAACGACGTTTTTGTTCCTCTTTTGATCATAGTCGGCATTATTTACAGTTAGAAATTTGGACCAAAGGATATTTTTTTTTAAGTCCATGTAACACCGTTTGAAAGAATAATCTTTATGACGGTGTTTACATCACTTTATGTGCTTTTCTGTCGCAGGTTTGATGTGAGAGATTTCTTTAGTAATAAACATCACCTGTGACAAACTAATGGATGTTTCCAAATAAAATTTAAATTGATTTATTGAACTGTTTGTTTTCTATTAACTAAATTAAATTGTATTCGAAAACATTCATCGATTTTTTTTTACTAATAGTAGTTTTTTTATTAACTACAACTATATTCGACGACCCAGGTTACTTAACTCTTTTGGTGACCGTGCTTACATATTGTTTTTCTTTTCTTCCTGTGTGTTTGATTACGAAAGTATTTTTTTTTTAGATATTCAGTTCCAAAGTTACAATTACATTTAATTAATGTTACAAAGATAGAGTTTAAAATGGAAATTAAAATTATAATTAGGTACTTATGTATGACTGATTCAACACGGGACCTCCAAAGATGATTATCCCTCCAGGGATGATCGTATCAACCACAGTCTTCAAGGTTTCGTTGCGGTTGTCACACATTCTGCAGATTAAGGATAACGTCTTTTTGCAAAAATACTTACTATGAGTACGTATGCGTAAACAAATAGAAATAACTAACTTTTGACGGCAGATCGCTGATGTTATAAGGACTAACATAGGCTGGTTTTTGCCTCGGTAGCACGTTCCCGTTAGCTAAATTCTCGCAGGCATAAATAATACATTTAATTCTTTTGAAGAAACTAATACTTCTAAAACTGTACCAATTAGAAGCTGTTCAAAATAAGAAATACGCCATAAAAGAAGTAACCATAAAACAATAAAGTAATGTAAACGAAAGTGAACTCGGTGCCAAAGTAGAAAGTTGCGCATGAGAATATTTCTGTCAACAAAAGAGTTTATAAGACAAGAGACAACGTCGCTCTTTATTACCAGAACTGAGTAACTGCACTGTAAAGTCGTTAACTTTATTACTTTTTACTACAATATTACTCGAGCCGCTTCTTTTTCTTTATGTACTAGCTTCTGCCCGCGACTTCGTCTGCGTCCAATGTTCCTCTGAACGTTAACGTCACTTCGAATTGCCTGCCAGTTTTCGTCCATTTTTCGTTGCTGCTCCGCTTCTTTTGACTGTAGCGTGATTTTGTATAGCCTATAGCCTTCAAATAGGCTACCCAACACAAAAGGATTTTTCAATTCGGACCAGTAGTTTCTGAGATTACCGCGTTCAACCAAACAAACAAACTCTTGAGCTTTATAATATTAGTTAGTATAGATAGGGCTTTTACGCATAGCGTATGTCAGTCCCATCGTAACCTAAACTGCCCCGTCGTTCTCGTGGTAGCAATCGCGACTGCTGAGCGTGGGGTCCTGGGATCGATTCCTAGGTCGGGCAAAGTGTTATTGGGTTTTTCCATTAAGAATTAATTAGTAGAAGCCCGGCGTTTGGAATTTGGCGGTATGTTACCCCCGTGCCTCGGAAAGCACGTTAAGCTGTTGGTCCTACGTCTGATCTCTCTCCGGTCGTGTCGGATTGCCGTCCCATCGGACTATGAGAGTGAGAGAAGAGCGAACACTCCTGTGTCCGCGCACACACGCCTGCGCTATACCACGGTAATGTGACTATACTATCGCCCGCGCCTATGGCTAGTCTCCGTTGACATTGGACACCGTGGCCGAAATACGGTCTGGAGGACCATATAACCTAAACAATTATACTTTCACAAGAAGTGGGCCATGAGTTAGAACATACCCTTTGCATGGTCGCCATTTGGTTGGGATAGAATTGTATGGAATATGCCTACATCATCATTCATCATCATCAGTTAGCTGACAGACGTCCACTGTATGAACATAGGGCTCCCTCAATTTTAGGGGTTTAACATAATTGCCACGCTTGGCAGGCGGGTTGGCGTTACCTGTATGGTGGTAAAATGCAACTAAGGGACTTACTAGAGTATGAGCAGCAGCGTTATCTATGCCTACATTAGTTATGTTCAAATTCAAGGATCTCACTAAATTATTTCTACTGGACTCATATTGGACAAATTCCATCAATAAATGTCGTAGGTCCTCGACAACTCCACATTCGTCACAACTGGGTGAATCGATTTTCTTCATCAAGAAGGCAAATTTTTGCATGGAATATGCGAACACATTCCATACAAAACAAAAAAACAATGATGAAGAAGATCTAAGTCTGAGAGCAGAAACAATCAGATTTCTATTAACATCACTGTTAATGAACGCGGCTTTCATTGAGAAGGTAACTTGTAGCCTACTACAGAACATGACGTACGGTCTGAGTTCGATTCTTTGGTCACGTAAAATGTTATTGGATTTTCCATTAGGAATTCCTAGCAGGGGCTTCTGAGCATGGAGTGTAGGGTTTGGTTCAGGGGTCTCTAGCAGCGGGAACAATTTAGGTTGATTATGAAATCAGTATTTTACTTCAACGATCAGTACCTAATCAACTAAAGAGGATTAGCAAACGTGAAAGGACAACTTTGCCCAGGTATTTAAAAATAATCACTATTATGACGAAAATCCCTATAACGAATTCTAAGAATTACAAACACACTAGTAATTACAGTTGTCATTGTTTGAATACTTGAGCAGGTAACGGGATTAAATCAATTGTTTTAGATTTCTGTTAGTTGAAGGAATGTTCTGAAATCCGATTACTGTTTCATTCGATACGGCTGTTTCCAGATATGGCCGCCATTTGTAATTTTAAATGTTATTATGTGCTATTAGAGGCAATTACTGAAGTGGTGGTTCAGCTTTTTGAAGAATTAGAAATTGTTACACAAAAAAGTGGCCAAAACGAAAGGGTCCGTACCACCGTACAGTATTTAACACTGCTTCGTTATTTTTAATATCTTCGTAGTATTCTCTAATGTAGCGTTTCCCATTAGCCGGCTCGCGACCCGGTACGTGGCCATCAAAATAAAATACAAGGCGGTAATGTATGTACATACATTACCCGCCTTGTTTTAAATATATGATAATAAAGAAAAAAATACTTCATAATAATTATAAGTGTGGAGCTAGGTTTTCAACACTATTTTATCTTAAAAATAAATATAGAAACCGATTTGAAGTGGAACCAGACCTTAGGATAAAACTTTCGTCATTTTCCACGAACTTGGATTCTTTGGTAAAAATAAGCAGCACCTCCATACTTCGAACTAAAATTTTGTTACTAAATAGGCGATAACAAAATATGCAGTATTAAGAAAACATTTTTACTATTAATAAATGTGTGTAATGAAACCAGCTGGTGGGTCACGAAGGGGCAGTGTGAAAATTACCGGGCTATGGCAGAACAATGTTTGGGAAACACTGCTCTAATGTATGATTATCTATTCTTCTACACTAATATTATAAAGCTGAAGAGTTTTGTTTGTTTGATTGGACGCGCTTATCTCAGGATACTGGTCCGAGTTGAAAAATTCTTTTTGTGTTGGGTAGCCTATTTATCGAGGAAGGCTATAGGCTATCATGGGTAGGCGATTCGATGCGACGGGAAGGGTCGGGGGAAAAAGAAATTTAACGCGGACGAAGTCGCGGGCAGAAGCTAGTTTTAAATAAAACATAAATTCTTAGCATAGATAACAAAAAATATTGGACGAGTTTTCAAGCTCTTAAAAATGAATTTATCTATGTAAAACAGCCACACTAATGAGAGATACTTAGGACATGGTGTCCATGCCCCAAACATGTTACATGCACCCTTTTTTAAGTGGGTGGAAAATCATCAAATGGCGTCTCCCGCTCTGGGTGGAGCGGAACGGCGTGTCAGACTTTTACAGCCTAAAACCCACCTGTGTTTTTTCAGCTGCCTATATGCCAGGGCCACGGTAACTCTTTCGAACAAATCTCGCGACCCTGGCAGGATAGACGCACGCTAGTTGCGGGTTAATAATTTCATTAATAAACTCAAAATACTTCTCTTAAGTAAAGACAGGACAAGATCAGTTCTAAGAAATTCAAATACCTACAGGCAACAACTGATTTGTCTGACGTCAGACAATATAGACGAGAGATATGATTACGAAGATCGAGTTCTTTGAAATTGTATGAGTCAATACTAGGAAATGCTAAGATGCTATAACAGTTCTCAATAAATTTAAAACCACTTGAGAAATACATTAAAGGGAGCTTGTGGCTAAATGATTACATACACGGGATTAGTCCAGGAGTTAGCGTTGCATTTTAGGTAGTGTTTTTACGCTGATCGGTTGCCATCTTGTTCAATAGATGTCGAATGACTGATAGTAGCTGACGGTTGGTTCACTTATTGGTCATATAAGATCAACCATCGATGACAATATCAGCCGGCTTACTATGACTTTTTCATTTGCAACGCTACCTCCCGGACTAGATGATAGAAGGATAAGCTACGTTTGCCGCGGCCGGTTCGTAGATGGGTGACCATCCTTTACTGTAGATAGCCTCCATGCATTGGAAAGCATGTTAAGCCGTTGGTCCCGACTGTCATTCGTAGATCTTTGACTGCCGTTACGGGTACTTAGAAGCCCAAAACTCTGACAGTCAGTCTTACCAAGGGGTATCTGTATTGTGGAGGTCTGATAGGCAATCGCTCCATCTCAAATACTGCTGGAATTTAGCTACATGCGGCTACAATTACAATTTTACTATTTATTTATTTTCTAACCACAATATTTAAAATTTTCCAGATTCATATAATTTGACTACTAAGCTATTAATACACATTACGATATTGTGGGAGACTGGTGCCTAAGCTAAGCCAAAACCTGTGTTTCAGGACACCAGGTCTCCACCCCGAGTAACAATCTCTGGGCGTACTATAGCGTTTATAATTATCATGCGACGAGTACAGCGTTATAGAGAGTTGTGCGATTTTGTACGACAGTGAGTGTGTGAGGTTGAGGGATTGTGTACGAGAGTGAGTGTGTGATTATACATATGTGTGTGTGTGTGCTGTTATGAGTTTATTACAAGAACATGATCGGTACTATCGTATGACAGCTTCAATAGCCAACTAGTAAGCTTCCTTATCAATTTATTCCTAGTTCAGGTATATATGTTAAAGTGGGTTAAACTAGAATCCAACCCTATTATAGTTGGGAAAAGGCTCAATTCAAGAATAACTCCACAACTTGTCAGTAGACTTGCTACGATTTAATAATCTATTAACTTTCTCAGAACCATTAAAACTGGTCCTTCAATCCGAAGCTTCGATTTAAAAAAATCCAAGTAAACTTCTTCTTAAAAGAGACAACTCCACCGCACACATGAAACTTGTTTCTAAATTATTAATCCTCTAAATTAATAAAATTCTAATCCTTATACTACAGAAGTGGTTTTTCAATTGAAACTCGAGCTTGCCTTAACCAGGGGGACGCAGCTCACTTGGTCCTGTCTCTGGGGAGGTTGAATTTCAAAAGGGAGAGCTATAGAGGGTCTCCAACTTGTCGCAGAGTGTGCAGGCCACGGCCAAAAAATACACAAATAAAAGTCTTGTCGACTGTTTTGTAGCTGTCAATGTCTGATGCGGTTAGCAGCATCCTTTCATTAAAATTATTAATTGCTATGAACATAGAACACAACATGTTCTTGAAGTATTTGAATAGAAGCACGAAAATGTTCAAAAACTTCATCGTCTGTCCTTTTGTGTTGGCAGATCATGTTCTTTCTGATAGTTAACCCATCAAACGATCGACTACTAGTAGCTGTTAACATGTAAGCCCTCATCGGTTTTCACGTGTACATTTATTGTAGTTTCGAGTATACTTTTCTTCTGAATAATTGCTGGTTCATACGACTTTTGCCGGATTGATAACCTTTCTTTCCTTTTACTTTACAATTCCTTAAAATAAAAAATACTGGTTTTTATTGAACTCCGAACACCAATAAGTTTCTTCCTTATGAGTTCATCACGAGTAAACGCTAAATGACTTTATTTCTGTAAGTAGATTTGTACTAAGACACGTCAATCATAGTTCTAAAACTGGATGAGGTCGGCGTTACCTATCTGGCTACTCTGAAAAGAAAGGCTGAAACAAACTCTTTAATCAATCTATTACACATACTGATATTCAAAAAATAGAGTCGGTAGAAATAGTAGGACTTAATTATCGTTTTTTGGTTGTCTATTTGGAGAACCAATACTTGTCACAAAGGACCAAATACTAATGTAATCAGCACCCTAATTTTGTACCACTCTACAATCATTCTGAATAATTTTGAAGGATCTAATTCATTACTCCATAAGTTCAAAAAACTTGTCGGCCCAACAAAGTAAATAAAGCAATGAATGTTATAGAACTATCTAAATGAAAGCCCCACAGTGTGTTACAGAATTACCCGTTTGGTCCTTTCGTAATAATGCTCCAATTGTTAAAATTATGAAACATCGACCATTAGAGGATAAAGTTCAAAATATTTTCTTTTATCCCTATTACGTCACCATATGTGTAGATATAATATGTTTTGTTTTATGCAGTTTTCCTTATAAACATGTTGTTGGGTTATCGAGTCACCTCGTATATCAGTCTCGATTATGGCATTCCTACTTATCTTGAAGATTCAAGATGGCCGCCGCTAACGTCAAATCGAACAGTCTCGCTAAAGGTTTCTTAGTAAATTGTTTTAATAAGGACGAAATTAGTTTTAAATAGTTTACTAAATAGTTTTATGGATTATTTGACTAAGGATTTATTATGTTTTGTGTCGATATTGCTCTTTGATTCACTTATTGAAATATGGTTCTCGAACTTAATGTTTAAATTTTTCAATAAATTTAAAACATAGAAAACAAAAATAAAAACTATAAATTGCTATTTTGTTTTGCAGGCTTCTTTGAGAGAAATGGACTACGTAGCTGATAGTTTCGTCATTCACTAAAACATTGGGCTATAATATTATTTGAAAGAAAATATTTATTATTACATTAAAAACTCGATTTTAGTTAATATGTTTGTTACGCTTTCACGCTATAAAAGCCAACTTCGAATTTGCAGGCAATAGCGAGTGCTACTTGAGTTTTTAATTTATGTTTGCACTAGCTTTTGTCAGCAACTTCACTCACGTGGAGATTGGAAATCGTCCCACAGACCCGCATAACAGGAATAAAAAGTATCCTTTGTGTTAATCCAGGTTATAAACTTTCTGTCTGCCAAATTTCAACCAAATCCGTCTAGCCGTTTTTGCGTAATTGAGTAACATCCAAAATTTAACATTTGTCATTTAAGTAGGATCATTATTCTTTTTGCTTACTTTCTAGTTTGGGGTTCACTGGCAAATAATCTATATATTAATACGTGAAGCGAAAACTTTGGATCCCTTTTTACGAAAATTGGGTGGACGGAAGAGTATGAAATTTCGCACACTTATAGTTTATACAGAGAAGAAGTGACGAATGCTAATATTTTTTTTAAATTATGCGTAAAATACATTATTTTCAATAAATAACACGTTACACACACTACTAATCATTACCGTGTATTTATTAATACTCACATGCTTAGATATTCCTTTGTTGATGGTCTCTGTCCAAAAATCTGTCTTTAATATTTTGTGTCTATAGTCTTACTGAATGTCAAGTATAACCATAGGTAATAAATTAATTTTATAGATGTATAACCTATTTGATTTTTGAAATCTATGATCATATCGAGAATATTTGTCTTTAATATTATTTTTATTAGCGACGATAGGAATTTAGTTTAGATTCATAAGAAATATTTTTTGTGGTTTTATGGGGAGTGTCAAGTATGGCATTAGTAAGCTTCCCATACAAAACTTAGTGTCGTGTGCAAACTGTAGAGGTTGTATGTCTCACGATTGTACAGGCTGGTTATAATTATGACATTTTTGACTGTCTTAATTAATTAAAAATAATAGGGAAAATTCTATAAAAACAGAGCTTTCTGTGATAATTCATTCCATATCCAGCAGTTAAGAAGTATTAAGAAAATAAAGAAGAGAGTCCCTGAAGAAGTATTCTTTACTAATTACACCTACGTCCTGGTCCTGGCCATCACCATCCCGCCAGCGAACCCTCTCCACAGTAGTACAGCGTCAACAATTTGTCTATGGTGTTACTAAATGTCAAAATAACCATATTATTTTTATATATATATTTTTTTTTCATTTAATAATGTATTTCTATTCAAATGAAGTACGGTCGAATTTCGACCAATGGGCGATCACTAGTATACTTTAATTAGCTGTAGGTAATATTTAAGTTACTCATGATGTCTCAACTTGATGTAGACCTATGTTTGCTTATTGTATTACCTAATGGTTTCTATTTCTATTTTCGAAAACATGTCTATTACTAGCTTCAACGTAAATAGTAGGCATGTAGGCAGGAAAAACAATTTGTTGTTTAATGACAAAGTGTCATGTAATTCCACAGTCATCATTAGTTTACTACATGGAGTAGTTACGTCACAAAGTTACGACCATATTATGTTATTGTTCAATTAGGTCATTTTGTTCTTTATATAATTATTTTAGATTTAATTCAATTCAATTGTTCACTGTTATAAATTATTTAATGTCTTCACAAATGTACATAATTGAATTATATTTCTCGCCCTCTAAATATACGTATATGTTTATGTGGAAACGTTATTATTATGATATTATTATTATTATCTATACTATATATATTAATATTATAAAGCTGAAGAGTTTGTTTGTTTGTTTGTATATTTGTTTGTTTGATTGAACGCGCTAATCTGAAGAACTATTGGTCCGAATTCAAAAATTCTTTTTGTGTTGAGTAGCCTATTTATCGAGGGATGCTATAGGCTATTTAACATCAGCTACAACTAAGAGGAGCGAAGCAGTAATGAAAAATGTTGCAAAAACGGGGAAAATCGCACGGGTAGGCGATTCGACGCGACGGGAAGGGTCGGGGGAGCAAGAAATTTAACGCAGACGAAGTCGCGGGCAGAAGCTAGTATCCTTATAATTTTCAGGATTATTTGTACGCCGTCAACGGCAATACATAGTGTAACTATTATAAGTATTTACAAAACCTGTTTTTATACCCATCTATTAGTAGTGTAGACTATTAATTCTACAAATAACAACTTTGACTTTACTATCTCTACATAGTTTAAAACAAAGCCGCTTCCCGCGTCTGTACGTTTAGGTCTTTTAAACTACACAAACGTTTTCATCGATATACAGAGTGATTCAAGAAGATGGTTTACCTATATGTATAATACGCGGGCGCAGCCGAACGCTAAAAATAGTAATATAATAAACCTGAATATTTTTTATGTTTGAACACGGTAATCTCTAAATGTACTAGTAGAATTTGAAAAAATCTAATTGCCTTTGGTAGTCTATTTATTGAGAAAGGTTATAGACTAGATTAAACATCATGTTGTAACCCTTAGAAGCCAAGCAAAAATAAAAACTCAGAAATAATGCTAAGCGTATACGAAGTAAAATCGCGGGCGGGCGATGGGATACGAGACGGGTTGGAGGCCAAAATTTTACGCGATCGAAGTCGCAGGCAGAAGCTGGTGATAATATAAGAAAGCTGAAAAAATTGTTTGTTTCATCTCTAAAACTAAAAGTACGATTCGAATGATTGTTAGGGCATTTGATAGTCTAATTAATTCTTGAGAAAAGTTGTAGACTATATTAATAATGCTACAACAAGAAAGAAGTCAAAAAGAACACTAACCGAAATAAGTCGGCGGTGGCCGAGGGGATTTTATAAAATGTGGCTGTTTTTATTGTTATTTTATGATATGATTTATATTTATCTTACGATTTCTGCACGCACGAAGTCGCGGGCAGAAGCCAACCTTTAATAAACCTTTTCATAATATTCAGTGGCAATATTTTTCCGTGTACAAAGTCTTTTAACATATTTGCATGGTTTTTTAACATTGTTTCGTTCCCCGCTGTCCTTGTATCAGTAATCAAGATAATGTGCTGTTTGCCTTCAAGGTCGACATTCATTTCAAATGTATGACGGTCAAGCAAAGGAACTTTCAGAACTACTATGGAATTTTTACTGTTTCATTTCATGTTTAAGTATACTCTTCATCATGTAAGTATATTCTTTCGTTATTGTCTTTGAATCAATTAGAATTATCAGCCTGTGTTCCTATTTCTGGGAGATGGAATAAAACTTAGAAGCATATTGTTTGCCTCAATCAAGAAAATATGAGAATAATATTACATTTCTCTATTATTCCTTAGCATTCGTTGTATTTCATTTGTATTTTATTTCATGTACTTATTTCTGTCCGACTTCGCCATTTTATGTATCTACAGAGAACGTTAGTCCTTACTCATTCATCTTCAACTCTTTATCTTCTATTTATTTGTAATGTATAACGTGTCATCGTTAAAATCAAAAAGTCATTAATTCAAAGTAGGCTGAGAGTCAGCACTTATTCAAAGTCAAAATTACATAACACCCAAAATGCCCACTCTTCATTACTTCCTAGTGCTTTCGCTGGAGATGGTTCATCCGAATAAATAAAATAAAATAAAAATAGACCTCCTCTTTGAGAGAGCGAGTGGGTTATAATATAATCCACCACGCGGGCCCAGTGCGGGTTGGTAGATGACACACGTCTTGGATTTTTTGGTTGTAGGACAAATCTAGGTCTTTGAATAAATTAAGTATTATGTAGCAATTGTAATTAGACTAGAGTCAAATCTTCTAAAAATTTAAAATGATCTGTAATTACAATTCTATGTGTAATTACAGTTTACGATAAGTTTGAATATTAAACTAAAATTCTCGCATTCGTTCAAAGAGATTCTTTAGCTACTTCACTTGTTCTCTCTAAGTTTGCAATTCTTAGAAACTTTACTACTAATCCGTTACTTGTTTGTTAATATTTAGTTAAGTAGCTTATGAGATAATTATGAGTATCTGCAGAATCGAGTTGATTCTGTATTTAAGTCGAATATATTACATAATACACTGGCTTATTACCACACCTAAGCGGTACGCTTCGTATTTCACTATTTCTCGCCATTCGTGAAAAATGACAGTTGACATTCGTGACAGGTACCACAGTTTGATATGCATGTGATAGTGTTTACTTATCTACTAAATAGGTACACTATATAGACAATCTATAAAAAGATAGCTTTGACAATAGACCAGTCATAGGCTAGGAGATCTGACTAAAGATTCCAATGCTACTACTGTATAATTAGGCTTCAAAAGGCTAAGAAATAAAATGTCCAAAGTAATTTGTAACTTAAACGATGACTTTTAATACACTTTTCTCCTATATTACATTCGTTTTGTACAAAAACAACGTATCGATGAAGTATACAACGTATTTTATTTTTTAATTCGACCTCATACGACCATCACAATTCGTACTCTAAAACAATTAAACACTAATAATTATAATATCAAAAATTACGTATAGACGAGATCTTTATACATTGGGAGACTTAATTGGACAAATTATAAGAACAACATTCACATACATCACAATTTTGTTTCAAGAAGTTGAAAAAAATATAAAAAGTTTTTGAGGTTAGAAAGATTGGAAGCCATTTTTGATATTTATCCTAAAATTGGGCCGAAGAAACACAAAGAGCTATTTGTTATTACGGAAGGCTAAAACAGGTAAGCCATTGTTTGAGAAAATTGTGCCGAAAGTAAAGTTTCCCCATTATTAAATTAACTAAAATTGTCTCCGACACAGTCACGCTACAAAATATTTTGAATTCCTTATCGCAAATTCAGTAATCAGTTGCGTATTATATCACACTGGCTTTGATAAGATAAACCCCATGCTCAGTAATATTTGTTATTATTTTGTCATTTTCCACCAAACTTTTGTAAGGAATCTTCAAAATTGAGAAACGATTTGGCAAATTACATTTTAACCAGTCAGTTACCGTAATTACAGACACAATTAAAAAACCATGATGTCTGTACCAAATGTGGTATCTCAGGGACTTAGAGGTTAATATCCCTCTAATTCAATATTTATCAAAAAGTACTAGCTATAAGTATCAATAAAAACATAAAGGATGGAATAAAACGAAGAATAGTAATAATATCAGCTGATTTCAGTATTTGTACAATGTTTTTCTATGAATCTCAGCCCGGCCACATGATAAATGATTAATATATATCACTGTCAACTGTTTGTTGCGTCATACCGGCAAAATATATTAACATCGTTGGTTCAATCTCTGAACACTTCTTAACAAACAATTTCTTCATTCATATCAACTTTTTGCATATCTATAGGTCTAGTCACGGGGTTATACATCTGGCCACCGTAGGGAGTATTCCTATTATATATAGTTATGTTTTGTTCGATTTTTTCAAACAAACAAGGCCCTCAGTTGAGATATTCATATTTTAAACGATTCTGGGTAAAGGAAGTGTTAATGCCATTCATTTTAATGGTTATTTCAATTTGGCTATAACTTTTTTTAACAATACTACAGATTAATTTATATTGGCCATTAAGGAATCAATCAACTACAGTGTAAAAATGCCAATAAACATGGCCACCGTTAGCAGTAACATTCGTCAATGTATTATTTGTAAAAGTTAAGCTATAAAAGAATCGTAAGTTAAATTCATACATTTTTCACATCTCTGGAAGAGTTTGTGTGTTAAATCAATTCAAATCTCCCAAATCATGCTTCCATCACAAAATTAAATATAAAAAAACTAACTTTTAACAAATTTGGATAGTTTCCTAACTTCTCGTACAAGATCGAATTAAAAACATTGATAAATTTGAAGAATGGCTAAATATCTACCTAACTAATGGAGCAAATTATTTTGATAAACCAGACCTTTTTAAGTATTACAAAACTTTAGACATTAACATAGTTGAAGAGTTGCGTCACGCTCAAGTAATAACAAACTTAAATGAAGACAATCAAGGAAACAGAGAACATTCAAAAAGGTCTGACTCAACATTGCGACTAGGTATTGGGGCAACTTTCATCAAGAAACTTAACCAAAACTTGTCTTTTAACTAACACAAACTGAAATTGACACAACAGATAACACAACTGATCGAAAAACAGAAACATACAACAGAAAGCAGCCCCATATCCTAAATAATAATTCGATAGTTTTAATATCTTAAAATTGGTTAATTCTTTTATTCACTGTCCAGAGTATACCTACAACCTTGGCGCTCCTTCACTTCAACATGGCCGTCGCACTCACACACGCGCGTACAGACACTACCTAGTGTGTGTGTGGTCACCGCACATGCCACAGACCGAGGTTAAGTACACTAAGCCGAGGCAACTTCACGATGTGGTCCAAGCCTTGCGGAGTGATACACGTACAACCGTACAAGTCTATCGCTTTCAGATTGTGGAGGCCGTCCCCGAGCGCACGCAGGCCTCTATCAGTGACCCTCGTGCACTGTCCTATATTTAGCGTTTCTAGCTGTGATAGCCTGGCGACCCGTTCCAGGCCTTCGTCTGTAAGGCGACGGCAGGCGCTCAGAGACAGTGACCGGAGCCCTGACAGGCCCAGCGTCGCGTGTGACAGCGCCTCGTCACCAACCTTGTCGCAGAACGACACGTCTAGAGCTCTCAGTCTTCCGCTCTCCGCCAGGTGGGCCACCCCTGCATCAGATATCCCATCGCAAGCTCTCAAATTAATATCCTCTAGATGGGGCAGTCGCGCTAGATGCCTCAGGCCTGCATCTGTGACTGCGACGCAAAACGAAAGATTTATAGACTTAAGTTTAGGAAGACCTGTAGCTGTGTGCTTCAACGCTTCGTCTGTCAACCTTTGGCAGTCTTGTAGTCCCAAATGCTCCAACTCTGGTGTGCCTCGCGCCTCGCCGCCGCCACACAGATGCGCTATCCCTGCATCATTCACGTGCCAGCACGACCGCAAGTTCAAATGACGCAGTTTCCTGAGTCCCCATGCGATAAGCAACAGACCGGTATCTGTTATGTTGCAACAGCCGCCCAATTCTAGCTCTTCCAAGTTTTTAAGTGATTGCGCTATCCTGCCGAGCGACGAGTCTGTTACTTGTTTGCATAGTGACAGGTCTAGTCGCCGTAAAGCTGGTAATTCAGCTGCGAAAGCGCTGGCCAGAGCTGCATCCGTCACACTGTAGCATCCGCTGAGAGATAACGACTCTAGTCCCGGTAGTGCGGCGACAGCGTCCCTCAGTCCCCTTCGTAGGGACAACACTTGTAGTTTCCGTACTCCTCTCCTGGCTAGCGACGCGAATAGCACCGGTGCGGGTCTTCTTAGATGCAGTGCAGCTTCCACTCCGCGCCACACGGACCGTCGATCAGCTGCGTCCCGCCAAGAGCGGCAAACTTGGGCCGCGCGGCCTCTGTCACGAACTGGCAGCCTTTCAAATATGAGAGCTAACAGTTCCGGGTACAACCTTGTGATGTGTGTTCCCTGAGGCTCCGGCGGTATCTCGGGCACGTGAGGCACGGGCAAGTGCGGCCGGTGTAGTCTATAAGGCGCACTGCGTAGTTTTCTTCTATTCGTACTGGGTTCCCTAAGTTCCGTAAGTCCGAGCCGATCATCCCGCCAGGACATCACTTCTTCCGTCCACGCACTCATAGCGGCGTCACTGCACACTATAACATGTCACGATGCATCGGACCGGTTTTCGGTGAAACTCGTATAGTGGGGAGCGCGCGCGGCGTACGTCCGTGCCGCGTGGTGTATCCTCGTGTACTGGCGCTCGTCGGAGAGTGCCGCCCCCCCGCGGCGCCCCGCGGCCGCCCGAGCGCGGCTATTGGTCGCGCTCGCCGGCACGTGACGCGCGTCGTATCGATTCGGAGGCTCTGCGGCGGCATTTTTAAGTTGGCGGGCCGAGAGCCCGCCTTCGCCCCGCGCGGCCCCCGACGCCCGCGCGATATACTAAGCAGCCGCGCAGATGGGTAATGCGTTTGGTTTATACCTAATTACCCAAAGGAAAATCTTGAATATCTTTGATAAATATTACTGATAACTACAGTCGAAAGGTTTATTCACAATATTTGTAAATGCGAAAATGAACTATCAGAAAAACATCGTTTGTTAAAATGCAGAGCGTGTGTTAATCATGAGGTGTTTTGTTACGTGACAGTATAATTTCTTCTCCACTGTGTCTGGGTCACCCGGTGGATTATCCATTGAATACAATGAAAAAGTAAACAGGAAGTACTCTTTTTCTCGAAGAGTCGCACAAATTGTAGGCAGAATACATAAACAGCTTAAACCATACAATCTTTGACCTCAGTGATAAGGCGGCAAAACAACTCGGCGCGACGTATATTTTCGTTCGCGGTGCACTTGCCGACGACTTGCGACCACTTTACAAAGAACCCTGTCAACCGGCGCGACGTTTCTTATTCTCATACACTTAAGAAGACGTCCATGTTGTGACACAGGCCAGGATAAATTGGATTTTTGATAACACCAGCCAACTATTACAAGGGCGACCGGTTGCGAGCGTTCCAAATATGAATTTCGAATTGAAACGTGTTCCAGAATGGAACGCGAGCGAGTTGGCGAGCGGACCGAACCGTTTAGAAAATTAACGGGCCTATGTGGTCCTTATTTCAAATGAAGAATTGGTCCTTTTAGATCTTCTGTGATTGGTCCTTTAGAAACATTTGCGATGTCATACAATCTACTTGTACATTATTCGATGTTTTATAGATTTCTAATAAAAATTATTTAATTGCATAGAAGTAATAAAATTGAAGTTAATATTTCCCCGTTATGATGCAAACTGATCAATCGTAAAGTAGATCGTGAGAAAAGGTTTTCACAGTTCAAGAGAACGGCTGACTTCGAACCGGAAATACGAGACTGTCCCTTATAAACTACTGTTATTTATTTATATTATAACATCTTCTAACTTTGTTAAAGTTATTACTTAAATTATTTTCAATTAATTTGAACGTTTTGTAGAAACTTACATCGAACTAGCATTGGCCGCGGAAAGGCGCAAGTGGTTTAAAAAAAAAAATATTCTAAGGGTACGTACTACCAGAACAAAAGTATCCTATGTGAAATTTCATCCATATTCGTTCTGTGGTTTTTGCGTGATTGACTAAAAACATCCAAATTTTTACATTTATAACATTAACGTGGAAAAGTAGGATTAAAATAATAGATATTTTCAATTCATCCGTTGTTTCTAGTTTATCCGGGACATTAGGGAGTTTTTAATATGGGTGAAGGAAACAACATGAGGATGCCTTGCACTGCAGTAAGACAACAACGAGCAGGTATTTTAATTATAATAAGGAGGTACCGAAAATTTGATAAATCTTGAAAAAATTTAACTTTTGCTAACAGCTTCAATGTCTAGAAACGGCAGTAAACACTTAGCGGTTTAGTGATGGTTTAAAATGTTTTTTTTTTTTTTTTAATACATTGCACTGAGACTTCATACGAAGTGATCTAGACACACCTACTGATGATTTAAGAGATATCACGTTATTAAAATAACAGGAGCCAACCCGCCTGCCAACAGTGACGATTACGATGGATGTCTGCAAATGATGATAATGGTGATCGTAACCTTCCTGTATCTCCGAGTCATCTTTATAGAATACTAGCTTTTGCCAGCGGCTTGGCCCGCATATTACACACTAGCTTCTGCCCGCGACTTCGTCCGCGTTAAATTTTTGCTCCCCTGACCCTTCCCGTCGCATCGATTTGCCTGCTAGTTTTCGTCCATTTTTCGTTGCTGATCGCTCCTTTTGAGTTATAGTGAGTCAACCTTAAAAGATAGACATATGCTCTCGCGGACTTTTTTTTAGAAATTTTTAAAAGGAACAATTCCGTAATACATGATTTTTGCGTTACTTTAACCGTTTAAGCAGCGCACGCAACGGAAACTCTCAAAAGGAATAAATTTTCCCCGTTTTTTCAACATTTTTCATTACTGCTCCGCTCCTCTTAGTTGTAGCGTGATGTTATATAGCCTGTAGCCTCCCTCGATAAATAGGCTACCCAACACAAAAAGAATTTTTCAATTTGGACCAGTAGTTCCTGAGATTAGCGCGTTCAATCAAACAAACAAACAAAACAACTCTTCAGCTTTATAATATTAAGTATAGATATAAACAAACTTTTTTCTGTTATTTTATTTTTATCTTAAATTTTTATTTTTTACTTAATATGTTCATGATACATAATTATCACATTTTAATGGCTATCTAAATGTTAAAAACTCGAGGGGTCTGGCACTGATAGCCGAAATACAGGCTCTGCCTAGTTCGGCTACAGATGACTATACCATTTAATATGACCTAAATTAGCCTGTTAAATTGTTTTGTGATTTATGTCTAAGTTTTTTTCAATAAAAATATTATTTATTTATTATTATTATTTATAAACCTTCCTCTTGAATCACTCTCTCTATTCATGAAAACCGCATTAAAATCCGTTGCGAAGTTTAAAAGATCTAAGCTTACAAACACAAAATGCAACTTTATACTATGTAAAGATTACATTATTTAAATGTGACGATTCGGGCTAATTCATTCGTACGAATCTATCAATAAGCCAATTTTCTAGACTGATATTCGTTTGCAGAAAAAGAAGGAATTACCTTTATAAATGACAAACACTCCTATAAAATAAAAACATTATTCTTTTGAATACTTCCTTCGTGCTATTGATGTAACATGTACTTTTCTTATTGTCGACGACTATAAGTGGGGTTGATACTAGAGTATGTTGATATGGCCTGAAGGGGTTAATACTAGAGTATGTTGGTATGGCCTGAGGGCACAGTCTGCAATGACACCGGATGGTGGACGACGCCCCAACTAAACACAGTAATCAGATAATGAGATCTAGTATTTTTCTTTGGTGACTTTTCTTTCACTAGAGTCGCTTTTTGGGTTCACTTGCTTTTTTTTTTTCCGGATGGGAAATCATCAAATGACTTCTCCCGCTCTGGGCGGAGCGGGAGGGCGTGTCAGACTTTTACTGACTAAAACCCACCCGTGTTCCATCAGTTGCTCATGTGCCAGGGTCACGGTATCTCTTTCGAACAATCACGCGACCCCGGCAGGTCACGCGACCCCGGCAGGGGTTCACTTGCTTTGATGGGAAAACTTTACGAACGTCATCCGCATGACCTTTTCACATCTATGTATTGGTCGGCTTCCAGTCTAACCGCATGTAGCTGAATACCAGTATATTATATGGAGCGACTGCCTATCTGACCTCCACAACCCAGTTACTGGGTTATATGATACCCCTTTGGTAAGACTGGTTGTCAGACTTTCGCGCTACTGGCGACCCATAACAACTGTCAATGGTCCACAAATGACAGTCGGGACCAACAACATGTTTTCCGAGGCACGGAGGGAACGTGAGATATAAAAAAGGTCACCCATCCACGAACCAACTGCGGCAAGGTTAGCTTAACCTGATCGATCGATTTGTGGAGTTGTGGAGATCAGATAAGTAGTCACTCCATGCATAATATTGATATAGATAGATGATGAAAGGTAGGTGCTAGATAAATGATAACCAACTGTAATGTCTAATCTATTTAAAAAAAAAACAGAGCTTTTGTCACTCACTTAGACCGAGTTCCATAAGTTTTATAGATTTCGGCCTCATTCTGTGAGAAAACTTTGAGGACCTAGGTATACCTATACACCTGCCAGGGACGCGAAATTTGTTCGAAAGAGATACCGTGGCCCTGGCATATGAGCAACTGAAGGAACACGGGTGGGTTTTAGTCAGTAAAAGTCTGACACGCCCTTCTGCTCCAGAGCGGGAGACGTCATTTGATGATTTCCCATCCATCCACAAAAAAAGGTATACCTATAGCCACAACAAGGCTTGATCTTGACTTTCTCATGATTATGAGAAGAATCAACCCTATATTTATTTATAATAGACCAACACTCTGTCTATATTTATAACTAGCTTCTGCCCGCGACTTCGTCCGCGTCAAATTTTTGCTTCCCTGACCCTTCCCGTCGCATCGATTTGCCTGCTAGTTTTCGTCCACTTTTCGTTGCTGCTCGCTCCTTTTGAGTTATAGTGAGTCAACCTTAAAAGATAGACATATGCTCTCGCGGACTTTTTTTTAGAACTTTTTAAAAGGAACAATTCCGTCATACATAATTTTTGCGTTACTTTAACCGTTTACGCAGCGCACGCAACGGAAACTATCAAAAGGAATAAATTTTCCCCGTTTTTACAACATTTTTCATTACTGCTCCGCTCCTTTTAGTTGTAGCGTGATGTTATATAGCCTATAGCCTCCCTCGATAAATAGGCTACCCAATGCAAAAAGATTTTTTCAATTCGGACCAGTAGTTCCTGAGATTAGCGCGTTCAATCAAACAAATAAACAAACAAACAAACTCTTCAGCTTTATAATATTATAAGTAATAAGTATATAAGTATAGAAGATATTAGCTAATATTAGTACCTAGACCTACTTAAAAACGTTTTTTGCATTCGTTTTAATTCAGACTAACTTTTGCTTGGGGCTAAGAATGTCCGTAAATACACATCAGGTAAATATTTTTTCTAGAATAACAAGATAATTGTTCCGTGTGGCCGGACGTAAAGAATAGCACCACCCTATTTTTCCCGTGGGTGTCGTAAGGAACAGGAGGAGGAGAGAATGGGCAGCAGCATTCTCTATGCATTTTACCACTATACTGCGATCGCCAACCCGCCTGCCATGCTTGACGATCATGGAAAACCTCCCCAGATTAGGTGAGCCTTTGCCCAGCAGTGGACGTCTTTCGGATGAAATGATGAACAAGATAGAGATATACTGCACTCTACAGCTAAGTCTGCTTTTTCATTCCGATCCCGTCCCGTCCCTTGTTGCCCTCTACCAGCGATTCCCTTAAGCCGAGGTCCGTACCCTACAGGAGGTACCCTTAGCGAGTAGTCACTCTAGTTTGAATTTTTTTCAAGCCCTGGCTGGAGACCTTCATTTATTAAGGTAGCCACAGGCAAGTCCGGTTAAGCAGCCGACAACCTCATTGGTTGACTAGGGAGATGTCATTAAAATAAAAATAAAAAACTGAGCCTGCTTGGCAGTTTGAGAATATAATCAAACGGTTTTCGAATTTTGAAAAAAGTAACTGCGTTATAGTTACAGTAAGAATGGCTTTCATTTTTACATCAACAACGTAAATAACGTTATTAACGTTGTTTGGCAAACCAACATTTCCGAATTGATGAAGCAATGGATTAGCAATAAATATCCTTTAAAATGATTCAGAATGTGATTGATATGATAGTGTGTTACGCCATTAGAGTGCTGCAGGCGTAGCATGACTAATTCTATCTCTATTCTACCAAGAATAGACAAAGTTCTTTCTATTGAACTCGACATCTCTTCGGCCCGAGCACGGGGCGACCCGTGGAATCGGGGTCAAGAGAGTGGTAACTAATGTAATTAAGGTCCGCTAGCTAAGGACTTTTTAATTGAATAGTCATACAGTGGGATTAAACGATCTTAGAATATTGTATTGATGATTATAATTAATATAATTCTGTAAAAGAAATGTAGGTACCTCCAATTGAAAGTCAAACTCAAAAGTAGAGATAAATTATTCGCCATGCTCGACATCGTAGAATTTTGTCGATTGAAGAATAGGAATATTTCCTCTCTTCAGTTTTAACATCGCCGTGCTTAAGACGATAGAAATCTGTGTACCTACATTCTGCCATTTTGTCTATTATTCCGTCGACAAAACTTGTTTTTATGGTGGTCATGCTACGCGTGCTGGTCGTTCGAATCTTTTGGTGCTTTTATCTTCTCTATTACCAATACAATACATGAATTACAATTAATGTGGTATCGGCCCTGACTTACGAGTTGTAGTTCATGGGTTCAAACCCAGGCGCTTTACTTTGTGTAAATGATTTCATCACCACTGCTCTCAAAAGAGTGAAGGAAACGATCAGGAGGAAACCGACATGTCCTAGAATCAAAAATTCGAAGACATGTGACATCTACCAACCCGCACTGGGCCCGCGTGGTAGATTATGGCCCACTCCCTCTGACCGAAAGGAGGCCAGTGTCCCAGCAGCATAGTTAAAATTTTCAGAAATTTTTGAATTTAAATTCTAATTTTTAATACTTAGATATTGTAAAGATTGTCTGCAAAATACGACCATAACTTGTACAGCATGGCGGTAAAATGACTTTAGTTACATTCGAACATTCGATCGTTTTTAGAATAACCTTTCAAATTAATTAGAATAGGTTTGGTTTCGTAAAAACGGAGTTCTAGCTCACGTTGCAGCTCACACGAAAGACAATTTTTAATCAGAAGGGCCATTCTCGTAATTTTAAGAATCTGTCAAAAATACCTCGAGTTTCCATACAAAATGTATGGAAACTCGAGGTATTTCTTGACAAGTTTTTGACATTTGATTGTCGCCGAGATGAGACTGCGACTAGATTTTGAACGTTTTAATTTTCAAGAATTGGCCTTCTATCGGTGTATTAATTCGGCTATGAAGTAAAGTTTACAGGAGAGCCGAAAAACGATTTCTGTAAAACTGACTTTTGCTCTAGATACCTATTAAGTTAACGACTTTGTGTAACTTCGTATTTGACTAATTTCTGGGAGTTTTTGCTAGCATAGTATGTGGAGGGTGGTCTTTAAGGTCGAAAAATGCAAAAATACCGGTTAAAAAAATACAAAATAGATTTTAAAATTGAACAGCCGAATTGCGCTATATCCCCACAGACACATAACACAATAATTAATACCTAACTTTATATATTGCGACGTCACCGCGCATCTTACCTCGCGAATGCAAGGTTCTTTTTTTTTAGCAAACAGGATGCTCGGAGCAATTTTTTTGCGATCACTTTTTACCGCCTACCTGAGAGGACCCATATGGTTCAGATCTCGAGTTTTATAATAAAAATAACACGCAAATATGAAACATCATGAGGAACTTGTCAGACGGGGCAGGCACCTACTAAATATAAAGTAATATTTACGATTAGTTTTTACTTTGTTAATAACAGGAACTTTCAAAGTTCAAGCCGCAGGATTTATTATGGCTAAAGATTATGTATAAGTATATCTGATTTACTTAACAAATTCACGAAATATCTCTCTATTCTTTTCAATGAAGTCTTTCTCAAGGATATCCTGGAAGTTTTTAAATAGACTCCGGACTCTACCTGATTGCGAGACTTAGACCGACCCGAGGTAAAAAAAACCTGCTCAAATAGATTCATAGATAACTCCGCCCTGGAGTATAAATGTGGTGCTATTCCACAAACACTGTTGTACTTGATATCTTGTCCAGCGTGTCCTGTTGTTTGCACGCTATAGGAGTTCATGGACGCTGCTGAAAGTGACGAGCTCGTAGCCAAATTCTGGGCTGACTATATTCAGATTACTATGGACACGCTAGGAAAAATAAGCTAAGGGTCTGTCTGAGTGGAGAACAGATGGTTCAAATTCACGATAAAACACCACGATTTTTCTCTTGATAACAGTATAATATAGTTTAAAATTAAATTCCTATTTATGAGTGAGTTTGTATGTTTCATTGTTAGAATGTGATCCATAAGACTACTGCCTACCTGTACAAAACAATCATAGGATTTATTTGGATAACCACCCTTAATATACTCACTCCTTTTTCCCATGGGAGTAGGCAGAACGCCACCTGCTACGATCATTAAATACAATTTTTGCCTCAAATAAAGTAAATATGACATTTTGCAAATAATTTTGTGTTTGTAAATATAACGACAAAAGTATATGTTTTTGTTAGGTTTACATAATAGTTAGTCATAGTAAAAAGATAAATATCAAGTTGGAAAATATTGTTCTTACCCTCTTACTGCCATCTAGTAGTGAGTAGACATGTACGCACACTGTGTTCAAGCAGCGCCATCTAGTAGCGAATAGCAAAGATAACATAATTGACGGTCACTTTTTCTTAATAGTTAACAATTTGTACACAAGATGGCGCTTTTGTTAAAATAAACTTTTTAAATTACCGATAGATGGCGGTGTTAGCTTCGCGTGCTGAGCAATTCTTTTCCCGAATCGGTCCCTCACCGTTGAGAAGACAAACTCTTCACTATTTAATAGATAGTAGCTATCCATTGAAATCCATGCTACGATCTCTATGGCTGTCCATCTAGCCGCATTGAACAGAAATTGAGGTTACTCCAGAGAGTTCCTTGACCATCGCTTTAAGCTGCTTACTCTTAGTCTTTCGCAATCTGTTTGCCTGTCATATCGACGGTCCCTACGTACAATCCCCTAAGTGGTAGATACGTGATTTGCCTTTTTTTGTTCTGATACCTTCAAGCAAGCCTAAACTATCGTCCAGTTTAATAAAAAAAAAAAGTTGGCAAATTGACCTTTAAATCCACACACGACATTAACCATAACTACAAAATTGACTAAAACTTCCGACGTAGAACTAGTGTTGCCCAAATTCAGTCTTGGTCTTGCAGTCTTGGTCTTGTTCTTGCGTTTTTGCAAGACCAAGACCAAGAACAAGACCGCGTATTTTTAGCAAGACCAAGACCAAGACTGACCGTGCAAGACTTGAGCAAGAACAAGACATAGCCTGCAAGACTCTTGCGTCTTGCAGCTAGGACTTAGCGCTATTTCACTGAGTAGTTAGGTGTAACAGTTCGGTGTATAGGTAGGTACGCTTAGGAATTCTATGAGACGCAAAAAACTGTATCAAAGAATATGAAAAACTGGACCTATGCGCATTACGACTAATACCATAAACATAACGAATAAAAAAATATCTATTAAAATCAAACTGAGTGCATGCATAGTTATGTTTTAACCATCGGCACTTTGATAATGCGGCATCAAAGGTTTTGTACTTACTTCTCAAAGAAATTTGCCGCTTTTCGGAAGTACATGGTTATGATACACGCGCCGGCGGCTTCTTTTGAAATCTAAAACAATCGTTGCCGCCACGCCGAAATCATAACATTTGTGACACTATTTGATTGCCGCCATAGGGCGTAGGTATACTCATGCAAAATAATTTCGAATTTTTTAAGAGTACCTACAGGTGTTCCAAAGAATAAATAAGTTTCAGAGTGCTTAGAATGAAAATGAATACATTATACTGATCACGCAAGTAGTATTATGATTAGGATAAAATGGTAAGGATAGGTAGTAGATGTCATATTAATTCATTCTAGTAAGTATATATTATAATATTGATTACTTATATGGTTTTAAACTAATTACTTAGGTACTATTATTGTACATTTAGTCATTATATTTCTTAAGTTTTTACAAGAAAAAATAGCAAAAAAGTGTTCAAATATCACCCGTTTAATAAATATTGTAGCCACTTTTAAATATACTTGAAACGTGTAAAAAAATTCTACAAAACTAATAAAATAATATAAAAAACGTAGGTACTTACCTACTAATAAAATAAAAAGCCTGCGATAAGAGTTTTGTATTACTTACCAGCCCGAATATCTCTGAGAGAGATGATGAGAGTAAGTATTTACTAGCTGTGCCCGCGACTTCGTCCACGAGGAATAGTAACTTTGGAGGTATAGTGACGTTCAGGACTTATTTATTTATTTTAAAACTTCTGTCATCAAACATACAAACGAACTCTTCAGCTTTATAATATTAGTATAGATGTACGCCAAAACATTCACTTATATGTAAAGAATAGTGATTGGCACTAATTCTATTTTATTCACGCGTCGCGTCTGTACAAGTAGGTAATATTTAGTGTGTGTTTGTACGCCGCACGCGGCATTGTTTGATTTGCGGCGGCATGGCATCCTTTTCATAGAGCCGGCACGTGGCGAGGCGGTGCGGTAGAAAGCAAGGAAACGTACTATAAATAAAGGAATTATTTTAATTCCAGTCATTTCCAATTGAGCTGTGCTTCGAGTCTAACTTAATAATTGTTTTTACTAATTCTCGTTGTTTTCTAAAAACGTATCACGTGTACAATTTAATATGAGTGACGAAGATTCAAATTATTCTAGTCCGAGTAACGAGAGTTTGAGTCACAGATCTAAAAGACCCAAAAGCAAATTTGAGGAGTTTTTCGAAATAATTCATGCATCCCAAACTGCCTTCTGTAAATTGTGCCAACATAAAAAGATTGAAATAAAAATGAAAAACAGAAACACTTCAGGCTTAAGGAAACATCTAATATCTTTCCACAAAAAGGAATCAGAAATATTTCTTCCTGTTAAACCAAAATTAAGTGGAGATATCACAAGCTTTTTAGTAACCGCTGGAAGAAGTGGACAGGTAAGAATATTTTTTTAACAGTTAAAAGAATTTTAACTCCGCGTAGCTATTCATGCAATACTTTCAAAAACGCCATTAACTTACGTAAGTATTTTTGAGTTAGTGGTGTTTTCATCTAGGGGTGCGACATATTAAGTATGTAATTATCGTCTTAAATATTTTTTATAAACACCCATATTTTCATTTAATCGGCCAGTAACAACTAAGTACTTTATTTTGGTAAATTACAGTACAGTGCAACCTTAATATAACAAATATCAATTTAACGATTTTCTCGATTTAACAACAACAAACCTCCTCCTCTTATACGCTCAAACCTAGTATGTTTTAAATAATAACACAAGATTTATTGTTTTGTTTCAGTCGGAAAACAGCAGTGACAACATCACGACAGCTACAGTTGATTGGGTGGTGAAAAAATATCTTCCCTTCTCATTTTTCGATGACGAAGCTACACAAGTATATTTTCGACGTATTTGCCCTAATATGGTGTTTCCTAAAAGGTCTACACTTAGAAGGAAAGTCAAAGAGCGATTTGAAGAGCTCCAATTGAATCTCAAGGAACGACTTCAACAATTATCATCTAAAATGTCTTTTACCATTGATGGGTGGACGTCAATTGCTGGTAGGAGTTACTACGGGGTTACTATTCATTATATAGACAACGAATGGAAGTATCAATCTGTAGTTCTTGATTTTATACCATCACGTGGTCGACATACTGGGGAAGATATTGCAACGATTTTCCATGAATGTTTATTGGAATATGGCATAATTGATAAAATACAAGGTATCACGGTCGACAACGCAACTGCAAATACCAAATTTATGTATGAACTGGGCAAACAGCTGCCGCCACACTTTGATTCAGACAATCAACATTTCCGGTGCTTTGCTCACATTTTAAACCTTGGTGTACAAGATTTATTAAAGACCTTAGCATTACACTGTGAGTCTGACACTAACGCGCAAGATCAGCAGTACGAAGACTATGCAGACGAAACTGAGGATGAGGAAGATGAAGAATCTGCACCAAATATTGCTGACTCGCGTACATCTGTAACAAAGTTACGCAGTATTTCCAGTAAAATAAAAAGAAGTGAGATAGTGAAGAAGAAGTTTCAGTCTGCTTGTGAAGCAGCTGGCGTGCCATCAAATCTAAATGCCATTCTTGACTGTCCAACGAGATGGAATTCCACACATGATATGATTGGATTTGGTTTAAAAGTGAGAGCGGGCATTGACATATTGTGCAGTTCTGTCACCGAATTAAATGATTTTCAAATCACAGCTAATGAATGGCAGGTACTCGAAAAATTACATAAATTTCTAATAAACTTTAAACTTTTAAGTACAAAACTTGGTGGAGACAAATATGTTACATTACCGCTAGTCATTGTATCATTCAATCTCTTGCTAGATAAAATTGAATCCATGGTAAAACAGTTAGATGAGAAACCTAATCGATCTGAAGTGGATGAAAGGCTCATTCTAGCTTTCCAAGCAGCTCGAGACAAAATGCTTAAACATTACAAGAAGAGCAACTGGATTTATTGTACTTCTTTAATTTTAGACCCAAGGCATAAGGCTCAGACTTTTGACCTGACAATGTGGGGGAAGCAACTTAAAACAGAAAGTCTGCGCAAGTTCAATGAACTTTATGAAGAATATAAAAGTCTACACTCACTGAACAAATCTCTGGAATTACCAGAAAAAGAAAATAAAGTATGTGATGAAGATGAAGACGTAATAGACTTTGATAAACTCTATGAATGTCCCTCGACGTCATCTGGATCTTGTCTTCAAGGCTTAGTGATAGACGAGTTGGAGGAGTACCTGAGAAAACCAAGAACTGCCAGCTCGGAAGACATTTTAGATTGGTGGAGGACGCATGAGACAGAGTATCCGATTTTATCGAAAATGGCCCGTGATTTTCTCTCAATACCTGCAACTTCAGTACCTGCTGAGAGGTTATTTTCTAAAGCATCATTAGTAATTAGAAAACATAGAAATAGGTTAAGTGATGAGTCAGCCAGATGGTTACTTTGTATTAATTCTTGGTCAAAAAAATTGATATAAAGTATCATAACCTAATGATAAAGCTGTTGATTTGTGTTGTATTTTATTTTTTATTCAAATAAATGATAAATCGTAAAACTCTTTTATTAAATTTCTTATAAGTTGAGGGTTCAATCTCTTTCTAGACAGATAAGTATTGTTCTTTAAAATACAGTCAAGTTATTGTAATTAATTTGTTTTTTTACATGTTTTAGCAAATGTAAGCTTATAAATCATAAATGTTTATTAAGAAACAGTTACTTCCATGGAAAACGACATATAGGTCAGTTGATTTTTCGAATTTCTTATCAAATCTTCAGTTATTTATTAATCTGCTTGATCTTTACTATGGCTATGTTAATTCAAGCTCACAATGTTCCAATTCTAATACGTTTTTCTAAGATTTAAAGTAAACTTTAATAAATAGTAAAAGACTAATAGGTTATTGCAAGACTTGCAAGACTCTTGCTGCAAGACCAAGACCAAGACCAAGACTGGGAGCGCAAGACCAAGACCAAGACCAAGACCAGGTGTATTGGCGCAAGACCAAGACCAAGACTGGCTAAGTCTCGTCTTGTTCTTGCATTTGGGCAACACTACGTAGAACAACAATAGTGGTAATCCAGTCGTTTTACGTGGGACAATTCAATGGAACCCCGCGCGCCTGCCCCGCAACTCCCACTTGCGTGACATTTGCGCTCGCGCCGGCGTAAGAGACGGTTTTGTTTATGTTCTGCTGCGTGATTAATAAAATTATAAGTAAAAATTATGCCTCGAAGGGCAAGTGTCCCAAAAAACAATAATGTGCAACGGTGTAATAGGAAAAAACCAGTTACGTACGTTAAAAAACAAAAAGTTTCGAACAAAACTCGAACAGGAAGCGAATGTCTATATTATTTTGAATCAAATGTATTTTTACTTAAGTTTATACTTACTATTAGGTATTTTCTAATCGATAATTACTTAGATTTTCCATTTTTGCATTGATCAAACAAATTTTGCATCATTCCAACGTACAGATGCGTATTTGGTAGTTCGGTTATTTTACGTCGGAGCATTTAAAAGTAAAATGTAGTAAGTGGTAGATATGGGATTCTACGCCGGAAAATAAAACCAGGTTTTGTACATAGCTGCTTCTTACGAAATTTTACGCCGGAAATGTTATTTCAAACTCACACTTATGTTATTTTAAAGTATTACAACACAATTTAAAACACAATTTTTTTTTCAGCTCTTCTTCAACGTGGTTCTTCTGACGATGAACAACAACAAGAATTCAAGTTGCTGCTCAAATGCATAGAAATGTAGCTTCCAATGTTCTCTCCGATTCGATCATTTTAGAAGAGCTCGAATCATCTTATGTCGGATTACCTACCCACCCTCAACCACAGAATGAACATGAGAATAGTATCTTTAATTATCCAGATTCACTTAATCTTTCTGATTTGCCTTTAAGCCCGCACTCAACCAACCAAATTACTAACACCATTGTCGCTCGTCCCAGTGGCGCTATTCTCTCTGACCCCGGAATTATTACAGAAGAGTTTATTACATACACAGAACCAGAGCCACAGTACTCTCAGGAAATTATCGTTAGAACGTCACACGATCCAGACACAAATATAATTATAGAAGAAATTGACGCCTTGCATGATTCTGAGCAAGCTTTGGATACAAGTACTCCCTTAGGGTCTCCTTCTATTTCGACTATAATGCAGAATGTTGAAATAGAAAGTTTAAATCATTTCATATTGACACCCCAAATTCATCTATGTGTATCACTTCACCTATGACTCCTATGAGTGACGAGACGTATGTACCATCCAGTATTGATGAGATGAAAGAGAACGATGCTGATGTTAGTAACACAGAAGAAAGAGAATTAACAAAAAAAAAAAGAAAAGTTAAGAAAAAAACGGACTTAGGAAGAATACGCAAGGTTAACAAATCGTCATGGATAGATAGCAAGAGAAAACAGTTAAAAAATCAGGGTTTAAGTTACATCAGTCGAAAGGGAAAAGCACAATCAAAAAAGTTAATATTACCTGCTTGCGATGATGAGTGTCGATTAAAGTGCAAAGAGAAAATAGGTGAAGATTTTAGAAACGAAATGTTTAAACAATTTTGGTCTCTTGGCAATCGTGAGCGGCAGTGGGATTTCTTGGTTCGTTGGTGTAAAAGAATCGGTAAGAGACGCATAACAACAGAGGGCCTATCAAAAAGATTATTTTCTGTCAAATACTATCTGCCAAAAACTCTAGATGTTAGACACGAAGAAGTTACGGTGTGCAAAAAGATGTTTTTGAACACTTTTGCTATTGGTGACGGCGTCGTACGAACAGCTTTGAAAAAACTTACCGATGGCGAAGGGGTCTCAATATGTTCTGATCAGAGAGGACTTCATAACAATCACCCTAAAATTAAGAATGATGAAATGATTAAAAGCGTTTCTGACCATGTCCAATCATTTACCCCTGTGGAGTCACACTATACGCGTAAAGAATCCTCAAAATTATACTTAGATAGTGAGTTAACTATGACTAAGATGTTCAAACTCTACAATGAGTGGGTATCAGAGACAGAGTCGAATAGGGCTTAAACGTTGAGGCAATACACCGACATTGTCAATGAAAACTTCAACATTGAGTTTCATAGACCTAAGAAAGATCAATGCGACGTTTGCATTGCCTTTAAAAACCAGCCGAAGCCAGTGAATCATGAAATTCAAGAACAGTTTGATGAACATTTGCGAAATAAGGACATGGCTCGAAGTCTCAAAAATGAGGATAAACTTTCTGCTATCAACTCTCCTAGCACAACCATAACTGCAGCATTTGATTTTCAAAAAGTACACTCTTGTCCTCATGCAGAAACCAGCATATTATACTATAAAAGAAAACTGAATGTTTTTAATTTTACAATTTTCGAGATGGGTCAGAAAGTTGGCACATGTTATATGTGGCATGAGGGCACTGCCAAACGAGGTGCGAATGAGGTGGCTAGTTGTGTCTATGATTTTATTAAGAATCAGTCCTCAAAAGGCATACAAACCATAAACTTGTACTCAGATAATTGCGGAGGGCAAAATAGAAATAGAATTGTTTTTATGATGTACCTAATTGCTGCCAAAGAATTTAAGGTAAATATTACACATAGATTTTTAGAAAAAGGACACACTCAAAATGAAAATGACAGCATTCATGCTCTAATAGAGCGATGTTCTAAGAATAAGGAAATATACACGCCTGATCAATGGTTCGCATTGGTCAGGTGGGCCCACTGACCTCTATCTAATACGCTGGACTGGCTACCGCTATCAATTTATTGTGCCTATTTGAAAATCGCCATTTTGGCGCTGACGGCAGCAGTGAGGGGGAATGGAACTAATACTAGTGATGTACAACAAATGGTTTGTTATCGATAAAAACTTCTCTGATATCGACTACAATGATAGAAATATTACCAAGGCTATTTTTGTTACTATTTTCTATAAATTAATTTGTTTAGATAATTATTAACATGTAACATTCGTGTTGTCTTCTAAACGTAATGTTTTTAAAACGTGGAATACGTTTTATAACATAAAATACGTTAGGATTTACTAAAATCATAGATAATTAATTTAAAACAAGTAATATAGGCATATATTTTGTTACTAAAACACAAATAAAAAGACATGTCTGCACTAGTTGAGTACCTAACTAAACCAATGAACTATAGATAGTCGTAATAAACAGATATTTTACATATAAAACATAACTTGAAATAGCAGTATATAGTACTGTTTATGGACTGTAATTCATAATAAGTTGACCCCTTCCTTGTTCTCCTTAGGGCAGATTTTAGCAACGTCAGATATCTTTTATCCTGGGAATTAAATCGACGTTTGACAGTTTCAGTACGAATGAACTGTCAAAAATTCAAAATGTATTCTCTGGATATGACTTATTCTAGGTATAAAAGTTTGGTGAAATTCGCCCTTTAACGGATAAAAGTTAACTATCGGATCAATAAATAATAAAATTCTGTAAAATAGTAAATTAAGTACCTCTAATTGTCTTATCGTGCACTCTTTAAAGGAAGGGATTATCTTTTACTAGTCAGATACCGTATGTCGCCATGTGGTACGAGACACAATAAATTTTTATTAGGTCTGTAATTACGGTAATTAACTTGTAACAACTTAATTACCGCAGGGGAGGGGGACAGGGAAATAAAAAAGCATTCTGAAATCACATATTTTATTAAATTAAAACTTACTGTCGAGCCCATATTATTTGCCGAGTCAAAAAATGTCTAACCTTCTCTCCAGTTATTAATAAAGAATATTTTTTTGACACTAATAAGATTGCAAATGGCCGTTGTTTGTTGTATTTGAGCTAAGCGTCTCTGCGAAATAAAAAGTTTTCCAATGCATTGTTTGGATGTCTCATTAATATTAGAGTCGGGTATTGCCCAAAATATATGTAAAAATTCACCTAACTCGGTTTGTAACGAGGATGGATCATCGTCGTCAAGGCGGTATTTCTTCGTAGTACGCATATTTTCAGCATTCGTAAAATCATCAACATTAAATTTATTTATTTTAGCACGCTTTGCACTAGAATTAGTTAATATGGATACATTATTGTCCTGAACGTTGCCACATACCAGTTTTCTTTTTTTTAAATCAGCAATTACAGATCTTAAAGTAGACACGGTAATTTTCATACGTTTCACATTTTGAGACAATGCTTTAATTCGGGCTTGTGACATTTTCAAGGCTCTTTTGACCCTTTCCAATTTAATTTTGGAAGATTTTGGGGTGTTCTCGTAGCGGTGATCTAATTTTACACTAGAACAGATTTCCGCTAAAGTTCTAGATATCTTTGGTGTACTACAGTTGCTTGTGTTGTAACTTGTGCTTGGAACTGTAACAAGAAATTATATTTCATTACTTATATTATTCAAAGAAGGATGATTAGATAGTGAAAATATCATTGAAAATAATTTGGAAAGGTATGTCATCATCATCATTTCAGCCGAAAGACGTCCACTGTTTGACATAGGCCTCCCCCAAGCGTCGCCACATCGGATTCTAGTGACTCTCATCAGGTCATCGGTCCACCTTTACGTTTTCCGATACGCAAAGAACATGCGATATGAACGCGTATATTTAAAAAAAAAATTACACAAGGGCACAAAATTAAACATTGTTTAGTATTAGTATTTAACCACTGTTAGTCGCCAACTTAGTACATCAGTAAACCATGTTCAGTATTTTAGATAAATTTTTTTTACATAACTACCTGCATGGGCTTCACATGGCAATATTTCTTTTGGATTAACTTCAATATATTTGCAATCATAATTTGTTAACCCGACTTGCACAGGTACTAAAGGTAAATTAAATTTATCCAAGTTCATTTCAATATCACTCTGGCATTGGTATCTCGTTGGTTGGTCAGCGTCTTTAAGCATCTCAGTTTGTACCAAGGACAAATTAGTTTCTGAGAAAAACAAAAGTTTTATTTTATTAAGATAATCAATAATATTTCTTGGATACCGACAAAGTATTTACTTAGGTACTATGAATGTACACTCACCAAGAAATATTGTATACTGCATTTTTTCAATGTAGTCCGTGACTGATGTTTTATGAAACATCCATCCGTGAAGTGTTTAGAACAAAGATAATGATACATGGTTGGAGTCCAATTGACAACCTTCATATTTTTTAACCAAAGTTTGAGAGTGTAATCGGAGGGGAACCTGTAATTAAAAGAAACATTATAGTAGGTATGGGTAAAAAATTAAAATAATATAGTATATCTATAATTATATAGAACACTTAATGAGAATTATGAATCATAGGTGTTAAATTATTTGTTATTGACTCTAATAATAATAAACCTTAAAGTGTTTTGCTATTATTACAGATCATAATAATGTGCGTATTATTATTTTAACAAAGATGATAAACATTATTGTTAAGCATGTTTTTTTTTTACATCTTAATATAATATTACGAAAGTATCGATATGAATTTTGACATCCCTAACAAAAGTTATTGGTTAAGTAAAAATGTTCGTAAAATCCCGTAAACTCGAACAGAAGCAGTGTATTTTTACAATAATAAACGTAAACGTTTATTATTGTAAAAATACACTGCTTTAAGCGGTTTTCTAATAAGTATTTATGATTTAGATACACTTACTTGTGAAAAGTGACACCACTGCCTTTTTCGTATCGTGTTTTACAATATACGCACGATTTCATGTTGGACGAACAATACAAGCTATGTTATAATCACTGTCATTATTATAACACTTTAATCTAAATCACAATCACAGTAAATACTTTAGAAAACTTTTTATTTCGCAGAGACGCTTAGCTCAAATACAACAAACAACAGCCATTTGCAATCTTATTAGTTCTTAGAACTCTCACTGGGGGCGCTTTGAATCGGCACAGCAAATAGTTGTCATTTTGTATGGGATAGCCAGTCCAGCGTATTAGATAGAGGTCAGTGGGTGGGCCAAAGAGACTGGAAGTCAGTATATTGTCAAGGAAGTTGCAAGAGATGACATTTTAGATTTTAAAAAGTTACTATCAGGTAAAAATTGGTCAAAAAATGACAGGAACATAAAAATAATGTGGTCCAAAATCAGAGAAATTCGTGTATCCTCTTCAGAGCCAGACATTCTGAAATACAAAAATACATTTAATGAAACATACCATCGCTATTTGTCAGAAGAACTCAAAACAGGAGGCGTCAAAATCAAACTGATGACATGTTGAGCCAGGCTTACACTGGACCCTTACCAATCCTGAACGCCAAATTGATAGATCTCAAGTATCTTTGTGAACATAACGTAATTCCTAGACAGTACCATGGATTTTATAATTCTCTTGTATCTTGTGATGTAATCGATTCAAGTTCTGATGAAGAGCAGTAGTATTTCTCAGTTAATTATGAAGCTTAGTATTTACCTAAATATTTTTTTTTTTTGATTGTGATTAATATAGGAAGTAGGTAGATTTTATAATTATTCAATTGACCTAGATTGTTTTGGTTCTTACTTTTGCAGATTTTTATTGCTTTTGTTTTTTTTTTAATGCTTTTGGTTTAATTGTTTTTTTAGAAGAAAAGTTTTAATTTTATTAAACTTTAATTAATCCCTCAAAATTAGGTAAGAAAAATATGATTTTGTTACTTAGTTATTGATTTATTTTAATTACGTTTTTAATTGTGTAAGAACAGGCGTTTACATTTTTATATACGATGATGATTGTGATAATCATCATCTTATATAAAAATATAGAGTATTTTTAAAAGAATTAATGCTGATTATTAACTCCAAAATAATGCTTTTGGTTTTATTGGTTTTATTTGGAAGCAGAGTTTTGATTTTAATAAAGATTAATTAACCACTCACAATTAGGTAAGAAAAATGTGATTTTGTTACTTAGTTATTGTTTTATTTTAATTATGTTTTCAGTTGTGTAAGAAGAGAAGCTTTAAGTTTCTTTAAAAAGTATTTTTGTCCCTACTTAAGTATCCATTATCTATTAGGTATGATTATATTATGTTCATGTATATGTAACATTACTTCTTTGAAAAATAATCTATATTTTTATGTAAGATGATGATTTTAACCTGGTTATAAAAATATACTAAAAGACTTAGATGGTTATTACTGAAAACAAGACTGATTATAAGAGATAAAAGACTGTAAGTTAAATTGCATCGTAGGTACTGATTATTAATAAAAAAAATTACCAACTTTTTTGTTTATATTTATTTTAGCCTGTTTCGAAACCCACTAATGCAAATAATTTGTATTTCATGTCGAGAGCTGTGTTTTCTTGAGTGGGTCAACCACTTAACTACTGTTTAAAATAGATTTTGTACCATGATCCCCACGTAAACCTTTATAAATGGCAATTACGACTTTGGTTAATAAAAAAACTCCCGCGTAAAAGTCAATAAGTACCTCTTACCTTATTTATCATAGGGATGATTCCGATGTATAAGTGAGTAAGTGACAAATAATACACTCAGAAGACTTTTTATGACTTAAAGTTACATTTTTTATGAAATATATCAAATATGAAACCTTTATTCCAAATTTCATGACTTTCCGTTAAGTAGAACATGAACTACACATGTTTGAAACTTTAAAGTGCTCTCCTGTAAAATGTGACATTTGTAGTTAGGAGATTTTACGTAGGGACCGTCGATATCAGGCATTAAAGACGTTTCAGAATAGACCAATCATCATGATCTGCTTAACCTCTTCCCAACCATTGACAGTCGGCTTCCAATCTAACTGGATTGAACTGATTATGTACCAGTCTTTTATGCTGGCACTTCACTTGGCGTATTTGCCCAAATATTCGCAAAATTTGATCAATTTAAAATATAACCTGTTTGTTTTGTTATAACGTTTATTTTGCTTTAAATAATTATCGCGAATATTTGGGCAAATACGCCAGCATTACATGGAGCTACATGACCAACGAGACACATTCGGAACTCTAACATTCATCTCATTGGAAAGTTAACCAGACAATTGCCTAATTGTTTTCTAAGTGGTGTATATAAAAATAATGTTTATTTTAAGATGCGTTGTGCTCGGCGTGCGTCGGTTAAGTATTATTATTTGATAACAGCATCCAGAGATGCTCAAGTGAACGCGTACCGGTGTACAAGTGTTGAGTGCCACAGGGAGGAATTTGGAATACCTCAGTGTGTTATTGGCTGGATGACTCCTTTAATAAAGATTGGTTCTTGGCAGCTCTACAGCTGCACCTTAAGTGTTTAATGCACTATCAATCAGAATCGGAATAAATTTTAATATTATTTCTAATCTTACGCGTCATATGTTCAAAAAAATGTTAAACTCAAAAACATTAATAAGGCAATTAATGTTGTTTGACAACGATAGATGAAAAGAGATTATGGGAGGGTATTAGAGAACGGGAGGCCCTGCCCAGCAGTGGGATATTAATCTGGGTGGGTCTGGATACGACTATCAGAAATGGGGAGGATAGGGAACGACTAACGACATACAGGATGGCAGAAACATCGACGTCCAAACTGTAATCATTACTTCAGCACATGCGTAGAAATATTTCAAAAACTATCAAAAAACAATAACCTGCTGTTTCATACTAGACGAGTGCAATACCCACACAGTCAAAATGTATGGCAACAGCCATTTTTTTAATAAACCAACATAAAATTTCAACGCAGGGAACTAAATCCATGGCATTCTCCCTTTTTAGGGTTCCGTTGCCAAATGGCAAAAAACGGAACCCTTATAGATTCGTCATGTCTGTCTGTCTGTCTGTCTGTCCGTCCGTATGTCACAGCCACTTTTCTCCAAAACTACAAGAGCTATGCTGTTGAAACTTGGTAAGTAGATGTATTCTGTGAACCGCATTAAGATTTTCATACAAAAATAGAAAAACAACAATAAATCGTGGGGTTCCCCATACATAGAACTGAAACTCAAAAATGGTTTTTTTCATATAACCCACGGATATCGAGGGATATGCCTTGGGGGCGTGGCACGTGCCGCCTCGATATTATAAAATTGGTCTTATGTTCGAGTGCCGGCTGTACGCATCATTCAGTCGCTTTGCGATTGCGTACAGTGCACTATTGGTGCGTAAAAAACCAAAATGCCGAGTTGTGCAGTAATTATTTGTAAAAATAGGTCAAATACTATCAACCTGAAGACAAATGGCGTGTCCTACCACCGGTTAGTAAACAATTAAGTCACTGTTTTATATTTTAAATCAATTTTTAAATGATTTACTAACTTACGTCCGGAGCGACTCGAACTAACCCGAACTAGCCCGAATCTTCCCGAACGAAACGAACGTTTTATATGTAGAGTGGTGCAATCGTTTGCGTGCGGCTGATTTTATCGATATGCGTATTATTGCTGTTGAATATTTTTTTACAGAACTTAATGGATATCCTCGTATTACTTGTATAGTAAGAGTTAAATTACTTATTAATTAAATGTTGTTTAAACCAAATTAAGACATTATAATTCCAATATAGTTATTCGTGAAGTGTAAAAACTAAAGTAATATTATACCTAAAGATTTTCACAAATTAACAGTTTTTAAGTACAATATGATAAGTAATATGATAAATAAATATTATATTTCATCGAACTACTTATATTTGGTAAAAAAAATACAATAATTTGTTTTCGATATGCAAAAATATTCTTTTTTTTTCATCTGTCTATTTGGCGGTTTCGTAAGGTGGGCCATAGACGATTAATAATATTACGCAATATTATTGAGCGAGTAAGATTAGTATTGAAGATTGCAATGGTTAAATATTGTTGAAAATAAAAATATATCTTGCGTAATATTATTTTATTGATCACTAAATCGCACGCCCATCTTAGTCAATCATAAAGCCGAGCAGCCAAGATTCGAAGTTTAAATTAGAGAATTCGCGGTCCGTCGCTATTTAGTCAAATCTACAAATTCAAATTAATGATTCTCCATATTTACATTTTACTGGACAATAAATAATTTTATTTGATTTTTATTTTGTATTTCCTTATTTTTATTATAACAGTTCCCACTGCTAGGACTCAAGCCTACTCTTTATTATACCCACACTCACGAACGACGTAAACAGCGAGTGCGCAAACTGAGAGTGGTTTCGCGGCTTTGCATTTGTATATTGCGCTTTTCTCCGCTGGAAGTGGAAACACCGTGAAGACCACAATCGTCCGAATTCGATCCTGTCAGCATTTAAAATAGTTTGCTAGATGGCGCTATTTTAATTCCATTAGAAATATGTCTTAACGCGATCGAGTTTGAATATGAGTATAACATTAGCCTAACTGAATTAAACCAAACCTGAATGTAGGTAGGCATTTGTGTTTTTTTTTAAGGTTAAGTAATATATTATTTATTTTATTTATTTATACAGCATGACAAGTAACAGAGAGCACTCCCTTTTAACCGATAATACAATTTTTTTTTTAAATATGCCCATTTTATTTTAGTAAAGTTAACTATATTTTCGGAAAGGTAAAAAAAAATATTTAAAGGAAATTAAACGAAGTTATTATAATACAAGAATGTGCTAAAATTAAATATCGATAAAAATAATCGACCATCGCTTTCGACTCCCTAATTGCATGCGTGTGCATTGGATGTTCGCAAATAGGAAGTATTTACAAGTGAATGCCCCGCCCATTCTATGTATGTGTGCTATTAGAAATTGATTTAGTGTAGCTGCTTTCTTCTTTGTGTGCGTGTTCAAATTTTAAATGTGTGTCGTCAGTACACTATTTGTTAATGTTGTAATTTTTTGGGTGGGAGATAAGTGGCGACACTAGAACTCCTTACTATTCCGCAATGAAGGCATACCTCGGTAAGTAGATGTATTCTGTGAACCGCATTAAGATTTTCATACAAAAATAGAAAAACAACAATAAATCGTGGGGTTCCCCATACATAGAACTGAAACTCAAAAATGGTTTTTTTCATATAACCCATACGTGTGGGGTATCTATGAATAGGTCTTCAAAAATGGTATTGAGGTTTCTATTATCATTTTTTTCTAAACTGAATAGTTTGCGCGAGAGACACTTCCAAACTGGTAAAATGTGTCCCCCCCCCCCCGTAACTTCTAAAATAAGAGAATGATAAAACTAAAAAAAATCTATGATGTACATTACCATGTAAACAACCACCGAAAATTGGTTTGAACGAAATCGAGTAAGTCGTTTTTTTTAAAACGTCATAAATCGTAAACCGCAATTCATCTTTCATTTAATCAACAGAAATATAAAAATTAAAAAAAAAACATTTATTTTCATAAACATGAACCTTCTGCATAAACCGAGAATACCTACAGGTTTGTACGGAACCCTTTGTGCGCGAGCCCGACTCGCACTTGGCCGGTTTTTTTGAGTTGCGAAATCATCAAATGATATCTCCCGCTCTAGGTGAGGTGGAGCAGAAGGGCGTGTTAGACTTTTACTGACTAAAACTCACCCGTGTTCCTTCAGTTGCCTATGCCAGGGCCACGGTAACATTTTCGAGCAAATTCGCGACCCTGGCAAGAAATCCGCGACTCCTGGCATGGCAATTTCCCTGGCACGGTGTGTTATAAAGAAATTTCGATTTCTTGTCATGTTATTAAACCATAAATCGTTTTTACAAGCGACCTAGCGTTACGGCGATTCGCCTTTAAATTCTAAGTGCATAAAGTGCATCTCTGTTTAACCGTAAGTTACCATGAGTACTTGATAGTAAGTAAATATTAAACAGAATAAAACGATTAGAGTTTATAGCAAATACTCGAGAGGCAACAGACTCAATCGACTCGCTCTAGCGGGACAGGCGTTTGTTTGACATTGTTAGAACAGTGCAAGATTTGATTTGTGCATCAAAGTTATGGAGGACCCATCTTTATATCAATTTGTTTGGCGTTGGTGCAGTCTTCTCCATTCCTACTTCTTTATTTGTCATCATCTCAGTATATTTTTTTATTGCTGCTCTCAACCAATTTTTTTTAAATGGAAATAATATTTAATTATATTATATCAACATCCCACCTAAAATAGGCCTCTCCCAATTTAGGAGGGGCTTGCCACAATCGCCACACTTGGCAGGCGGGTTGGCGATCGCAGTATGGTGATAAAATGCATAAAGAACGCTGTTACCCATTCTCTAGCAAGTCCGTCAGTCCCTTCTTAACGTCCAGCATCACACGGAACACTACACAGTACCAGTCCAGGTCGTCTCGCCACGTTTTTCGGCTGAAATAATGATACCCTAATATTTTCATATTAGACCTTTTGCGCTATAGCGCGGTACGTTTTGGTGAATGTTTATATATAAACATTCACCAAAACGTAGATTTTTCTCTCTCCGTCTTCTCAAGGTATACTATGATAATATTCTCTTCTTCTTCACACAATATTACGGTTTGCACGATGTGCTTTACCCTAAAAACGTTGAATAAATCAACGCCTAGACCCAATGTGAGAGTTTCGCACCCTTATAACACCGGGATGAGTAAATTAAAAAAAATTCTACTTTTTTTATTTTTAATCTTGTCTTCTTCGATTGTCAGCACATCTGAGAATCGAAGAAGATCTACCGTTTGTTTTTTTTTTAATTCTTTTTCCAAATTTCCTTTATTGTTTTAATGCAGCTAGTTATTTTATTGCGAGCCTGTACTATACATGGTCGACTTTTGCAGAGAACCTTAACATTTACCTAATGGATTTGTAATCTTACTGATCACATGATTACGAAGCACGCTTTCATCGTTGTGAAATTAGAGAGTCAGAAACCGACCAGCTAATTTTCAGTATGGCATTAGTTGTTTTCTTCGATTTCACATTTTAACTCTTTCTCTATTTTCCATCTGAACAGATGTATGAGAGTATTTTTTATGTGTTTCTCTTCATTTTTTTTTTGCATTCAGCACGTCAACAGTTTAATTAATAGCTGTTTGAATTTAGAATGCAGCTAAGTAACTTCAGCTTCATATTGTTTTATCAATTGACTTGATGTAACTGCGTCAGTTGATCTATGCTCCTTAACTCCTAGCAAACTTTTTCTTATTAACATAGAACGCAAAGATTTATAAGACCAGTGATGCTACTGCAGATAAACATCAATAACTCTACGTCACAGATCGACAGTGGCGCACATTTGCATAGAAATCGCGTGTATTTAGAACATTAACACAACTTCGTTAGAGCTGTCTCTTCGGTTTTATGCGCGCCTGGTACCTCCGATTAGAACTGCGCTTGAAACGTTAGAATATTTTTATTCGATTTTATTAGACATGTTGATGTTTTTTGTTGCGTTATTTTATTGTTTGGAAGTGTAGACCGTAGTTTACACAATTATTATTTTTGTTAATAATAATAACTAGGATAAAGATTTTCTAATAAATGATGATAGATTAACTATTATTGCTGCCTTTATAGACCTTAAAGAGCTAGATGTGTAATTTCTGTCTGCGATTGCATCAATTTTATCACTTTTCATAGAGTTTCTGTGTCAATTTGACGTTCGTCTTCTAGCCGTATCGCCGCCATATCGCCCGCGAGTCTAAAGCGCTTGTTGTTCGAGAACCATAATAAATACTTATAAGATACAGCATAAAATTGCTACCAATCTATAGTAAATGCTATACTATAGTTATAATAAGTATTATTTTATAATTATAAATATATATCTAATAAATATTTATCTATCTACTATACTAATATTGTAAACCCGAATAGTCTGTTTAAACGCGCTCTTCTCTGCAACTACCAGTCGATAATGGAAAAATATATTTTTGCGTTTGATGACTCAATTCTTGAGGAAGGCCAGGAAGCCTATGCAAAAATGAAGTACCAGGGCGGGTGGGCGACGCGATTCAATGGGGTCGTCGAAGGATCAAAAATTTCACGTGAAGTACGAAATACGAATAAATACGAAAGGATTTGTGTAGAATTTGGCACACGGACAGACCATGACCACGGTTAGGACATTGGATAATTTATTATCATCATTATTTCAGCCGTAAGACGACCACTGCTTGAAATACTCCCCCCCTCCCCTCCCCCCCCCCCCCCCCGCCACATTTGGGGGGCTTTGCCATAATCGCCACGATCGCAGTATAGTGGTAAAATGCAAAGAGAACGCTGCTGCCCATTCTCTAGTAAGTCCCTTAGTCGCCTCTTACGACAGCCACGGGAAGAAATACGATTTTGTTATTCTTTAATTTCGGCACCACACGGAACTTGCTAGGGTACTTTTACCGTAAAATATTACCGGGATAAGGAATACCATTCCCGTGGGATAATTTCCCACCTCTACACGGGTAAAGCCGCAAGCAGAAGCTAGTTTTCAATGGTTTTTACCAATCACAAAATCAATAGGTGTGTACTAAGCCAAGCGTTGATGTTAGTCAACATAACACGAATAACTACGATGAATTGTCAACTGTTGTGTCTATAACCAGTGACCGGCAATTTGTGTGGAACTCCGTTGTCATGTAATGCGGAGGAATGAGGGAAATGTAGAGAGGAAAGTTTTGAATATGAACGTGAGTGGATAAGAAGAAACACTATGCTAAAGATGGATAAATTATAAATGATTTTATTTCTGTAAGTAGGGCTGTACACACGGCTACACATCAAGCTATACATTTCCAGTTTTAGCTGACCTCGCATTGTATAGGCTTTTCGTACAATGAGAAGTCAGCTCATCCTGAAAATATACAGGATTTTTTTAACCAGTGCGCAAATTTTGATTTTGTTGGTTCAGTATCAGTAATAGAACACATTTCAACTATTTTTTCAATACTTTATTTGAATTTTACATATTTCGTAATATGATATCAAAATAGTAATAGGTCAGTAACCGCGCGCCGGTACTTCGAACTTCTTAGAATTTTGACCAATCGAACAGCTGGTAGGTACTAGTAGCTACGCTCGGTCGTTCACCTTCGCCACCGCACCGGCATCGGCGTCGCGTGCAAGTTACCATAAAAACCAGTTTCAAAATAAAAATTTTTCATTAACGATAACTTAATTATTTTGTACCTACTAAGATAATTATATCAAAATAAAAATTGCATGGTTATTATAACTCGTTTAAGTTTAATTTGTTAAAATTTACGCACTGGTTAAAAACTTATCCTGTGTAGTCAATTGTATTTTAAAAACTATATGAGGTTTTCGGCATTTCCTATCTTACTCTGAGAAGAAAAGCCAAATTGTTTTGTAACTTAGAAGTTATAATTACTTAGCAGTTTAAGTAATATTTAAAATAAGTTAGTTATTAGCTAGTAGGCTAGATTATAATGTGAATAAAGCGACAAAGAAGAAAAAACTCAGAAGTCTGTTTTAAAGTCCAAAAACTTCGCAGACGAAGTCGCGGGTGAAGTTTTAATATTATAAATGAATTACATGATTGTTACTCAATCAAGCAAAAACAGCGAAACAAATTTGAATTAAATTTACCTTACATATAGTTTATAACCTGGATTAACACATAAGATACTTTTTATCTCACTAACAAGTTACCGTGGCATAATTTCGGATAACCACGCTGGCGAAGTCGCTAGCAAAGGCTACTAGTAATTCTTCGCCCTAAAATCAATGGAATGTTAGTAATATGTTACCGTTACCATGGCATAATTTTGAACCTCCACGATGGCAAAGTCGGTGGCAAAAGCTCCTAGTAATTCCTCGCCCTAAAATCTATGGAATGCCAGTAATACGTTACCCTTACCGTGGCATAATTTCGGATCTCCAAACGGGCGAAGTCACTGACAAAAGCTACTAGTAATTCCTCGCCCAATAAAATCAATGGAATGCTTGAATACTCACTCTTCAATCAGGAACGCTATTAAAGCATAGTTAGTCGTTGCCAACACTGCATCACAGTCATCGTAGCTCATTAGAGACAGGCTACAGCTACATAGATTTATTATTTACAATTAGCTGGAAACCTTACGGAAACCTCATCATTATTCTTAGGGAGTAATTCCACTGTATAATACCGTTGTATTTTGTAGGGCCAAATAACTAATTGTAATTGTTATGCCCACAGGTTTACTGACCGAGTTCTGAAGCACTAAGTTCTCTGTGGAAACCACTTCAGCGTAGTATCGTAATGTAAAAAAATATTTTTCATCCCACCATCTCGGAAAGAGTATTTTTAATCTTCAATATCTGAGTGGAAAAGCCGTTTTTATTCTCTAGAGGATAAAGTAAATTGAATTTAGAACATCGTGTGCACTAAGTTTGTAAATTCAAAACATCATTAAACCTATTTACTTCTACCTCCATGGTGCCGAATTTATCATACAACCTTTTTCTAATTTGTTAAAAACTCAGACTCGGAACCTTATTGGTGTACTTTTTTTTAATTTACTTTGCGCGCCCCATTTTCTTTTCACGTCACTAACAAAAATATTACACTCTACTTAGGCAGCTGTAGCAACTTTACTTTAAATTTTTCTTAATTATACCTAAGTATTATTTGAAATAATTTAAAGATAATTCTGTAATACTTACCTATCATAATGTAGTAATAAATATTAATACCTAAACTGAAATAAAAGTATCTTGTGATTGTAAATGGTTTTTTTTGCATTTAGTCATTTCCTCGCTGAGGTGGGATGAAAAGTTACGTGTTGCACTCGAGTGCAAAGATTTTTCACCTCGTGCTCTTTTGATTCCCTCGCTAATGCTCAGGATTCTAATTTTTGAATCACAGAATCCTTCGCTTGCTCGGTCATCAAAATTGAGCACGCGGTTAAAAAGCAACTTTGCACTCTTGTATAACAAATAACTATTTCCGTTCAGATGTCGATTAAAAGAGCACTACTTTTCTCTCTCAACTGTATGTAAATAGCTGCCCTGTTGGTCTCGTGGTCACAAGCGCGCTGCTGAGCTGAACTCCGGGATGTTCCTAAAAAATTCTTACTGAAATACCCAATAACACCTTTCCTTACCTGGGAGTCCAACCGAGGTCTCCAAATTTTAGTAGTCGCGTAACGCGTTTGTGGCTACTAGATCATTGAAGCAGATTTTTTCCAAAAAAATTAATGATTTTCAGGAGCAGATGGCAAAGTCGTCTAATAATAGGTAATAAACCACTCTACCAGACATTTTCATGGCATTTGATCAACTGCCCTGATTCTGTAACATTTGGAAACCTTGACATTGGACATTGTAATTTCATGGGTACTAGATCAACATTGACGCCATGAAGAGTTGCTATATCGTTCTTTAGCGAAACGATCAAAAATTAAAGTCAGATTTTTGAACAGAATTCGGTTAGGACTCTGCTTTTATAATCAAGGTTTTCTTGGGATTCAATTGAGTTAAACTGACTCAAAAAAGCATCAGCCTATAATGTTTCCCACTGCTGGGAAACAAGTCTTCTCTCGGTGAAACGAAGTAGGCCGTAGACCACCACGTGGACCCGTGTGGTAGACGTGACTTGTCTTAGAAGTTTTGACTCTAGGACATGCCGATTTCCTCTCGATGTTTTCTTTCACCGCTTTGAAAGCAGTCATGATGAAATAATACATAGCAAAGCGCCAGGGTTTAAACCTACGACTCACAGGTAAGTCGCGGCCGTTACCACTAATACAAAAATGATGGCATTAAAATAAAAATAAATAGTTGTAACTAGCTTCTGCCCGCGACTTCGTCCACGTTAAATTTCTTGTTCCCCCAACCCTTCCTGTCGCGTCGAATCGCCAACCCGTGCGATTTTCCCCGTTTTTGCAACATTTTTCATTACTGCTCCGCTCCTCCTGGTTATTGCGTGATGTTATATAACCTATAGCCTTACACGATTAATAGGCTACCCAATACAAAAAGAATTTTTCAATTCGGACCAGTAGTTCCTGAGATTAGCGCGTTCAATCAAACAAACAAACTCTTCAGCTTTATAATATTAGTATAGATTAATTAAGTAAGCAATCATCCAAAACTCTAACAGATTAAAATTATGAACTTTACAGATACTACTACTTATGCCCACTTATTCTAAACTATACATTAATTTAGCAACGAACTCTAAAATCCTGCAAAGAGACACTTCAGGCGTTTCATTATCTTTAAATCTTTCATCAGGAGTCACCTAAAGTGCAATGGAGAGGGACTATGCTTGGAGTTTCCCTAAGTGATTGAATAAAAAAATTAAGAGATCCATAGGAGAACTAAGGCAACCGATATAGCCCGAAGAATTGACAAACATAAGTAGCAGTAGGCAAGGCACATTGCTCGTAGAGCAGGAGGCTGATGGGGCCGAAAGGTTCTGGAGTGGCGTCGGCGTACCGGAAGACGTAGAGTTGGAAGGCCTCCCACAAGTTGGACCGATGACCTTGTGAAGGCCGCAGGAATACGTTGGACGCGGGAAACACAGAACCGGTCAAAATGGCGGAGCTTGGAGAAGGCCTATGTCCAGCAGTGGACGTCTTTGGGCTGAAATTAATGATGATGATGGTGACAATTTTATTTTACACGGTTTTTACACGCTACTATTACCATAGACTCAGTATATGATTCTAAACCTAAACATAAATCTGCTTCTTGTTAGCAAAAAAAAAAAAAAATCTTTCATTTTAACCGCGTAGGTTTTGCACTTTTCTATGAAACATATGTTTTTTTTTATAACCGACGAAAAGTGTCTACACCAGAGGGTTTAGAATCATATGATTAATTCAAGGTAGGTAAGGTAGTTTGTGCGCCTATGTACCCACCACCCCGTCAAGGACATAAAATTTTGTTAAAATGTGGGTACTTTACTGAACACGTCTGCACACCCCTTTCTGAAGTACAAAAAAGTCGTGATGTTATGTTTCGATTGAAACTTGGATGCTTAGAAGAAATATGGAAGAATATTTAATAAAGGTCAATATACTCATCCACTTAACGATATCTACCCATTACAATGCTTTATGAAAAAGTTTCATAGATTAAATCAATCCTCAGAATACAAAAGGTTACCAAGATAATCTCCGCAAGTGAGCGCTCGCCTTTATCGCTAAGTTAAGTCAAGTTACTTACTCAAGTTGAGGCTGTACGGCCAGTCAGCCTTCGTCGTCCGCGCCACCCGCACGCCCGTATTTAACGCAACTTAATTCCAACTTAAATCGTAACTTAATTCGAAGATAACATAAACAATAACGAACAAACCGTGTCTAAGTGGACAGTGATGTATAAGTGTTACGTTTGTTTAACTTAAGTGACAGTTAAGTTGAGTTTGCGGGTTAGGTTAGCGAGTGCAAACTTTTTGTTTTGATTTTTTTCTTTGATATGGTAGTGGAATGTTTAATTTTAAGTGTAGTGCTCATATCTGTATCAGTTATGTGTGAGGTTTTTGTTTAAGTTGTTTTACTTAACTTACTTAACTTTTACTTAGTGATTGCAAACACTATTGTGTGGAGTAATACTCTCGTAAAACTACACTTAACCTATTTGATAATGGTATTGTGCAAAAATGGGGCAATTTCAACTACACTGCACTAGTTTTAATTAAAAAACTAAACTAATAAGACCAATCTTTACGATAGGATTAAGCAGAAATAACGCTATTAAATAAACAGTAAAATAACAACCTTATAGGTAGGTTCTAAAATCAATTCGATCTTTGTCTGAAGTAATTCATTTCAATCATTGATATAACATAAAATAATAGTTAAATAGGAACAAAAAACAAATAAATTCAAAGACAAACAATGTTATACAATGACAGCTATGTTATTAAAATGGTAAAAGTCAATCAAATCAATATCGAATTATGTTATCTGCTAAAATCAGTGACAAGGTTTTAAAATCAGAAAATTTAATTTACATTTAAAAGAATAATTATCTAGAAATATACGTACCAAATATTTTATAAATAAATAAACATAAGCTAAAAAAAATATACAAATAACTTAACAAGAACCTAACTTTACAAGTTGCGTTTAAGTTAAACCAGTTTACAATGATTGATCTTTAGTTCGTTATCTATGTTATTAAGTGGTGCTAATTACACTCTGGTATATTGGCTAACACTACTCTAAAATCAAGCTTTACTAACAAAATATAAACGGTCATACATAATATTTAACTTACCGTAAGATAACTTAGCCAGTCACCATCATCATTTCTGCCAATAGACGTCCACTGCTGGACATAGGCCTCCCCCAATTTGGGCTGGTTTTGCCATAATCGCCACGCTTGGCAGGTGGACTAGCGATCGCAGTATGGTGGTCAAATGCATAGAGAACGATGCTGCCCATTCTCCAGTAAATCCCTTAGTCGCCTTTTACGAGACCCACGGGCAGAAATGGGAACATTTTCTTGGGAATGGCACAATTTCTTAGTATAGCTTAGACAGTAGTTATTCAGAATTAAATTAAAATAAACATAAAAAACATCTTACCAATGTCTAATTAATTAACTAATATCTGGTTGACCGAGCTTTACTCGGTATTTTTTGGTAAATTGTGTTTAAAATAATAAGTTTATGTGCGAGTTGAATATCGATAAAGTTGGTCATTGAAAACACGAATAAAACGACATTTTATAAAAATGAATCCTAGCTAGATCGATTTACCGCCCCCGAAACCCCCTGTATACTAAATTTCATGAAAATCGTAGGAGCCGTTTCCGAGATTCAGATTATATATATATATATATATATATACAAGAATTGCTCGTTTAAAGGTATAAGATTAAAATAAAAATATAATATCCTAACTTAACCTTCAAACTTAAATATAGCGTCGACAAAATCTTAGTATAATACTTAAATGACAAATTATAAAAGTCAATACTAATAAACCTCTGAACAGTTTCTTTAAACGTCAGCCATGCTGGCTATAACTGCAGATCCTCATGTATAAACATGGTAGCCCTTGAGGAAGGCATGCAAAATAAGTTTATAAGAAACCACCTTATGGCATTAACATACGAAGAAGTAAGCTAGGTTCAAGTAAACCACTATAAAACATATTAATGAAATTTAACAAAAACTTTCACTTAATTAAAAAAATATAGCCCATTGCCAATCAGGAACTGATTCCAAGCTAAGTGTTCAGCGGGGTAATTGCATAACAAACTTTTTTTTTTGGGTGGGAAATCATGAAATGACGTCTCCCGCTCTGGGTGGAGCGGAAGGGCGTGTCAGACTTTTATTGACTAAAACCCACCCGTGTTCCTTCAGTTGCCCATGTGCCAGGGCCACGGTAACTCTTTGGCAGTGCGTAACACACTATCAGTAGGAATGACTTTCATTTTGACAGTTCAATATTCATTGCGTTATTTAAATTGTGGAGCAGACAAATCTTTCGAATAAACGAAGCAATGGACTGAAAAGTGATTTAGATCGTGATTGATACTGTGTTACGTAATTAGAGTGCAGGGTTCCATATTGTAGAATCTACTAAGAATACGTAAGTAGGTGCCAGTCAGCCAGGGTCGCGAGATTTGTTCGAAAGAGATACCGTGGCCCTGGCATATGGGCAACTGAAGGAACACGGGTACGTTTTACTCCCTAAAAGTCTGACACGCCCTTCCGCTCCACCCAGACCGGGAGACGTCATTATGATATCCCAGTACACAATAAAAAGACAAAAAAATGTGTGTGCCAGTCAGCGTCAAAAATATGGGGACGATAAATCTGTTCAAAATGATCGAAACAACTGAGTGAATTAAACTTAATCCAATTTAATAATATAATAATATCTTAGGACAACCAACACAACGTTGTCTGATCCCAAACTAGGCAGAGCCTGTACTATGGTAACCAGACAACTGATAAATATACTTATATATTTCTAAATACATACATATTATAGATAAATTACACCCAGACACAGAACAAATGATTGTGCTCATCACTCAAATATTTGTCCTGGGTGGGAATCGAACCCACGACCTCAGTCTTAGCAGTCAGGGTCACTAACCACTAGACCAACAGGCCAGTCAAGCCAGTCAATTTGATACAGTTCTTGTCAGAATGACAGTTATCGTGTACAGTTTTCATTCTGAAACATTCCTTGTGTCATTGAGTTAACCAGTCAATTACCGTAATTACAGACACAATTAAAAACCATTGTGTCTGATACCAAATGTGGTATCTCAGGGACTTAGAGGTTAATATTTAATTTTCATAGTTGTTTAGATCATTTTGAACCATCTGTTCGTCTCGATATTACTGACGCTGACTGTACCTACCTTTCTAATACCAAAGAAGGTAGATTTATGATATGTAATATGAAAGATATAACATACACATAATTTATCAATCTATAATTTATCTTGATAGTAGCTAAATCATGATAAATATCTGCGGGTTCAAGGTCTTGGCATTGTAGGAATATGATTTGTTACTAAGTTTATGCCCGTGTGGTGCCGGACGTAAAGAATAGCACCAACCCATTTCTTCCCGTGGGTGTCTTAAGAGGCGACAAAGAGGACTGCACGTGGAATAATGGGCAGCAGCGTTCTCTATAAATTTTACCACCATACTGCGATCGCCAACCTAACATTTACTAAGTTTGTTATAGTTGGTCTAGTGGTTACATTTGCTACCGCTGAGGTCCTGGGTTCGATCCCAGGTCCAGCAAAGTGTTATTGGGTTTTTCCATCTGGATTTTTTTAGTGGCAGCCCGGATTCTGGACCGCCCAGTTGAGGGCAATAGGCTCGTCTCTTATTTAATGGGACTTAAATATAACTGTTGTTCTGTGTATTGCCGGACGTAAAGAATATCACCATCCCATTTCTTCACGTGGGTATCGTAAAACGCGACTAAGGGACTTGCTAGAGAATGGGCAGCAGCGTTCACTATGCATTTTACCACCATACTGCGATCGCCAACCCGCCTGCCAAGCGTTTTGGCAAACCCACCCAAACCGGGGGAGGCCTATGTCCAGCAATGGACGTGTTTCGGCTGAAATGATGATGATGAAATAAATGGCGTAATGTGAGTGTATTATAAGGTGCACCTCTGCTTAACCCTTCGAGAAATACAGGCGTAATGTTATATTATATTTTAGGTTAAACATACTCGAATCTCTATTTCAAATAGTCATAATCCTGTGGTTGTGTTTTTGCATTCATATTTCGTTCCACAACAACAATCAAAAAGAATCCAATTTCAAAACACATTGACAGAACGGACAAGAAATAGAACACACTCGAATATTTTTTTTTGTAAATAATAATTATGTATGAATTAAATTCTTCAACGTATAATCTCGGAACCCAAAAGTCGGCTGTCACGCCGCCCCCAATAATTTGAATTTCGAACACAATACCATAGTCAAAAGCGTTACTAATTTCTTTATGGAAGACGGACGATTCGGAAAGCCATTTTGATATCAGCGACACGACTACGATACGATATTTAGAATCTTATCCTCCTTTATCACTCCTGTATTTTGGCTCTGGTAAAGGACTTTCTGGCTAAGTAATACAAGCCTCATGGCTTAACTGATCAGGTTAAGCTTCGCTTGTCGCGGTCGGTCCGTGGATAACTGACTGTCTCTACATACCGAAACCCATCCGTGCCGCGGAAAGCACGTTAAGGCGTTGGTCCTGGCAGTTGTCCGTGGATCTTTAACAGTCGTCACGTTACGGGTAGTCAAAAGTCCGAAAGTCTTATTACCAGTCTTACCAAAGGGTATCGTATTACCCTTTAACTGAGTTGTAAAGGTCAGATAGGAAGTCACTCTATGTAAAATACTGATACATCCTTTAAACTAGAAGCCAACCGAAATATAGTCGGGAAAAGATTAGGTAGATTGATTGACTCGTGTATTATTATTTCGCTAGGTATGTATTTTCTTAGTTAGCCTACATTATTCCACTGCTGAACATAGGTCACCAACAAATACTTTGAGCATCCTTTTCCAGAGCCACCTCGATCCAACCCTAGCGGGACGTGTCGCGACGCGATGTGGAGAGAAAGAGGCGAGACGGAACGACTTGTCACCTCTTCCTCTCCACTTATGTTTAAGTGTCCTAAGTAGGCGCGATCTTACTGATACATTATTTATGCAAAAACTCAATAACACTTTGACCAACATAAAAATCTGATCCAGGTCAGACTTTCGAGGTTTTAACAACAGTGTTTGAAAGCACTTTTGCGATTAGTTGTTACCCGATTCCTTGCCAATTTTTACTTAATTTAAATTCAAACTAGATAAATTCTAGACCCTCCTAGCCAAGAAATGTGCACATATACAATATTTTATTAGAAGCATATATTACAAGCAGATTTTTCAACTTCAAACTTTATGCATGACCATAATTAGTCTCTATTGCTCCCAACTCTGTGACACAGTCCTTCTCTCGGGCTTCACCACGCGGGCCCAGTGCGGGTTGGTAGATGTCACATATCTGCGATTTTTGATTCGTATTACAGAATCTCACTCAATAAACAAGCATTACGGCGCGTAGTGTTCCACGCACGCCTCAAAGAGATGTCAGCAATACTGAAGGGGTCTGCTAGGACCGATGCCTGCCAGGGTCGCGAGATTCGTTCGAAAGAGTTACCGTGGCCCTGGCGTATGGGCAACTGAAGGAACACCCACCCGGGGTTTTAGTCAGTAAAAGTCTGACAGGCCCTTCCGCTCCACTCTAGAGCGGGAGACGTCATTTGATTATGTCCCACCCAAAAAAATACATAAGCATTACTAAAAACGAAATTCAAACCATTAGATAGGTTAAAATTAGTTTTAAGTAATGCTTGAGTATTGAGTGAATTTCTGTAATACGGGACCTAGACATGCTGGTTCCCTCACAGTGTTTTCCTCAGTGTCAGTGCTGATGAAATAATTTTCAAAAAACACAAGTGCCTGTCTAGATTTGAACTACGACCTACAACTCCTTAGTAGCGGCTACTCATGAGTAACATCTTAACAAAAAGCACTTATTTTTAAAACTAAGTTCTGATTTTAAATTCGTGACATGTAAATGTCTTGCAAAACAATTCCATACTTTTGGTTACAAACAATGTTGTTTGGTGCCCCAAAAAAAAAAACAAGAAGAAATATTTCCATTCGGTAAAATTTCCTATCTTATTTATCTTCATCCTCTGGCAAGCATCCAGCATCTTTCTCCACAGTTATGTCTCTATTAGCCGAAAACTCAAATTCATATCAAGCATCATCATATCAATACAAATAAATAAAATGGAAGTTGTCTGTTTATAACGCCAAAATAATAGCTTTTTACTAAATGCATATTTAACACTAAAAGGTACCAATAGCAAAAAAAAAACATTTTTAAAAAATTTGGTCTATCTGTTTGTTTTGGCTAATCTCCAAAACGGCTCGGCTTATTTTGACGGAACTTTAACTGGCAAATAACTGGCGTTATTAGGCTACTTTTTGTCTGCGTAGCACGAGCCCGTGAGATAATTTCCAAAATCGACGCGGGCGAAACCGCGGGCACAGCTAGTTTTAAGATAAAATATATCCTACTAGCCTCTGCCCGCGGATTCGCCCGCGTGGACGTCGAAAAATTCAGCATCTCAACCTCTTATGGATGGTTTTTCAAAAATCCGTTTCTTAGTGGATACCTACTCTTCACAAAGAACACACCCTCCAAATTTCATGTCTCTAGGACCAGCGACACGTTTACGACGACGGGTTTAGGCTGTGCGTTGATATATCAGTCAGTCAGTTACCAGGACTTTGAATTTTATTTATATAGATAAATGACACTTGGCAATAACACAGTTAAACTTTATTGAAAAAAACGAAAGTCGGAATTGGATCAGTAATTCCGAAAATTACCCCCTACATACAATCAACATATAAATAAATACAATAACTAAAGCCTTCCTTGGGGGTAGGTATTAACTTTAGGTAATTGCTACGATCCTTATACTCCTTTTCGCAAACAAAAGGAATGATCAATTCTCATTATTTAAAAACGTTCAAAATCTAATCGCAGTCTCATCTCGACGACAATCAAATGTCAAAACTTGTCAAAAATGTATAGAAATTCGAGATATTTTTGGCAGATTGAGACTGAGATCAAATTGTAAACATTCTTAAAATTACTAGAATTGCTCCTCTGGGTATTCACACACGCCGGTTGCGAGTACTACGCACCTGACAATTCTGAAGAACATCACCAATACGGTCATTATATGTTCTCCAGAGCAGTGGTGGCCCAGTGGTAACGGCTGCGACTTACATGTAGTTCGCGGGTTTGAAACCAAGCAGGCACTTTATTTTGTGCAAATAATTTCATCACCACTGCTCTCAAAACGGTGAAAGAAAAAATCGAGAGGAAACCGGCATGTCTTAGAAGCTAAAAATCGAAGACATGTGACATCTACTAACCCGCACTGGCGCGTTCTCTACTAAATACCTTTTGTTAGCTTTTCATTCATAGAAGCATAGTATCTATACTAATTCTATAAAGGTGTAAAATTTGTGCTATTGTCATCACCAACACTTGAGGTACTTTCTCTCCATTGACTGTCTTTTGTTTCAACCATGTACTCAGAACATATACATATCTATGTTACATTGTAATTTGTATTCTTTAATGAACTTTCCAACATTCATACTGTATTCCCGAACAGCGTCACCTTACTCTCTCTTATACTAATAATATCATGAGATCTTTCGCCTTATAGATTCCAAATCTTATAATATTTGGATTTTATGTGAGTCTAACAATGCTGGGTCAAGTCTAGAAGGGTGTTTTGACGAAAGAGCCATTGCTGCTTTGAGCTGACCTGTCCCAACAGACGGCATGCATCCATTTGTCATCTTGTAGCCCAATCCTATTTTAGGGAGTTCGACGTCCCATAACTAGACGCTACCAGATCTACAGGACATTTTTGGAGGTCATACAAAATACTCAAAACCACCACACAGTTACTCAGTCTAGCCTGCATGATACTCACAGTCACAATCACAGACAATTTTCTCTTAAAGTTCATCAGAAATATCACCTGAGGTAGGTGATATTTCTGATGAACTTTAGAATATATGTTGACATATCTGCAAGTATCATCATCAATACTTGAGGTACTTTCTCTCCACTGAGTATCTTTTGTTTCCACTATGTATTCAGGACATATTATATCTATGTTACATTGTAATTTGTATTCTTTAAGGCGAGGTTGCAGTACTTTTTAACATTTTTAAACCTTTGTAAATCTAGCAAAATGACATGTTTCCTTATAAAAAATATATTTTTGATAGGCTTATTGTTTTTAAGAGCATGCTGAGAAAATCCTACTAATATTATAAATGCGAAAGCTTATGAGTATGGTTGTATGTTTGTTACTCTTTCTCGCAAAAATTACTGATCGGATTTAGATGGAATTTGGCATACAGATAGCTTATAATCTGAATTAACACATAGGTTACTTTTTATGCCGGTAGTACGTTACCGCGGGATAATTTACGAACTCCAAGCGGGCAAAGCCGCTGGCAAAAGCTAGTATTATATAATTTCCTTATATATTTTTTTCAACGAAACAAATATACACAAAATCAAGCAGTTCAAGCGCTCGCAACGACCGGCCAATGCTTGCCGAGACGTCTTCAACTAAAAGAGGGCCTTTTTTGTGGATGGGAAATCATCAAATGACGTCTCCCGCTCTGGGTGGAGCGGAGGAGCGTGTCAGACTTTTACTAACTAAAACCCACCCGTATTCCTTCAGTTGCCCATATGCCAGGGCCACGGTACCTTTTTCGAACAAATCTCTCGACCCTGGCAGGAAAAGAGGGCCTTAATGAGGTTTATAACATTCACACCGTGTGTCCGAAGAGTACCACCTTACTCTCCCTTAAACTAATAAATATCATCAGTTCTTGTCCCTTATCTTATCTGTTCTCCGGCTTTCTATAAATTATCAGTATCTAATGCACATATTATGTAGGCCCAGTAATATAAGCGTTCACTTAGTTAACATTGAAAGCAGCTCCTAGTCCGTGGCGACTAACTTATTATCGTTTATGTAGATTTCGTTGATTATTTTATCCTTGAACGGCTTTTAATTGGAACCGGTGAAGACTATCACTTTTCTGTTTGTTAATGTGTGCAATGTACATTTCACTTCCTCTATTAGTCGTTTTCGCTTTTTGTGATTCTATTTTTTGCAACACGGTGCATTTTATCTCGCATAGTAAAATATCAATTATATCATTATTTTTTGCATGCCCTTATCCATCGAATGACACCTTTTTAACAATGTCAAAGTCAAAGTAAAATCATCCATCTGTACTTATATTAATATCACACTTGGCTCGCGAGTTTGTCAACATGTGGGACCGGCGATCATTGATTTGATTTGATTTTTGATTGTGCCGATAGTTGTAACAGCTAATGGCTTGATAGCCAAGAGCCTCGACCAACACCTGAGGAGGCTCTCATTACATAGCTGGATCAAGGTTTTGATTCAGAAAGCGGTAGTTCTGGACACGGCTTTATTGTAAGGAGGTTCCTCTCTCTGGAGCCCTGACCGCCGATAGTTTGGACCCTATTCCCAATACCGGGAGGATACTATTTTGTACATTTTAAAAATCTCAATATTTTTTTATCGTAATATTTAAAAACGTAAATTATATGTTGTGATAATTGAAACAAAAGATATAATAATATCAATATCTGGTTGACCGAGCTTTGCTCGGTATTTTTTGGTAAATTGCGTTTAAAATAATAAGTTTATGTTCAAGTTGATTATCGATAAAGTTATTCATTGAAAACATGAATAAAACGACGTTTTAGAATCCTAGCTAGATCGATTTATCGCCCCCGAAACCCCCTGTATACTAAATTTCATGAAAATCGTTGGAGCCGTTTCCGAGATTCAGATTATATATATATATATACATATATACAAGAATTGCTCGTTTAAAGGTATAAGATAAAGAGGTTGTTTGAAAGTTTGTATGTAGGGAGTAATCTCTGGAGCTACCTGGCGGATTTTGAAAAATATTATAAACCAGCCCGCGACTTCGTCCGCGTAAATGTCGGTTATCGCGGACGCAGACGAAGTTGCGGAATAAAAAGTAGCCTATGTCCTTTCTCAGGCTCTAAACTATCTGTGTACTAAACTAACGGTTTTCTCGCGATGTTTTCCTTCACCGTTTTGGGAGCAGTGGTGATGAAATTATTTTTACACAAAGCAAGGCGCCTGCTTGGGTTCACACGACCTACAACTCGTAAGTCGGGGCCACGGGGCCACCACTGCTCTCAAAAAATATTCTTAGTTTTAGCGATTTATATTACACAACTTAAAATAAATCCATTTATGATGTATCCAAAGTAGGTAATAGTCAGCCAAAGATAACATAAAATGCTTAATTGGTAACCAATCATCCGATTATGACGATTTCCCTCAAAAAACACAAACAACAAATATGTTTTTTGTGATATGAAGAATATGCGATTAAAAAATACTTATAAAGAAGTCCAATTAGTGATGTGTGTATTAAATAGCTTGTTAGAGGGCAATGACATTCGGATTTTTCAACCGACGAAAAAAAAACGGAGGAGGTTCTCAATTCGACACGTACATTTTTTTTTTTTTATGTGTTACCACGCATAACTTTTTACATAGTGGTCCGATTGTGAAAATTCTTCTTCTATTGGAAAGGGTATACTCCCAAAGTGGTCGCATATAAATTTGGAAAACAAAATCGAACCCTAAGGGTCAGAAAACAGGGGATGATTGATTGTTCGCTCACTGATTGTAATGTATAACCACGCATAACTTTATACAGAGTAGTCCGATTTTGATAATTCTTTTTTTGTTGGATAGGGTATACCTTGCCAAGTATTATTAGTACATTAAAGCCACAAAAAAAAATGTAAAATAAAAACTTTTTAACAAAAAATTAAACCGCCGAAAAAACTGAAAAGCATAAAAGAATAGCCCTAAAAATTTTGAGTCGGTGCTGAAAAATCAATGAACAAAGATCACTCAAAGCGCCGACTCATAATTTTTAGGGCTATTATTTAATGCTTTTCAGTTTTTTCGGCGGTTTAATTTTTTGTTAAAAAGTTTTTTTGAGTTTAGAGATCAAAGGTCGATGACACTTTACGTACATTGCGAAATAATTTGGTAATATTTTGGTACTAGCTGAAGCATACCGGCTTTCACTCGTGGATCTTAGACAGCCACACGAGTCGATCTATCAGGTCAAACGCTACGCTTGCCGCGGTAAGTCCGTCGATTGGTGACCATCTTTACATATATGATGACCCCACCGTGCCTTAGTCCCGACAGTCATTCGTGGAGTCGTTACGGGTTGTCAGAATCCCAAAAGTCTGACAACCAGTCTTACAAAGAGGTATAATCCTACACAGTAACTAAATTGCGGAGATCCGTCAGGCAATCGCTCCACGTCCTCCTCATCGCTTCAAAGCAGTGACATGTGACATCGACCAACCTACACTGGGACTGAGAAGTGGCCTATGTCCCAGCAGTGGGAACATTATAGGCTGATTATGTTCTCATATTTTCTTCTCTTTTCTCATTTGATAACAGTGGTAGGTTTAAGGGAATCCATACGCAAACTGTAACTATGAATGCAGCTCATAACTCTAACTAAAACCACCAAGCAAAAGTAAACTGCTATTGCATACAAAACATACGGCTAAAATGTATGGAACAGTTAATTTTTTGGGTTTCATATTAGACTAAGAACCCTCATAGTTTCGCCATGTCCGTCCACCTGTCCGTCCCTCCGTTTGTCTCTCTTGTGGCTGTAAGCTGTAATTTGGAACTGATATACGTATTAGTCATGCCGAAAATGTCATGAAAAAACACATGCTCTACACGTAACCTGTAGAAGATTTTTTTTTTCTAGTTTAACCAATGGTGTATGAAAACCAGCTTTCAATTCAGGGATCCGTTTGCGAAGAATTAAGCTTTAAAGTGCTAATTTTAGTTAGAATCAAGTGCCCCCCACCTGCGTGCTTTATGGTTGTTAAATATGTGAAAAAAAATCACGGCAATAATATCTAAAACAAAGTTAAAAGGACAGCTATCGCAGCTATGTAAGTAGGTTTTACAAGTTAAAGAGTCGACCATCTTACGTCGTCGTCATCTTATCGTCTTTAGATTGTATGGGAGAACATGTTTTTCAATATGTTCTTAGGATAAATTCATCCCAACCCTTGATTTTGGGTGGTCCAGTATGCATTAGCATACTGGCGAGTCTAGAATAAATGTGTTGAATTCATGGAAACAGATTGCCCATTACACCCCGTCATCATAATTCTCCCGCCCTTATTCCAATTAATTTGGGGTCGGCTCAACATGTCTTTTTTCCACCCTTCTTCATTAGTTGTCATCTCAGCAGTCACCCCCTTTCTATCCATATCATAATTCACACAGTCCATCCATCGTTTCTATGGTCTCCCTCTACTCTTATAGCCATCGACATTCATACTCAATACTTTCCTCACTACATTTTCCTCATTCCTCCGTATCAAGTGACCATACCATGACAACCGATTCCCACACAACTTTTCAGTTATTGGTGCTAATTTCAGACTTCCTCTTATGTATTCATTTCTTTTTCTATCCATTCGTGTAACACCACATATTTAATTATAAGTACACAAGAAGCTTTCGAAGATAAAGAAATAACAAGGTACCTACATGTGTCCTACACAAGTCTATTTCCTACGACAAACAGACGAGCTTTGCTCTATCTAATCTTCCAATGTCCACCCACTAGAATCTAACTATCTATCCAATATACTTAGTCAGTATAAATCTAGATTTATATCTAGGCTGATTTCCATAGCACTATGTCCTTACTAGGGATTTGTTTTTCAACTTTAGCGAGATGTTAGCTTTTATCTGCTGTTTAAGGGATGATTACTTTAGGCGCGAGCTTGCGGGTGGCGAGCAATGGGTAGCTCGCCGCCCGGTAAGGACCAAGCTCGGGTCGACGGCGCGTAGTGTTCCACGCGCGCCTCAAAGAGATGTCAGCAAAACTGAAGGGGTCTGCTAGGACCGATGCCTGCCGGGGTCGCGTGATTGTTCGAAAGAGATACCGTGACCCTGGCACATGGACAATTGAAGAAACACGGGTGGGTTTTAGTCAGTAAAAGTCTGACATGCCCTCCCGCTCCGCCCAGAGCGGGAGAAGTCATTTGATGATTACCCATCCAAAAAAAAAAGGGATGATTACTTGAAGCCGGAATCTGTACAAAATAATATGTAGGTATATATTTTTACCCTACTTGATTGTACCCTCAAAGGCGCTGTAAGATAATTTGAAAAAAAAAAAACATAATATTCTTTGCTAAATAAACTACTCAAATAATTTAAATAAATGAGTTTTTACTTTGATTTCTGACTATATCCATAACGTCTATTTAACGAAAATTCAATGTGGCAATCGAACTACTTTCAACTGACGAAAAAAACCGAGGAGGTTCTCAATTCGACGCGTATATTTTTTGTCCGATTGTGATAATTCTTCTTCTATTGGAAAGGGTATACTCTGAAGGTGGTCCCATATATATTTGGGAAACAAAATCGAACCCTAAGGGTCGGAAAACAGGGGACGATTGATTGTTCACTCACTGATTATATAATGTATAACCATGCATAACTTTATACAGAGTAGTCCGAATTTGATAATTCTTTTTTTATGGGACAGGGTATACCTTGCCAAGTATTATTAGTACATTAAAGACACAAAAAACTATAAAACAAAAACTTTTTAACAAAAAATTAAACCGCCGAAATAACTGAAAAGCATAAAATAATAAACCTTAAAATTTGAGTCGGCGCTGAAAAATCAATCAACAAAGCGCCGACTCATAATTTTAAGGTTTATTGTTTTATGTTTTTCTGTTTTTTCGGTGGTTTAATTTTTTTTTTTTGACGTGATAACGTCTTTTGCTCGTTGTACTGGTAGAAAGTTCAATATTTATGACCAACAAAACATGTAAGATCTTAACAGCTAATAAGTACAAGAGTTCTAGTGCTAGAGTATTGGTTGAAAATTAAAAAAAAAAAACATGCGGTCGAATTGATAACCTCCTCCTTTTTTTGAAGTCGGTTAAAAATAGGTAATATTTATAACAATTTTTGAGCCATACAAAATCCGCATATGACGCCACACTGCGTGAGCACGCGTATGGCCGCGACTCTCTATTTTTAACCGACTTCAAAAAAGGAGGAGTTTATCAATTCGACTGTATTTTTTTTATGTTTGTTACCTCATATCTTATGACTGGCTGAACCGATTTTGGCGATTTTTATTTGAAAGCATTCGCACAATGGGATCGATGTGAAAACCATATATGTCTTTAATTTGCATTAAGTATTTGCGCGACAAATGAACGAATAACGCGATTAGATTAGTGCGGGGTATCTACCGTAATTTAAAAGTAAAAAATAAAAATATGATAAAATATGTAAAAAAAAAAACAACAAAAGTTTTTTTTTTGTAAATAGTTTTTTTTTACATTTCATTTCGTTATTTTCGTAGTTCAGTGTTAAATCATCCTTTAAATTAATTTTGTAGGTTTCCTATGCAATAAATACTCGCTTATTACCATTCATCACATAAGCTTTTAAAAGAACGAACAATAAATGTGTATCAAGTGACAGTTCAATAATGTGACGGCGGCCATCTTGAATACAATATGGCGTCGCTTGGTGTGTTCCGATTTCTGGTGCTGTTGGCTGCACTGGTGTGGATCCTGGCTGAGGAGAAGAATGAGACACGGAGACCATACCCCTGGACCAACGGTAGCTGGTTGTGAGTATATTTTTATTTGCTTTTTGATCGTGATACGCGAATAATTTGAGTTACTTTTAATTTACTTGTTCTGAATAAAATATGTCGAGAGAATTACCAGTAGCGTTCTCGCCAAACTACAAAAGAACTTCCGTACTCCAAAAAAAAGTCATCTGACAAACATGGTTGATAGGGTGAAATCTCGATGGCAATACAATACGATTTGCATAGCGTTCCGACATTGTACTGTGAATCCACCTATGCATCTTATCGACTCATGACTAGAGGAGTCCCTCTACTTGCTATTTTTTTTTTTTTTTTAATAAGAAAATCTAGCGGTCGAAAATTTAAATCATACTGGTCACGCACTTGTCGTAGACACTGTTAGTGTTCATATCCTAGGACCATCTACGATCATTTTTATCCGACTACGGCGAAGCATAAACGGGGGTTATGATTTTGACCGGTGTACATCTATTTCCTCATATCAAATCAAATCATTTAGTTTTTGTAAATATGGCTAATTGGTACATATTTCGTATAATAATCTAACAAATAAGATATCATTGAAAGTGTCTTAGTCGTCTGCTGGTTCTAGGGTACGACGTGATAGCCACAGCTTTCAGGTGGGAATATTTTATTGTTTCATACTTTTAGAGCTTCATTTTTCAGTAGTCATGTTTCAAATTTTAAATTATTCTATTCTTTTTACCATCTAGTCTGTAATCTCCCACAGTAAAGCAAAGACTTCTTTTTAGAGACAAAGAGAAGGTTCCTTCTCTGTTTCCCACAATTTTCTGTTGTTTACTTTTCTCGTCCTTATAAAATCTTTCACCAACAAACAGTCCTATAAAGAAAATTAAATTATGACTACTCACTTCCTATAGCTCATATACAGACGCCAGCACATCAAACTACCCGAAACTGTCAATTTTTTCCCAATCAATCTTGAACCCTAATACTTTAGCGATAAAGTTGAAAATCGAATAAAGAAATTTGACAGATTGTGCTAGCTGTATGTGCTGGCGTTTGTACATGATATGTATGAAAGTTTTATAGCAAGTCTAGACGCGTCGCAGGTGGCATTAGAGCTACAATAAACCCTCTTTTTATATGACGCTGTGACGAATTCAGATTGGATATACGAGCAAGCTCTCTGAAACGAGAGTTTTGTGGATTAGGTAGAGGTGTCGAAGACTTTGGATAGTAGTCAGTTACGTCCTTTTTGGTCTCATCTATATAAGCGAAAACTTTGGATCCCTTTTTACAAAAATTGGGCGGACGGAGGAGTATGAAATTTCACAAACTTATAGTTTATACAGAGAAGAAGTGACGAATGCTAATAATTTTTTTTAAATTATGCGTAGAAATACATTATTTTCAATAAATAACACGTTACATACACTACTATTCATTACCGTGTATTTAATACACACATGCTTAGATATTCTTTTGTCGATTATTTGGAATTCTATGGTCAAATCGAGTCTGTATTTGTTTTTGGTATTATTTGTAGCCTGTAGCCTTACTGAATGTTAAATATAATTATGGATAATAAATTAATTTACGACAATTTGTAGATATACATAATATATTAAAATAATACAGGGTGGGCCAAAAATTTTTGCACTTTTGAAACATGAATAGAAATAAAAGTACAAATGTTATTTTGTTGATAATTTATTTAACGTAATAACCAATTAATGAAATTAAATTTTTTAAAATGACATCCTCCAAATGTGCACCGTCTCGTTGTTGGCACTCCTGCAATCGACTACGCAAACTTTGGAAAACTCGGTGACACATGCTGCGGGGGATCGCGGCTATCTCCTCGTGGATGTTTTGTTTTAATTGGGATATCGTCGTCGGTTTATTAAGGTACACTCGACTTTTCAGGTATCCCCACAAGAAAAAATCGCATGGTATAAGGTCCGGGCTTCTCGGAGGCCATGGGATACCACCTCTGCGAGAAATCAATTTGTTCGGAAACATTTGTTTGACTACCGGTAAACTCACATTTGACGTATGGCATGTTGCTCCATCTTGTTGCATCCAGGTCCTGCTGTTGTACCCTTGAAATTCATACAACTGCGGCGTCAAAAAGTCTTGCAACATCTTGACGTATTCCGCTGAATTCACAGTCACAATCATTATTTCCTTGATTATTTTCAAAGAAATACGGACCAATTATGCCCTTTGCTGATATGGCAGCCCATACTGTCGTTTTAGGTGAATGAAGTGGCTTTTGGTGTTTAAAGCGAGGGTTGTCCCTGCTCCAATATCGACAAATGTGCTTATTTACGTGCCCATTGATGTGGAAATGGGCCTCGTCCGTAAACAATACATTCTCAAGGCTAGAGAATCGCTCCAGCATAGTGTCAGCCAATAACTTACGTTGAATGTAATCATTTGGTTTCATCTCCTGCACAATTTGAAGCTTATATGGGTGCAGTTTGAGGTCCAGATGCAAAATCCGCCGTAGACTAGTTCTTGGTATTGCCAGAGCCGCCGAACGCTTACGCGTAGCTGGATCGTTACGTACGGATATTTCGACCACTCGAATGTTCTCATCGCTTCTTCTTGAACGTGGCCGCCCTGTTTGTTTAATATTCGCTGTCGATCCTGTTTGCTCGAACTTCTTGACCCAAGCTTTGATCAAATTAACACTTGGACACTCACTTACACGACGTAATCCGTATTCAATTCTAAACAGGCGTCGTACAGAAACGTAGGAATCATTGTTTTTGTAAAATTGTTTTACACAAAAAGCACGCTGTTGTTCCGTGAAGCGCTCCATTTTGACTAAAATTGCACGAAGTGACGCATAGTTTTCCGCCATCCGCGCGGTCCTCCCTCGAATGGATTTCAAAAAATCTAGTGTTGCTATTTGCAAAAATTTATGGCCCAACCTGTATAATATATATTAATACGTGAAGAGAAAACTATGCACCCCTTTTTTACGAAAGTTTATTGTTGAAATCTGTGATCCAATCGATAATATCTGTCTCTAATATTTTATGTCTATAGTCTTACTGAATGTCAAGTATAACCCTAAGTACCTAATAAATATAACCTAAAGCATAATTGCATTTCAGTCCCGTGACATATAGAAGACATTCTTATAATTCGTTTGAAAAATAGGCAAATTAACATTAATCTTGGTATTGAATCTGTAATTATAGAAGTATAGTCTTTGACAATAATGTTATTATTTATTTAAACCTCTCGCACACAAAAGGTACAAAGGCGGACTTAATGCCTTAGGCATTCTCTACCAGTCAATCAAGGGTTCAAACTTATAACTTAAATTAATTATGGTCGAATGTCGACCACTGGGCGACCACTAGTTTTAATAATTCCATATGAGAGTCTAGTCGTTATTAAATTCGTTGTATGGTGGTCGTGCTCATAGCCAAAGCAATTCATTTAAGCAAAGAAGTCAGACCACATTCGTGCAGACATAAAATGTCGCGGTGGTTTTTTATCATGCACATGATTTATTAACTGTCGGTATTGAACCGAGTATTGAAAATCCAACAGCGTACATCCCAGTGCATTGAAAAAACATGGTGTACGATTTTCAAGTCTCGGCAATTTTCATTTTGACCACACTGTTGTTTTGAGCACCCTCGAAAACCATCAAAAATATATCACTCTCTGTCTTTTTTTTTAATTATATATTATAAAATGTCGCTTGGGGGGCATCACGTTTGTTCGTTACATAACACGTTTCCCGTTACATAAGATTTTTACACGCTTTATATTAGCTTCACTTGTATGTTTGTTTGTTTGTATGTTAGTATGTTTGTTTGTAACCGACTCCTTATAGCGCGATTTTGACCCACTTTAAACAACCAGATTTCATTCAAACTTTGCACACCTGTCAAAGACCGATGACAATGTAATAATTTCATAAATTTGTGCCATTATCCTTGCCAGGGTTACCAGGACAGCAAAAAAACTAGCCTGATCAATAAAAAAAAATACCTTAAAAAGCACCCCACGCTTTTTTCCCATTATTTTCTACTTTTTAGTTTGGTTTTCTATGGAAGCGTGTTTTTTAGTTTTTTTTTAAACTATTATTTATTTTCTATTTTTTAGGGTGTTTCGAATTTTGAGACGTTGACATACGTCTCAAAATTCGAAACACCCAGCGAAGTTTGTGACGTATGTCAGCGTAGTTTTCGAAGACAGTTTTTTTGCTGTCCTGGTAACCCTGGCAAGGATAATGGCACAAATTTATGAAATTATTACATTGTCATCAGTCTTTGACAGGTGTGCAAAGTTTGAATGAAATCTGGTTGTTAAAAAGTGGGTCAAAATCGCGCTATAAGGAGTCGGGTACAAACAAACATACTAACATACAAACATACAAGTGATAAACGTAAGAAAAAAATTAAAATACTTGCACATCATCATCATCATCATTTCAGCCGTAAGACGTCCACTGGTGGACTTAGGACACCCCCTATTTGGGAGGCTTTGCCATAATCGCCATTGACAGGCGGGTTGGCGATCGCAGTATGGTGGTAAAATGCATAGAGAACGCTGCTGCCCATTCTCTTGTAAGTCCCTTAGTCGCCTTTTACGACACCCACGGGAAGAAATGGGGTGGTGTGATTCTTTACGTCCGGTACCATACGGTACCGGACGCACAATACTTGCACAATTAGATCTAAATATTTCTTTAAATATAATATTTATAAAATGGTAGGTACCATACCAGAGAAAGATTCACGCGCCGCCGGCACTGATTTCAAGACTAGGCCTGCCTTTAGCAATTGCAAATGGCAACACATGAGTTTATTTTATGTACACTCCTACTTCTACATTATTATATTTTCTACTTTTAGAAGAGCGAGGTCTCCTAGCACAGGTATTATTATCTTAAAAGGAGGCCTCTATGTAAGATAAAATATTTTTCAATTTTGCAATGTTAACTAAAATAAATTTTGTAATAATTTGTTAGCAGTATTTAAAAATATCTGTTGTCGGTGTCACAGGTATAAAACTGTTAGCTTTCAAATAGTACAAACAGTGATATAAAATGTCCCTTTATTCTGAATTGTTTTTGGTTTTTACAGGTAATTACAAGTTACAGTATATCCCTCCTCAGTCAAGGTCTCCTCTAGCAATTTCCATTCTATCACGACTACTCTCCTCCAGTTAGGGCCCGCTTTGAGTTTGAGCTCGTCCTCCCATCTCCTTTTCTGTTGTCCTCTGCTCCGTTTGCAGGTGCTAAGGTACCAATCAGTTACGATTTTACACTATTTCTCTCGAGCACAAAACATGTCCCACACCAACTTCAATGACGTAAACAACTACTGCTTACTAGTGACTGTCAGTGTTCATCATCCCACAACTAGAAAACGGCCTCCAACGATTTTTAAGTAATTTAGGTGTAGGGCTAAATGTGAGCCATTGTTTATTAGTTTTATTTAGCTCCTCCACCAATATTTTATAGAGGTAAAATTTGTTTGTACGGGGCAGGGTAAGTTATCTCCGATTTTAATTAAACTTTATTTGGGGAAACTTTGAGCCTTAAGGAAGGACATCGGCTACTTTTTATCGATAAACCACACGGGTGAAGCCTTGGGCAGAACCTAATCGTCAACAAAAACAACTAAACACCTAGATAAAGAAAAACTAGAAGTTATGTTACGATTAGGTTAATCAACAGTAAATCAATCCTTCTATTCAACGGTAACCATTTAATTAATTAACACAGACGGTAATTAGAGTTGAGCTCCACGATGCCGGGGGTGTCCTTCCTGGCTCCGTACAGCCAGAACTCATAGCTCAGGTATGTCAGGTGGCTGCTTGTAAACGACAGCGTTATTGAATCCTGAAAAGACAATGGTTCTATTATTAAAAGCAGTGGTTTGAGGAGCTGCTGGCGTCATTGTCGTCATGTCACAAAGCTACATTACAACCATCCATCCGTTCAGTGTTTTTAACGGTAGTAAAAGAAATAATTGAAACGCCTGCAGAAAAACTACACGCAAAATTTTTGCTTGCGAATTGTATGAATTAGCTTTCAGTCAGGCGCTAGTTATGGTTCGCACTTGGAAACTGGTTAATATCACATACATACATACCTAGCGTTTCAAAAAGATTGAAAGATATTTTGTAAATCAATATTTCTGGAACTGATGTAAGGTAATCTCCTATAATTCAGCTGACATACATAGACCAGGAGCATTATTAATCATAAGACCATGTTGTAGATTCTACTGACCTGCAGAACTCCTCCATCATTAATAAATCCCTCACTTTTAGGTCCGTCTATGAACAGGATCACCTTGAAGCCTGTTATGATGTAATCTTCATCTTCTTCTTTTAATGTTTCCTGGAACACGTCAATATGGTTATGATTAATCGCACGCACTAGCTATACTTGAATCAGGAAGTCCGCTATGATAGTTGCTAATAAAAGAGCAGTAAAAAGTCTAATTTTTATCGTGGAACGTTGACGATTGGTTATGGGTGAATTTCACAAATGAGACTGAATCGCGTTCAAAAGCTGTCAGTGTCAAATTCCTCAATAATTTTGACACTGACAGTCTTTGTACACGGTTCTGACCGCGATCAGTTTTAAAACCAGTTAAAACGGTTTTATAATGGTGAAATCCGTACTAAGTTATATGATGATTAGTCATGCTAATTGGTAGGAATCTAACAAATCAGGGGTGTATTTCATGCGGCAGGACTCAGGCAAGAGGAAATAATTAATAGCAAAGCACAATAAAAATGTTTCCGTTTCGTCCGTAGAAACTTTTATATTAAAAAATGACAGAATTCAGTTTCAGGAAGACTTAACTTTCGGAAGACCATTTTAGTACTGGTAGATATTTCAAAAGTATTAGATACGGATTCACATTCATCTAATATTTTTGGGACTACCACAAAACAAAATCGTGAATTTGCGTCGCTAGTAGCTCTAGTTTGTTTTCGCGACCAAACTCACAGAATAAGGTTTTTATCACAGAACAGATAAAGAGATCCTCTTTATCTGTTCTGTGGTTTTTATAAACACTTACAGCATTGATGAACTCAAAATAGTTGGAGGCCTAAAAGGAAAAAAGAATATTTTATCAAAACGTGTGCAAGTTCTGAAAATTACCTTGGAGTCTTTGGACGATGATAGTCCGAAAATTTGTTCCGGATTTTTTTTGAAAAGACCTACGAAGTTATGCTCTGTTTTAAAAACAATAGTTGTTAAGGATTTATACTGTAGCATAATCAGCGTATAATGTTCTCACTACTGAGAGACTTCCCGGCCTGCTTTCTGTGAGCAGGAATGGGCCGAAATCCATCACGCGGGCCCAGTGTGTGGTGTTAAAAGACACATGTCTAGGAATTTTTGGTTTTAGAACATGCTGATTTCCTCACGATGTTTTCCTTCACCGTTTTGAGAGCAGTGGTGATGAAAATATTTACACAAAGTTCCTGCTCTCAAATCGGGGCTGTAACCACTGCTCTTAATTATACTGTGTCAAACTATAAATAAGTACTAAAATATAATGAAAGTAGTTCTTACTTTGTCCTCTGGTGGATATCGGAGTGTGAGGTTCACATCTTGCACGGGAAACGTCCAGCCCTTGCTTCCGTACACCAGCAAATGGCTGCCTGAGGAAGTGTAGATATATGGTAAAATTTAGTCACAAAAGGTTTTCTTTGATAATGTTTATGGGTCGGGAGAAGCCCGATAGTCTAGCAGCAATTCTTAAAGGGTATCGTATTACCTAGTAACTGGGTTGTGGAGGGCAGATAAGCAGTCGCTCCATGTAAAATACTGATATTCAGCTGCATGCGGTTAGACTGGCTGCCGACCCTAACATAGTCGGAAAAGGCTTGACTGATAATCATGATGATGATTTAATGGCTACAAGTCTGATAACCAATCTTACCAAGGAGTATCGTATTATCCAATAACTGGGATGACTTGCAGAAGACCTCAACATACTTGTGAAAAGGTAAACCAAATAATGACGCAATTTCGATACTGTTTTCTTTCAAACCCAAGATTCATCACATCAGTTGTACACCGTTTGTTATTTGTTCGAAAATAAACTGTCATATTTCAATTGAATAGGGAAATAGGTGTCAAAATAAATAACTTTATCTATTTTTATATGCTATTGCAACATTGATAGCTAGGTGTTAGGTAGGTATGTTAGATTTTCGACCTTATCAAGAGCTCACTATGACGAATATTTCGTATCAATTGTTTACCTATCACTCGACTATAATATATAGACTCTAAAAAACGCGGTAAATATTTGTTTACTTAATTTAGAAAATATTGTCATTTTTGTGAAAGATGATATTATAATCTTTTTGGCAAAAAACAGGAGTAAGGATTGAAATGGTGTAGGGAGTGGGCCATAATCCACCGCGCGGGCCCAGTGCGGGTTGGTAGATGTCACATGTCTTCGAATTTTTGGTTCTAAGACATACCGGTTTCCTCACGATGTTTTCCTTCATCGTTTTGAGAGCAGTGGTGATGAAATAATTTACACAAAGTAAAGCGCCTGCTTGGGTTCGTACTGACGACCTACTACTCGTAAGTTGCGGCCGTTAACACTGGGCCACCACTGCTCTCAAATGGTGGCTGATAAGCTTAAAAGAATGGATTTTGTACCGCTTAAGTAAATTCGTCCGGGTTCCGTGTGGTGTCGGACGTATAGAATAGTACCATCCCATTCTTCCCGTGGGTGTCGTAAGAAGCGACTAAGGGAATTGCTAGAGAATGAGCAGCGGCGTTCTCTATGCATTTTACCACCATACTGCGATCGCTAACCCGCCTGCCAAGCATGACGATTATGGCGAACCCACCAAAATTGGGGGAGGCCTATGACCAGCAGTGAACGTCTTTAGGCTAAAACGATGATGATGATGCTGATGATGATATCGGACAAATTTAGATCACGATAAGGTATCATAACGCTTCTTAATTCAATTGAGTAGTCGGATATTTATAACGAAAGACATGTCCTATACTAGTGCGTTTTTTGAAGCCGATGCAGCATCCTATATTTTAACGTTGCGTGTCTCTTCTGATAGTTTTGGTATTTCGGTCACATATTAATGCTCCCAATTGTAAATGGGTTCCACAACTGACCAAATATTTTTGCCGTTACCTTGACGATAAATATTAATTGATGAATCATGTAATCAAATACGAGTAAGTATTATCTTTTTTTTTTTTGAGAATGCCATTTCGGGACATAACATGGCACCCTGAGGGATTCCAGCGCGAACGTTGTGAGGGGAAGACAATTAACTCTCGATGCGATAACCAAAAGTACGATCTAACAAAAAACCTCAGAAAATAAGCACGAGCCGGTCAGGCACACCGAGTAGGTAAAGTTTGTATAATAAGCCGTTGTGACATACTTTGTCGAAAGCCTTCGCTATGTAGAAGAACAACGCTTATTTGCTCTACGATGTGGTAGACTTATTGCACGTACGAATGTTGGGTTCGGAAACAAAACTGCTCGTTGGGGATAAGGCTCTTTGCTTCTGTATATTATATTCTGTATAATCTTTAAGACTGTCTTGAATACTTCTCGCGTAGATTTTGCCAGGAAGACATTAACGAGACTATTGGGACGGTAACTAGTGGGCTCAAACCGATACCGATAATGGTGGCGCAGTTCCCTGAGCATCATGTTCGACCCCTCGGAACGTTCCTCCATAATTTGTTTCTTCTTTAGGGCACGTTGTCGTGTCACATGGTACCGAGTCGTAGAAAGAAAAAGAAAGAAAATACGTTTATACGTTACGTTACGGTTTTACGTAGGGACGAAAGGCCGCGGTCTTCTCACTTATCAGTTCACGTACACGGATTGATGTATCATATATTATTGCCAAGCTATCCATATTTATGCTCGTGGCTGTACCTACTCCAGGAAATATAGTTTCTGACGCATACGGGGAAAAAAGTTTAAATTTATTGCTACATCATCTACCTACCATATTCGTAAATAAATCCTTATCAATGTTTATAAACTATCATAATCTAACTGATAACTCATAATGTTAGTGGATTTTGGATAAGGCTAAAGTCAGTTACTGGATTGATATTTTTACTAAAAGTAATAATGACAAAGGAGGTTGACTTTCTGACGCTATTAAAAAACCGAATCAATTTGTTTCTTTGATGCCTTGGGTTTATTCTGTTAGATATTCAATGCTCGGTTCAACACTAAACATCCGGTGCGTGACAAAATTCCGTCGCCATATTTTGACGTCCGTGCATATATATATTAATTTTTTTATAAATTACGCAGTATAAATTTCATGATGTGATTCAAGGATTGGCGTACTGATGGAGCGAGTAACGTACCTAAATAATAATTATCGTTTGTCACAGACAACAGTGATATATTAATATATTACGGTATTACTACATATTACCTACAGCGAATTATGATTGATAAGATAGAGAATGGAACTGAAAAATTGCATGGAAATAAGATCTATTGCACTATCATGAGGAAAAAATATTAGAAGATTTGATTGCACTGTTTCTTAATTTTATAAATACTAGTGGTTGCACTGAGGTGGACCGTTACTCATTAAAATTTTAATCAACAATACTGTATAAAAAGTTAGCTTGCTGCACTTCTCCATATAAACTTTAACTGAACAAAATTTCATAATAAATAAATAAATAAATATCTTAGGACATTAACACACCGTTATCTGATCCCAAACTAGGCAGAGCCTGTACTATGGTAATCAGACAACTGATAAACGTACTTATATATTTCTAAATACATACATATTATAGATAAATTACACCCAGACACAGAACAAATGATTATGCTCATCACACAAAGATTTGTCCTGGGTGGGAATCGAACCCACGACCCCAGTCTTTGCAGCCAGGGTCACTAACCACTAGACTAACAGGCCAGTCGCTAATCCTCCTTCCGTGTTATTTTCGTAAACGAAGAACAATGTTCTTGCGTCACATATTAATATTTAGATAATTACAGTGGAATATATAGCTGTAAAACAAAATGGCCTTTTGCTCGTAATGGTAAATTTATAACATTATTTTTTATTATATGTTGTTGACATAACTTTTCCTAGGACTTTTGACCATACATTTACATAATCATAATTTCAATATTTTCAACACTCACCTTCAATTAAAGAGTCCAACGAACAATAATACTTGTTGACTGTCTTATAAACTGTCGACTGAACTCTTCCTCCATTATTGTTACTATTGCTGTTGCCAAAGAATTTCAATTCATTGAAAGCATTATACTTTTCGATCTCCGGCTTAATAACCTGCACTATTTCACTTTTCACAATACCCACATAGAACACGGAAACACATATTAAAATTCTAATATTTCCATTCATAACGCAGACACAGAAACGGCGTGAAAACGAAAACGTTGAGCATATCGTCCGCGCATTGAACGTAAGATTAATTAACCCTGATTACGAATGTAATTAAAATAATATTTAGTGATAAGAGTCGATATTTTGGTGATAAATGCTGTGATCGTACTGCTTTTATCGGGTCCTGTCGCAGTGAACACGCGTCTGTGGCGATTATGTAGGTATAGGGTTGCCAGGCGTCCGGATAAAGCCGGACACAGTCAGGCTTTTTGGTTGTGTGTCCGGCCAAATTAGACGATGTCCGGCCGGTCCGGCTTTTTGTTAGGCTTTTCAATTTTGTTCCTTTTTGCCTTGGTTTCCACTCCACCCGCGTCACCTTGTGTCGCTAGCGCAAGCGAGCGAACTAGCACTGTCCTCCCCGCCTTATTACTACTCAATTTTAAAAGAAAATTAGCTTTTAAAGCATGTGTCTGGCAATCAAAAATATTAATTCGTTTATGTTAATTATTTATTTTAACGTTATTTCATTAGTGTTTTGTTTAATTTTGTTTTAAGATTAAATCATTTAAGATTTAACCTTTTTACCCAAATGTCCGGCTAAACTGGCTGGTCTGTCCAGCTTTTCGGTTTTAAGACCTGGCAACCCTATGTAGGTACCAAGCGTAAATGGCGCGTATCTAGGTGATTCTGATTAGATTGTTCGATTTGATCCTTGTGAGCAGATGTTGGCAGCCATACTTATTAAAATGATAGGCCAAATGTTGTGGTATGACAGTTAGTTCACATAAAAATTAAATATCGGCATTTTTTCGCGCATTAGGGCTTCCACGCACGGCTTAGCGTCGGAAGACACTCTCATATTGAGTTGAGTCGAGCTACACGATTAGTGACAAATTGCGTGCACTGACTAGACAGGTCCATTCATTCTGTGTGGTTCTTTCCTCAAAAGATCTTTGTTTTTGTTTCGGCCTTTCTGCTCAGATTAGTCAGATAGGAACCGACCTCATCTAGTTTTAACAATATCATTGACGTTGTAAAAGTGTTTGTACAAACCTACTAACAGAAATAAAATTTATTATTAAATTTGATGGATTTACCCAAAGCCTACGTAAATTATTGCAAATCTAATAGAACTCAATAGATAACTTCCTTCAAATCCGAAATTGAACCTGAATGAAGGCCCTTAGACTCACTATATCAACTTCGCAGTGTAATGAGTAAGGTCTTAAATCAATAAGAACAGAACAACAACAGTGAAAACTAAATCTGACAAAATAAAAACAAAAACAAAATCAGCCTCTCACCGTACCAAAAGTCCAATAAAAACGTCAAATATCCGAAGTTTATGACGCACAATAAACGAACTCATACCTACATAACGAGGATCTACATAAGTGAATAATTAATAGAACCTTCTCGAAACCGGTTCTCCCTATAAAAACGGTTCCGATCACCCTTTTGATCTCTAGAACCCTCATTAGGGCTACTTAAACATTATTATGGGCCATTATAATCACGCCTCGTTCAAAGATGTGGTAACTTATGGACCATAGACTATGCTCTATGGATTTATGGGAGGTGATAATGCATAGTTTATGGTCGTTGCGACGTTTTATAATGTTTTGTTTTATATGTGTTATAAATTAAGATGTGTGAAGAGGTATTCTTAGACAATAGTTTTATTTCTTGATGATTTTAAACCCATATCAAAATTATATAACCAAAACAGTATCAACAAATTACTAAAATCGTTTCAATACAGATATTAGAAAACCACAACGAGTTAGCACATTAACACACCTTTATAAAGAAACCACGAAACACTAACCAGCAGATCAATCCAAGATGGCCGCCAAACTGCTTCTATTTACCGCACTACTGTCATTATCTGGGATCCTAGTACACGCCCGTGCTCGTGGTAGCTTCAGCATAGGAAACGCTTTTGGCTCCCATCTAATATACCACGAGACGCACCACAAATACCCAATCCCACTTATGAGAAGAGATGAAGATTTTACCGTGGAAGGAGTAAACAATGAAATTATCGAATCTGTGATTGTGAACGATTTAGAAGGTACTGGTCTAAGCTATATCAAAGATGGCGGAATCGGACAGCACAATGTGACCATACATTTGGAAAGTCAACGAGGAGATGGGTATAAGTTTCTTGTTGAAGTTTATGCTATTTGATTTGGTTGTGTTTAAATAAATTGTTGAGTGAATTGTTTCAATTGTTTTATTGTGACTAGCGTTAGAGAGGAAGTATTTATATGAGTTCATTTATGTTCAAATATACGCATTGTTTACGTAAGTAACGCACCTGTCTCACTAGTAGTAATGAATTATAGGAGGAAGGCCCTTGTGTCTGTTACACAGTTTACACTACAACAGACACAGACATTTTACTGTGTCCTGAAACCTAAAATTTTTTGAGCGAGAAAATCTTTGAGTTGATAGCCAATAATCGCTTACTCGTTGGCGATTGAAAATTTGACTTATTTACGTACCTGCAGAGCTTTTAGCTAAGTTATAACAGCTGGACAGGTCGATCGATCAGGTTAATCTAAATTTGCCATGGGTGAATATCTTCATATACTTAAAACCGTCCGTGCCTCGGACAGCTCGTTACACCGTTGATCCTGGCTGTCATTCACAAATGTTAGACAGGTGTAACAGGTCGGCAGAAGTCCGAAAGTCTGGCAACCAGTCTTTCCATGGGGTATCGTATTACCCATTTACTGGTTTGTAGAGCTTAGATAGATAGTTGCTCCATGTATAATTAATGTGTCAAAGGACTCGACTCCCCGAGTCGTACTTTTAAAGACTCGACTCAATTATGCAAGACTCAGTGTGCTCAACAGACTCGGAGTCTAGAGTCAAGCCGAGCCCGAGTCATTTAACAGCCACTCGAGTCTGAAAAAGGATCGAGTCTTAAAAAAGGACTCGAGTCTTAAAATGAATTCGAGTTTATGAATAACTGGTCAGATTTTTTTGTACGCATAATTACATCATAACCACTAATTTGACCTTCCATTCGACTCTTTTCGAATGATGAGCTACAAGTCTCATCTTCATGCTCCGACTTTTTCTTTAAGACTCGAGTCATTTTTAGAACTCGAGTCCTTTTTAAGGCTCGAGTGCTTGACTCTAGTCTTCGAGCCTTTTGAGCACACTGAGTCCTGCATAATTGAGTCGAGTCCTTAAAATTACGACTCGAGGACGCGAGTCCTTTGCAATACTATGTATAATACTGGTACTCAGCTGCATCCGGTTAGACTGGAAGCCGACCACAACATAGTTGGGAAAAGGCTGAGCAGACGATCATAAGTTTGACACCTCCTACTAGAACGATTTCAACAAATGTGGCGTCATTCGATTTGTCTTGCTTCAAATTGTAGGCGCTTTTGACATTTAGATCTAACCAACACATCTTTATAGATCACATAGCATCATCATCATATCAGCCGGAAGACGCCCACTGATACATATAAGCCTCCCCAAAAAGAGGGCTTTGTCATAATCGCCACGCTTGACAGACGGATTGGCAATCGCAGTATTGTGGTAAAATGCATAGAGTACGCTGCTGCCCATTCTCTAAGTAAGTCCCTTGATTGCGTTTTACGACACCCACTGGAAGAAATGGGATGGTGCTATTCTTTACGTCCGGCATCACGCGAAACTCTTTATAGATCATCAACCCATAATCTGACATCACTTTTTCTTGCAGCTTTGCGTCAGCAGTCAGTTCTCCTTCCCTTCCCCCTTCTCTCTTTACTCGACACCATTGTCTTTTCGTGTCATGTCTTGCCAAGACACGTCTTTGTTTTCTCACTGGACACGGCTCCTACGGGAAGTTCCTATTCCGAATACGGCGGGAGGAAACGCCTAGGTGTTTCCACTGTTTGGAGTCCCTGGAGGGCACGGTGGAGGTGTACCCTGCCTGGGCGGAACACCGCCGCGTCCTCGTGGAGGTGATCAGCGGCAGTGATCTCTCGCGTCCAGCCCTGATGCAAGCCATGGTACGGAGCAAGAGAGCATGGGAAGTCGTCACCTCCTTCTGCGAAGCAGTACTGCTCGCGAAGGAGGAAGCAGATCAGGTCAGGGAGAGGCAGTCTCTACGCCCTCGCGCTCCTAGAGGTCGCAGGAGGAGACGCCCCGGGCGTCGGCCACTGTAGGCGCGGGCTTGTGAGCAGCGAGCAATGGGTAGCTCGCCGCCCGGTAAGGACCAGGCCCGTCGATGGCGCGTAGTGTTCCACTGTTATGATTCCATTGCTTTGGCTTTAGGTCTTTGGTTTTTATGGGTGGGAGATCATCAAATGACGTCTCTCTCTCTGGGCAGAGAGGGAGGGGTGTCAGACTTTTACTGACTAAAAGCCACCCGTGTTCCTTCAGTTGCCTGTGCCAGGGCCACGGTTGCCTGTGTAAAGACCTAAAGCCAAATCAATGGAATCATAACACGAACTTCCAATAACCAATTATAATTATCAGGCTCACCGACGGAATCAAATTAACCATCAATTAATTATTACTAGAGATATTGAACGTTAATTAATATCGCATTCATTAATTACATTAATATTTTATTACGTAGTTGTATATCCATTGTTTTTTGATTATTACAATCATCATCTGCTTAACCTATTCCCAAGTATTTTAGAGTCGGCTTCCAGTCTAACCGGATGCTGACTGTCTTTTTAAAAGAGCAGCTACCTATCTGACCTCCAAACTCTGCCTTTCTCGGATCAACTGTGATGGTGGCACTCATCATTATCCTGGACATAAGCCTCCCCCAAGCTCCGTTACTTCGACCGGTTTTGTGCTTCCCGCATCCAGTGGATTCCTGCGGTCTTCACAATGTCATCGGTTCACTAGGTACAATAAATAGTGGTAAACTAGCTACTAGAAACAAAACAATTATCTTAACGAAACAATTTATTCAAACACAACCACATCAAATCGCGTACACTTCAACAAGAAACTTGTATCCGTCTCCCCGTTTACCTTCTAAATGTATTTTCACTTCTCTCTGCCCAATACCGCCTTCCATCATATATCCCAAACCATGGCCTTCCAAGTCATTCACAATCACTGCTTGAATAATTTCATCATTGGCTGCTTTCACGGTAAACTCTTCGTCTCTTTTGATTAATGGTATAGGGAACTTATGGTGAGTTTCGTGGTAAATCAGATGTGCACCATAAGTGCTTCCTATGGAGAAGCTGCCACGACTATTGGCTTGTACTAGGATCGCAGAGAATGACAGAAGTGCAGTAAAGACAATCAGTTTGGCGGCCATCTTGGAACAGTGTGTTGGTTGAAGAGGTTTTCGCTTGCTTTATAAAGGAGTGTTAATGTGATAATGCGTTGTGGTTTTGATAACTAATAGTCTTGTACGATTTTGACAATTTGTGAATTCTGGTTATGGTAATGTTAGTATGACCTGCTTCCCTAAATGGATCACAATTTTGGCTTACAAAAAGGATGATAATTCCGCAAATAATTTATGAATGATAGAATTAAAATATGTCATGTATGACTTACCATCTTTATAGACCAAGACCTCTCCGTACCGCAGAAAGCACGTGATTCCGGCTGTCTTTCGTGAATCTTTGGCAGCCTAAACTGGTCGTGAGAAGGCCGAAATTCTGACAACCAGTCTTAGCAAGGGGTATTGTGTTATCCAGGAACCTCAGTTCGGAATTTCGGGTTTTTTTTCGGTTTCGGAATTTCTGGTTGTTTTGGTGGCTGGTGGATTGTGGAGCTCAGTTCTATGTAAAATACTGGTAATCAGATACATCTATTTATTTATTTCATATAACAATTCGCATTGTGTTTGAATTTTGTAGTACATTAATTAATATTTTACAGCTAAAGGCTGACACCAAGACAAATCTCTGGCTCTTGTGATACAGCAATTCCTAGTACAGACGCCAGCATATCAAGCTCGCCGAAACTGACAAATTTTCCCAATCAATCTTGAACCTAATGCTGTAGCGATAAAGTTGAAAACCTATTAAAGACATTTGACAGATAGTAGTAGCTTTATGTGCTGGCGTCTGTACAAGAGCCGGGGCCACAATGATGTCTATAACCTGAAGTGAAAAACAAATAAATAAATAAAATTCAATTAATATATAGATAAAGGCTAGGCAGATGATTATGATCGGCGACAAGTTTTTTTTTATGTTTCAATATATGTATTAATATCACCAACAAATAAATTTTATCATACTCAAGAGCACATAAAACAAACAAACAATTTTTAAGCAAATTAAAATCTTCACAAACGTGTAATTAATATGAAATTGTTATCAAACATTTGCACAGTCCGGCCTGCTGCTGTAACGGGGAATCCATTTCGCTAATTAGTTTGCACAAATTAAACCTTAACTCAATGCATTAAGGGCTATATTCGAAAGACTTGTTAGGTCATTTCGTAGACTGTATTATGACCTCTTACTGCCTCTTAAGTACTTGATACGTATTGCTGGAACTGTCCACGATGAAACTCCAATATCAAACGGCGCAGATAATAATTATACTAGCTTTTGCCAGCGACTTCGCCCATGTGGAGGTCGGAAAGTAGGTACGAACGGGATAAAAGTTTCATAAGTGTTCATTCAAGTTATAAACTATCAGTATGTCCATACAAATCCGTCCGGCCGTTTTTACGCAATTTAGTTACAAACATGCAAACTTTCAGATTTATAATAATAGTAGGATTACCCTTATTGGGATTGAGAGCTAAATATTTGTACCGTTTGGGGCTGAAACACCCGACCCGTGTGATGATTTTTTTTTCTTGATGCTGTACTCTGAACTCTCTTATTTACATAATTTTCATATAAATAAGTAATTCATCATCAGCCACTGCTGGGACACAGGCCTCCTCTCGGTGAGAGAGGGAGTGGGCCTTAATTCACCACGCGGGCCCCGTGCGGGTTGGTAGATGTCACACGAATTTTTGGTTTGAAGACGTGCCGGTTTCCTCACGATGTTTTCCTTCACCGTTTTGAGAGCAGTGGTGATGAAATAATTTACGCAAAGTAATGCGCCTGCTGGGGTTCGAACTCACGATCTACTACTCGTAAATCGCGGCCTTTACCACTAGGCCACCACTGCTCTTATCTTATAAGTAGTTATAAATTCATGTTAATGATGTAGGTAACTCATATTTTTGTAAATTATACATAATTTAAAATTGTTTCCTTTGAGTTGGGAATGGACAACTGGCTTCATACTTCTAACTGACCGACTTCTTGACAAGTCATAGTGCCAGTAAATGGTTTTAATTGAGCTCAACGTTTTGTGTTTGAGTGAGATAGACTGGAGGCCGAACCCGACATAGTTGCGAAACGGCCTAGCAGATTGACTCACTTCCCGTACTCATTTAAATAGAGGGGAATATAATGATCCTCAATGAGTGCCATACCGATCGTTGTCCTCCGCAAAGGGCCTCAGCTAAACTTGACTAGTATAATTATGTTCCGAAAGTGTCTGCTGATGAAAGTGGTAACCAACAGTGTTCAGCTCCAATTCTTACGCATTCACTCAAGGAAAATAGTTACACATCTATATAAATAAAATAAAGTTGTGTTAGTTACACTATTTATAACTCAAGAACGGCTGAACCGATTTGGCTGAAAATTGATGGGCTTAGAACCAGGAGACGGGCATAGGATACTTTTTTTATCCCGTTCAACTATAAAGGGGAAAGATTTGTTTGAACGCGCTAATCTCCGAAACTACTGGTCCGAATTGAAAAATTCTTTTGGGTTGGGTAGCCTATTTATTGAGGAAGGCTAAAGGTTATATTACATCACGCTACAATCAAAAGGAGCGGAGCAGCAACGAAAACTGGCAGGCAATTCGATGCGATGGGAAGGGTTACGGGAGCAAAAATTTGTCGCGGACGAAGTCGCGGGCAGAAGCTAGTTAATCTATATTTATGAGGTTTTAACTTCATGTTAAACCACTTTTTCCAACAATATCGAATAACATTAGATATTAAATTCTACTTAAGTAACGAACAAGAAGCCCCGTGTGCTGTCGGATGTTAAGAATACCACCATCCTATTTCTTCCCATAGGTTGTCGTAAGAGGCGACTAAGGGACTTACTCGAAAATGGGCAGCAGGGTCCTCTATGAATTTTACCACCATACTGCGATCGCCATCCCGCCTGCCAAGCGTGGCGATTATCGAAACCCCCCCCCCCCCCCAAATTTGGGGAGGCCTATATCCAGCGGTGAACGTCTTACGGCTTAAATGACGATGGAAAAGAAATAATCGACAAAAATTAAGGTTATAAAATTAACCTCAATACTTAGCTAATCTTTCCACTTTCCAGCATTAAAAGCCACTAATTTGTCCGCGACTTCATTCACGAAATTTCTTGTTTTACGATACAATATAAATCATGTACCATCAGATCGCCCGCCTGCGATAATAAAATGCCATTGTCTAAAGCTGCCCAAATCTTTTAGTATTATCATCATATCAGCCGAAAGACATTCACTGCTCGACATAGGTGGGGGTTGCCATAATCGCCACGCTTGGTAGGCGGATTAGCGATCGCAGTATGGAGGTAAAATGCACAGAGAACGCTGCTGCCCATTCTCTAGTAAGTCCCTTAACCGCCTCTTACGAAACCCACGGAAAGAAATGGGACGGTGCTATTTTCACGTGGAACCTTTTATTAATCCGGAAATCTTTTAGTATGTCAACCCTCTTTCAACTTCTATCATTAGCTGCTCAATACTCACGTTATCTTCAGTAGTCTCCGTAGAAGGACGTCCTTCTCGCGAATCATCAGCAAGTATGCTTCGGCCACGTTAATACTCATTAAATTTGTTGTAAACAATGGCACGGGATGGAGCTTCGTCATGAAATGCTAATTGAAGTCTATAGTAACATTGTTATTGAGTAAAACTGCAACGAAAGTCGCAATAAATCATTGAGCAAATTTTTTCCTCTAGAAAAATCCTTTTTAGGGTTCCGTTGCCAAATGGCAAAAAACGGAACCCTTATAGATTCGTCATGTCTGTCTGTCCGTCTGTCTGTCTGTCTGTCTGTCTGTCTGTCCGTCCGTCCGTATGTCACAGCCACTTTTCTCCGAAACTATAAGAGCTACGCTGTTGAAACTTTGTAAGTAGATGTATTCTGTGAACCGCATCAGGATTTTTACACTAAAATAGAAAAAACATAATAAATTTTGGGGTTCCCCATACTTAGAACTGAAACTCAAAAATTTTATTTTCATCAAACCCATACGTGTGGGGTATTTATGAATAGGTCTTCAAAAATGGTATTGAGGTTTTTAATATCATTTTTTTCTAAACTGAACAATTTGCGCGAGAGACGCCGAAAATTGGTTTGAACGAGATCCAGTAAGTAGTTTTTTTTTAATCTATACTATAATATTATAAAGCTGAAGAGTTTGTTTGTTTGTTTGTTTGTTTGTTTGTTTGTTTGTTTGATTGAACGCGCTAATCTCAGGAACTACTGGTCCGAATTGAAAAATTCTTTTTGTGTTGGGTAGCCTATTTATCGTGAAAGGCTATAGGCTATATAACATCACGCTACAACTAAGAGGAGCGGAGCAGTAATGAAAAATGTTGCAAAAACGGGGAAAATTTATTCCTTTTGAGAGTTTCCGTTGCGTGCGCTGCGTAAACGGTTAAAGTAACGCAAAAATCATGTATGACGGAATTGTTCCTTTTAAAAAGTTCTAAAAAAAAGTCCGAGAGTGCATATGTCTATCTTTTAAGGTTGACTCACTATAACTCAAAAGGAGCGAGCAGCAACGAAAAATGGACGAAAACTAGCAGGCAAATCGATGCGACGGGAAGGGTCAGGGGAGCAAAAATTTGACGCGGACGAAGTCGCGGGCAGAAGCTAGTACGTCATAAATCGTAAACCGCAATTTACCTTTCATTCAATCAACTCAGATATAAAAATTTAAAAAAAAACATTTAATTTCATAAGCATAAACCTTATACATAAACCGAGGATACCTACAGGTTTGTACGGAACCCTCGGTGCGCGAGTCCGACTCGCACTTGGCCGGTTTTTCCTTCGACGCACGACAGACATTTTTTAAATTGCCGCCTATTTTTAAAAACAAATGACATATGAAATTATTACTTTTCTTTAGATTTTCAAAGAATTCCTAATTCAAAATTGAAATAAATTTTTCATCAGCTGCTTTTCTTACTGGCCTATCCTAAAAATGTTAAGTGTGACCCCCGTATACAGGGCGTCCCACGGATATGCCACATGGAGGGAAAGTACCTTGAATATTGTAGATGGAACATTTTATTGAAACAAGACATTATTTCAATTTAAAAAACAATTTGAACTGCATTCATAGATATTTAAATAATTGCATGGTTGAACCGGGAATCGAACCCGTTACACGAAAAAAATAATCATACTGTAGTTTTATAATACCGATCGAAAGGCTTAATCATAAGGATTATTTTTTGCTAAATAACATAGTGTCAAAAATAAAAGGAAGACCATGAAATTGAACATTTTTAATACAAAATTAATAAATTTATCAAAAGCTCGAAATGAGTCCCTTCCTGTTGAATACAAAGTCGCACTCTTTTGATTATTTCGCTTCCTGTCGATTTTTAACCAACGAAAAAAAAAGGAGGAGGTTATCAATTCGACGCGTATATTTCTTTTTTTTTTATGTATGATCACGCATAACTTTGTACATGGTAGTCCGATTGTGACAATTCTTTTTTTATTGGAAAGGGTATACTCCCAAGGTGGTCCCATATAAATTTGGAAAACTAAATCGAACCCTAAGGGTCGGAAAACAGGGGATGATTGATTGTTCACTCACTGATTGTAATGTATAACCACGCATAACTTTATACAGAGTAGTCCGATTTTGATAATTCTTTTTTTGTTGGATAGGGTATACCTTGCCAAGTATTATTAGTACATTAAAGTCACAAAAAATTATAAAATAAAAACTTTTTAACAAAAAATTAAACCGCCGAAAAAACTGAAAAGCAAAAAATAATAAACCTTAAAATTTTGAGTCGGCGCTGAAAAATCAATGAACAAAGATCACTCAAAGCGTCGACTCATAAGTTTATTATTTTTTGCTTTTCAGTTTTTTCGGCGGTTTAATTTTTTGTTAAAAAGTTTTTTGATTTTGTTGTGGTGGATATTTTTATATATTTTTTTTTAATCAGCCAGCCGAAAGACGCGTAAATTATTTTGTCCATTGCAATCAATGGACAAAATAATTTACGCATCTTTCGGCTCAGGATACGGCTCGATTTGTTGCATACAACCTAGACCAGGTACACCAATTAATTATCTCTTTATCATTTTATCATCACTTAAATTATAATAGGGAAATGATGCGTACAAATAAATGTACCCACTTGGGTACATTTATTTGTAATATGTGCTTATGATAATGTCAGTTGTATCTCCTTACGGCAATGTCAGCTTTTCATTTTTCTGAACAAAACACATCAAATGTTCAAATTCATGGTTTTCCTTTTATTTTTAACAGTATGTTATTTAGCAAAAAATAATCCTTATGATGAAGCCTTTCGATCGGTATGATAAAACTACAGTATGATTATTTTTCTCGTGTAACGGGTTCGATTCCCGGTTCAACCATGCAATTATTTAAATATCTATGAATGCAGTTCAAATTGTTTTTTAAATTGAAATAATGTCTTCTTTCAGTAAAATGTTCCATCTACAATATTCAAGGTACTTTCCCTCCATGTGGCATATCCGTGGGACGCCCTGTATAGCCATAGAGCAGATGAAATGAAACAATTATCTACATAATAATATTATATTCTAAATAATATAAACGACGGTATATTATAACTTTTAAAGTCAAGATTAACATGATTGTACCTACACTACAGGGAAACTATACTCGTCTTTCCTTGGACCTATGTGACTGGTCTGTCAAGTGCAAACGCAATTGTGTATCACTCAGAAAAATAAATATGACTAATATCACACTGATACAATGATCACAATATTTTCCTAAACAAATATGGAGATAACAATTCTTAGTACTCATTAAACAGATAAATGTATTGATGAAACTGTTCGAAGTATTGTCTCAAAATTCTCCGGGATTACCCAATAAGATGGGTCTTATTTCAAGAGCATAAAGTTTATATTTGAATGGTTATCGATTAGGTGTCCATAGATATGATTGTGACCTCCGCAGCCTTGATACGATCGTTCGCTCGGGTTTTAAACAATATTAGGATGGGATTATATGGGAACGGAAAGTTGAGTTGAGAACAAGTTTTTTAAATATTTTGTTTTTTTCAATCACTCGTTTAAGTACAGGTGTATTTTGTTGGGGTGTACTACGTGAGCTCGACAAATGAATGTGCGAATAACACTTGTGCGACAAATCTGTACTGCGACTCACAATAGTTCGAATGCACGCTTGTGCGACACACTCGAGGTTTCGTATTACACTCGGTTAGGTTAGGTTAAAACTGTGATCTCCTACGAAACGACTAGATTCAGTGTGTCGCACAAGCGTGCATTTGAAGTATGGTGAGTCACAGTACAGTTTTGTCGCACAAGTGTTATTCGCACATCGATTTGTCGAGCTCACGTAGTCAAGGGCGGATCCAGCTTTAGTCACATAGTCGTGGTCAAGTCACAAGAAGTTATAATTTAATTTTCTTCTTCTTCTTCTTCTTGGCGTATCGATAGCAATCTAAATAGAATTAGCCCAGAATTTGGCTACGAGCTTAGCATTTTCAGTAGCGTCCATCAACTCCTGTGGCGTGCAAACAACAGGACATGCTGGACAAGATATCAAGTGCCTCATCGTTTGTGGGATAGCACCACATTTACACTCCAAGGCTGAGTCATCTATAAATCTCCACCTGTACAGGTTTTCTTTACTGCGGCCTACCTGAGTCCGGAGTCTATTTAAAGACTTCCATGGAAGCCAAGGCAATTCGTGTCCAGTTGCGAGATGTTCGCCTTGTTGCCACAGGTCTAGTCTTTCCTTAGACTGTTCGCCAGTAAGCGGGAGAACACACTTCAGAAAGCTGTTGTGGCTTTTCAGTCTTTGTGACACGAGGATTTTGTCGTGCATAGGGTGTCGTGTGTCAGAAACCATCTTGGCTCTTTCAGTTGAGCTTGCCACTGCTCTGCGGATTTTTGGTGGTGCTATTTCAGGCAATGGATTTAGAATTTGCACCGGGGTCGGTTTGAGGCACCCGGTAATGTTCCGGCACGTTTCATTCAGAGCTGTATACACTAACTTTGCATGGGCTGAACGACTCCACACAGCGCAGGTGAATTCACCTGCAGAAAAAGATAGCGCCAGCCCAGTAGTCTGCAAAACGTCAGGCGAAGCACCGCACTCTGACAAGTCGCTGTAGGAGATTGTTGCGAGAGTTCTGCTTGATGTTCTTGCAGTTTTTGCTGAATGTTAAAGACCTATCCAGAGTAACGCCAAGATATTTTGGGGAGTTGCTGTGCTCAATGGGCACCCCACCCCAAACTCTGTTAAGTTTGCGACCCGTTTCTCTGTTGCGAAGATGCAATACGCAAGACTGCGTTTTGCTCGGATTTGGTTTCAGAGAGTTTGCGTTGTAGTATGACGTTAAGTCACTAACAGCTTCTGACAAGTGAACCTCGGCGTTTTCAAAGGTGTTGGCCTGAGAGGTGAGGGCAAGATCGTCTGCATAGAGGAAGTGGAACGTATTTGGGCTCGATGGTTGGTCGTTCGTTTAAATATTAAAGAGGAGCGGTGCCAAGACACTACCTGGCGGTAGGCCGTTTTAAAATTTAATTGAAATATAATAAATTTAATTTTTATATTACATAAAAGTGAAAAGTAGGTATTTTGTTAATGTATGTATAGTCTGGCAAAAACGGGTAGAAACGGCAACTAAAAGGGCATTGACCAACTTCTATGGGACTTTGGCCACTCATAAACAAACAGTTCTGCTAATAATATATGATTGATTTAATAGTTCTTATCAGTAAGAATGCCAATATAAACCTAGTTTTTATATCAAGATTTATATTTAGATAATTTTTAACATTTTATTAAAATTGTTTATGCTTATAAAAAACCTTCCTTTAGATGTGCCAAGTTCATCAGGCTGAACCTTGGTCCATGAAAGTGCCGGGGTCATTAGAGAATCCATTTAGAAACAGCCAAAGTAATCGCAATAAAACTTACAAAACAGCACTCACGATGCAGAAAAAAAGTGAATGAAGTTATCATTCACTTTGTTTTTTTTTGCACTCGTCATTTTGACAATTAACACAACGTTTTTAAAACACTGTGTTGCCAAATATTAAAAAAAAAAGATAATTGTATCGATACATATGGAATCGATTATTGTTTTATAAGTTCTTCAGGTATAATGCACTCTTTAATTCATCATTTTTAACTCTTTAATTATTTATATCGTATAATATTGTATTTTTTAATTATATGACTAAATGAAACCTGCGTTAAATACAGTGGAGAGATTACCACTTTAAATCGATTTGAATTTATTGTTTATGCAGTTTTTTGGCAACACTGAAGTCATCATAAAAAATACCAAAAAAAAAAAAGATTTTTTACAGTGCTTATTCATACAAAGTTATTAGCATCAGATATTTACTAAAATAGAATTAAAATTATTGATCGAAAAGCTGCTATACAAAAATGTAATTTCATTTTTGTATAGCAGCGTGTTTAAAAATGGCCAAGTTTGGACAATTCCCTTTGTTTGGGAGTTCGTCACTGTTCTTTTCGATGCGTTCGTTCCAGAATAATGCGTTTTTATACAAAATATTAATTTATAATAAAATTTATGAAATATTGGTGCCGATTCTGTTTTACACGAACTAAACTACCTCTAAAATTCCTTACTTTTGGCTATGAGAATTGTAACGCTATTCTGCAAGAAAAAATCTCTAAATTAAAAAATTATTTTGACACGACTAAAATTGAATTTGACAATCGCGAATCAACGTGGTATTTTTTTTCTTTTGGCTTCGCAACGTAGTACTTGTGTGCGCTACGCAATGAATTTTTTGAGAGATGAAGGCGCGCGGAAGGGGGCAGCCTGGACGTGTTTTATATGGAATTTTTCACTTTTTGTTTGAAAAATATAAAAAAAATATTACCCACGTGTTGAGATTTATATGTATAGGGGTTTAATAAAGGGGGTCGAAAATTTCATTATTTTTGCGATAGGAAACGCCATTTTCGAGATTCAAGCAAAAGAAAAGGAAAAAATACAGTCCTGTTTTTGCACGTGAAGGTGAGGTGTTAGTTTGAATTTTAGTTCATTACCACTAGTTTTATTCCACACCTTTTTAATCGCGATTAAAAATAGACTTAGTTAAAATAAATTATTATAGTCAACATTTTTGGTGAAAACCGGCAAACTCAGAATAGCAAAATTGTCATTTTCACTAAACTAATAACTCAGTGCAATCTTAGTGCTGTAAAACTAAAATATAGTTAAGTTGTGTCACTTTAGTCTATTTTAGAATAGGAAGTCGTCGTTTGACAGGAATAAACCAAATTTTAGTGATTTTTAGTTTAGTTTAGAGAATTTTGTAACAACAGAATCGGCACCATTGAAGGTATTTACATAAAATCGTGGTATTGTGACAAAAAATACATCCTTACTTAAAACCATTACCTATGTTTAACAATTTTAAATAATGGTCCACGGTGGACCCAGCCCAGGGGGGGGTCATGACCCCCATGACCCACCCCCTGGATCCGCCCTTGCACGTAGTACACTCATTTTGTTGAGATTTATTTAACACAATGTTCCAAAAACAAAATGAATATTTGTGCAAAAAAAACCGTACTAAAATTTGTTTATTTCCCAGATCGTAGAACCTAACATGCAATTTAGCTTTGTCCATTTTTCTGGCTTTAGCGACCTAAAAAAATCCCAATACCAATTTACTGTCCAAAAGTATTTATTTATTTATTACTAGCTTTTGCCAGCGGCTTCGCCCGCGTGGAGGTCGGAAATTATCCCGCGGGAACATACTACAGGGATAAAAAGTAGCCTATGTCCTTTCTCAGGCTCACTATCTGTGTACCAAATTTCATTTAAATCGGTTCAGTAGTTTTAGCAAGAAAGCGAGACAGACAGACAGACAGAGCTGCTTTTGCATTTATAATATTAGTGTGGATTAGTGTGGATTATCCCTCAAATAACAATATTATCAACAACAGTCATGTAAACACAGTCTTAAATAAACGAACAATTGACCTCTGCACTAAATATCAGTCAGTAACGATTTGCTCTCGCGTCGACACGTATTTACAAAGAATCATGTATAAAATCTTATTATTATGTGCCGTCATATCGACGGCCCACTGCAGAAGTGTCATAGTTGGACAAACTTGGGAACAAAATGGCGTAAAGAAAGTTTACGAGACAACCGTTGATGCCAGTGGATTTCCTCTTCTGAAGAGAGAAAAATTCGTCACTTTCGAGTACCCTATTGGAGATGCAAAGATCAAAGGAATTGCTATCAAGGACATGGATAATGGATTAGCAGAACCATCGATTACCTTGGGAGGTCTAGGATTTAACTACGTGAACCTCAAACTGAAGAGCCAAAGGGGATCTGGTTTTAACTTTCTCATTGAAATCTACGCGTGATTTTGTGACGATTTTTTTCGTGTACCAACTTTTCAAGATTCGTTCGTTGTGCCATTTTAAAAGTTCAATATTTGCTGATAATGGACATTGTGAAGCGGTGTTGTACGTAAATATGTATGCTGAATGTTATTATCGTGTATGTTTTATAATATTTTGATAAGTTACTGATTGTCCGTGATGCATGTGTACAATTAATTACAGATTTCAACAATACAAGCGTTTGTTCTTTAATATATTACTCTTTTTACTGCAATCATTATCTATACTAATATTATAAAGCTGAAGAGTATGTTTGTTTGTTTAGTTGAACGCGGTAATCTCAGGAACTCCTAGTCCGAATTGAAAAATTCTCTTTGTGTTGGGTAGCCTATTTATTGAGAAATGTTATAGGTTATACTACCTAATGTTACCGTCACAATGATGCCGATTCTTTTGTTCACCACCTAAACTAAAATAAAATGATTTCTATCTCTTACTGACAGACAGCGAAAAAAAAAGACAAATGACGCTTTAGTACTGTCAAATGAAATAACATCTCGATTGCCTTGAATTTGGCGTGATTTTAAGCATGAAAATCTTAGTTCAATTAAAGGCAGCCGTCTCTGTATTGTATCATGAGAAGGAAAAGGTAACAATAACCTAAATTAAGTGTAGTGTGTGTGTAGTAGATGCATAACAGAATCAACACAAATAAGTTATTAAGCATATTTCCAAACAATAAAATTAAGGTAAATCCGCCACTAAACTCCATGTAAACGCCTTCTAACACCGGTGAGCTAAATTACTGACCACTTGACCTTTCCCTCCTGCATATCAATCCGTCTCATTCACACACTGGCACAAAACAACACAGTAGGACTACAAGACTCACTGAGAACACTCCTCGATCAAAATGTTTAAAGAAATCATTTTGGTTTCCGCTGTTATAGCCTTAGTTCAATCCGACAGTGTATATGTAGGCAATCTCTATGATCAAACAGGTTTGATCCGCAAGGTTTATGACAAAATGGTCGAGGCCACATCTATACCCTTGATAAAGCGGGAGCAAGAAGTGTTCTTCGAGTATCCAGCAGGAGATCAGAAGATAAAAGGGATTGCTATCAAGGATTTGGCTGAGTCGAAGGCGGAAGCCTCGATAACTCGTGGTGGACTGGGCTTCGGATTTGTCAATATAAAGCTCAAAAGTGAAAGAGGTTCCGGATTTAAGTATTTAATTGAAATCTTTGCGTAAACTTGTGTGATGTGTTTTTAAAGTTTAATACTCATCAAGCCGGTTAAAAACAGTGTTTGTTAAAAAAATAAGGAAGTGTGACACCGTGACTTGTTCTCTCTGTAATTAAATATTATTGTGTTAAGTATTTGGTTTTATTTCGTTCTCAGTTCTCAGTTGGTGTTCCAATGTTTTTGTTGTTGTATGTAAGACGCCAACACATCAAGCTACTACAATCTGTCAGATTTCTTTGATAGATTTTCGACTTTATTTCTAGAGCATTAGGTTCAAGGTTCATTGGGAAAAATTGACAGTTTCGGGTAGCTTGACCTGGTGGCGTCTGTACATATGTCTCGCGCTATCTATAATATTTTTTTCATGGATAGGGTATACCTAAATGGTGGTTCTATATAAATTTTATTGAATTTGCGTGGAAAGTTTTTGTGTTAGAGTCGATACTAGGTACGTAGGTATTTAATCCACTTGACGACGATGGTCTGGTACTTCCTAACATACTAAGTAGTGGTATACAAATGTGTGTGGGTTAGGTACCATGACTAAAACGATAAAATAATAATGTTTTGCAAAAAATTAACAACGAATTTCCGAAAAAAAAAAAAACACCTCAAAGCGAAAAATAACTCAAATTTTAGAATCATCGAATCTACATATTTTTTTTTTACATTAAACACATCACAATCAGAGCACCGCTCTCAAAACGGTGATGGAAAACATCGTGAGGAAACCGATCTAGAACCAGAAATTCATAGATATATATTATGACACTACCACAGCCCACTCCTTCTCACAGAGAGGAGGCCTGTGTCCCAACAGTGGTTTCATAGGCTGATTGTGACACATAAACCGTCTGGAATAAGTGCTGTTAACGATTACCACATCAAAATACATTGAGTAGTTTAGGAGATCTAAGTGGTCCCACAGACAGGAAAAATGACCTTATTTAACCTTATAGATGTTGTCACGGTCCTCGGTTCTCGATCTGACCTCGAACTGTCTGTTTTTTATCGGAAGTAGGATATATTTTACACTTTATTTGCGAAACAGCAATTGTGTTATACATGTGTAGCAAATATTCATTTCAATGTCCTCTTACATAAAATTGTTTATACAATTGATAATTTACGTAGATAGAAAATATAATACTGTTTACTTAGATGTCTTTAAAATTCATAAATTTATAATTGTGTTTTTCGTGTTTCCATCTGCTTTTTAGTTCCATGTGGTGCCAGACTTAAAGAATTGCACCATCCCATTTCTTCCCGTGGGTGTCAGAGAATGAGCAGCAGCGTTCTGTATGCAAATATTTGTCATCAAATCATCACTCGATTGCGATAAAGTATGCTCTTTACAAAAGAGGCGTCTACTGGGTCTATTCTGTGAAAATCTTACTGTGAAAACTGAGTTGAAGTGAGCTATCAGGTAACAACTCGCTTCAAGTTAATTTTGCCTAAGTACCTATTCGCGGTGAAAATTTTACCGAGTAGGTTGACAGTAATATAATTACCATACCATAACTTTTTCTGCCACTAAGTGGCGGTGCTGTGTTCCAGGTCAAGAAGTGCTGGTTATGACAGACACATGAAACATTTCTACCAGTCTATCCACACTTCCACACTATTATAAATGCAAAAGTAACTCTGTCTGTCTGTCTGTCTCGCTTTCCTGCTAAAACTACTAAACTGATTTAAATTAAATTTGGTACACAGATAATTTAGAGCCTGAGAAAGGACATAGGCTACTTTTTATTCCGTGACTTTGTCTGCGTCCGCGATAACCGACATTTACGCAGACGAAGTCGCGGGCAGAAGCTAGTCCTGTATAAATCTCACGTTGAAAACTTAGCTAAAGTGAAATTTTAGTGGGGTATTATCAGATGGGGTTTGACATTTTTGACAGTTCTATTCAAGCTCATTTGACATAAGATTTTACGGTGAGTTTGATAGGATTTTACGGTGAGTTTGATAGAATAGGTAGTAGGTACCTACTACTGCATTGTCCTATGGGAGAGCAGCGCTCCACAATGTGTCTGGTAGTGTAGATGTCCTTAGGCTTTGGTGACCACTTACCTTCTTGTGTGTTTGTTCATCACACTATTCTGACACCTCTATGACAACAACTTACAGAGAGCTTAGTTATTAGTTTGTATAGGAAGTGCTTACTTTATTGTGCACGACTAAAGTACGTGACAACATTTTCATCATTTAACACTACAAAATATACAGTGGGCCCGCTTTAGCGATCTCTTCCAGGCAACCTTTGAATGGACAGTGATTTGCTTGGACATAAAATGGTGCAATATATGGTCAACTTATTTCTTGCACTAACGCAAATATACTAACAAATATACACAGAAAAAGGGAAGCACATAAATACATACATATCTACAAAAATAGTGAAGATTATTCGATAATTGGTGTTTATATGGTCATCTTGAGAGGATGAATTAAGCGTGACTAGCAAGAGGTATACGTGACTGGGACAAAGCAGATGTGACTGGAAACGCCGGAAGGAGACCTTATATAACCTTATAGTAATCTTATTGGTGATGTTCTTCAGAAAGGTCAGGTGCGTAGTACCTACTCGTAACTGACGTGCACGTATAACCAGATCTATGAACTTAAACGAAGCAAACGTAGTATGTAATTATCGTAGCAGGTGGCGTTCTATAGTTTCTACCTACCCCCATGGGAAAAATGGCGTGAGATTATGTAGGTACAGACGCCAACACATCAAGCTACTACAATCTGTCAGATTTCTTTGATAGATTTTCGACTTTATTTCTAGAGCATTAGGTTCAAGGTTCATTGGGAAAAATTGACAGTTTCGGGTAGCTTGACCTGGTGGCGTCTGTACCTACTATATATAATCATGGTAACAAGAAGAAACTCACAACGACAAGTAATAATATTCCTTCCCGAGTATATTACGCACTACTGAACCGCGCAGTGACGCGAAGATGTGAATGAAAACTCGCTCCTCAAGCACTAACTACGAATATACTTAGTAATGATATTTTTACATAAACTTTTGAACGTCATTCAAGCAATAACGATGTCACAGTTCTTAGGTAACCATAAAAACTCGTTAATTAATCTACAAAACCGTAAAATTTACTACAAAGTGGAAAATATCGATTCTGCGAAGGAAACTGTGACTAGTGCATAACAAAAATAACAATGGATGATTATACATAAAATTATTACTGCCGTATAAATAATTTAACGTGACTATTAAGGGTCTGTTCACATGGGGCGAATTTTGCAAATACATTGACACATTTAGACAAATTTTTTTTTCTAGGTGGGAAATCTGTGTCTTCATCAAATGACCTCTCCCGCTCTTGGTGGAGCGGAAGGGCGTTTCAGACTTTTACTGACTAAAACCCACCCGTGTATTCCTTCATTTGCCTGTTCCAGGGCCACGGTATCTATTTCGAACAAATCTCGCGACCTTGGCAGAACTTTAGACCATGCACATTCGAACGTGAAAATATATCGCGGCGGGACATTATCTCATGCAGGATTTTCGACTCTCAGTATTGAACCGAACATTGAGAATCCATTGGAGTGCATCCCAACGTGGAGAAAATACTTAGATTTTCCAACCCACCCCATCGCATGGCATCGCCGGCTCACGCTATTATTTCTTTTTGCGCGTTCTTTCTGACTCTGTTTATTTTTACTCCACGGGTCCTAAGGATCATAGCATATGATAAATATAGTCAATAGCCTTCCTCAAGAATTGGGCTAACGAATGCAAAAATATGTTTTCAAATTCTACTGGTAGTTCCAGAGATTACTTCCTACAAACATACTTTAATTACTTTAATTTTAGTCTATGTTGTCATTATTTGTCTAATTTTACATCGTCATCATCATTTCGGCCAAAAGACATCCACTGCTGGACATAGGGCTTCCCCAATTTGGGGAGGTTTGCCGTAATCGCCACGATTGGCAGGCGATGACGAGGTTGACGATCGCAGTATGGTGGTAAAATGCTCAGAGAACGCTGCTACCCATTCTCTAGTGAGTCCTTTAGACGCTTTTTACGGGAAGAAATGGGATTGTGCTATTCTTTACGTCCGTTTAAATAATTTACATATTTTAACCATATTTATGATTTTATGTGAAACTACGAGTATTGGCCGATTACTATTTTGTGTGGTGCAAGCTGTTACTATAAGTTTATTTTATTAACCAATAATAAATAAATGTATGATGTATAATATATAATAAATAAATAAATAAATGTCGATCTGAAAAATCTGTACCCATATGGAACACGCCTTACATCTACGATGAGATGTTATGTTATTTCCCAGTATCTCTAAAATAAATCCACGACATGTCCAACTATAGAGATGTTTACTAATTCACACATAACTGCAAATTGACCAATACTGAACAAGTAACGTAGGTATGATCTCATTGAAGAACCCATATACTTCTGTCTATATAAACCTTAGAAAATAACTCCAAGCGTTTCATTTGTCGATAACAGCCTACGATCAACAGTCAAAATGTATTCGAAAGTGATATTTTTTATACTAGTTTTGTACTTAAGTGTAGCGGAATCAAACGATATTCGAGTTGGGTACGCGTCACCAAGATCAAAGAAAATATATGGTGAAATTAAGGAAGCTGATCCTGCACTATGGAGAAGAACTGATGACGTCATAATCAACGCACCACACAACGAAGTTATTGATGCTGTCTACATCACTGATCTTAGAGAAAGCAAGGATGGAGAAGCTTATATCGAAAGTGGTGGAATTGGTCAGAAAAGTGTTACAGTTGGATTGAAGAGTCCCTCTATTTTACGAGGATACAGATTCGAAATAGAGGTGTTCGCGAATAACCCTAGTGAAGGGTTTTTCAGTAAAGGGGCACAGTATCTTGGTGATACGCAATACGCGAGAAAGTTTTAAGTGATTTCACAGACTGTACGGTTTTGATTATTTATTGATTAAATTGGTCGATTTCTTCTTGTGTGTTTCTTTTTGTCCTTATTTAATGGATATGTTTTGATATTTAAATTTCTTAATTTTAACATAAACTAATAAATGGTATTCAGATCTAATTCTAAAAGCATTACACATTAAGATTGGGTGTTTTGTGCAAATTGTGGCGCCTATTTAAAACATTTACGAATACGTAAATTATGTAATGTATTAAAACTTCTAAGGTTTTATGAATCAGAGGTATCATATTAACCTCTAAGTCCCTGAGATACCACATTTGGTATGTAAACAATCGTTTTTTAATTGTGTCTGTAATTACGGTAATTGACCGGTTAATTACGTTACGTAACGATTTAATCAATTCGAAGTAACCAGTTGGTTTCCGGACATAACCGTTCCGTGTGCTGGCAAACGTCAACAATAGCATCGAGAGGAGGCCTGTGTGGAACAATATAGGCTGATTATTCATTTATTTTGATTATTTATTTAAGCACAATTTATTAGCTTAAGATACTGTTGACATTACTGTTAAAATTTTTGGTTTTCTTTCTTACCACCATGTTGTGAGTGGGAATCCTTCAAGTAAAAACAACTATAAAAACTTCATTTATCTCATTTTACTTTATATATTCATTTCTCCAAACATAAAAACATCACAAAACTGAATTTTCTTCTTTTTCTCTTCACATTACTTCATTCTTCTACCAAAAATCCAATGACATCTATTCAAAAACCTTCCTAACATCAAACATCTTTTTCACATACCATAGACTTTAAAAGCTGCCAGTAATTCAAAGACATAAAATTCTATAAAAACTAATATTACAACAATTACAATACATAAGGCCGCCAGTAACCGTCAGAATACACCCGTAATAGTTGATACTGCACTACACTGTGGTATTATTCCTCATTGCCCGTAAAGCAACAAACGAGTGAACAGGCGTTATCCTGAACTATCTTTTACGTAGTCTGAACAAATTTAGAAAAATCTGTAAAAACCTTTAGAAAGCTGCCATCTGAAACCTACAGAATAGTAAAGAAGTTCATGTAATTTGAGGAAGGATACACACCCTCATCTTAAATATGCACCACACGCTGCTTATTACTTGGCTTTGGCCCGTATATGTTGCTAAAACCAGACTAAAAGACCTGCACCCTAATTGCGAAACGCACTATCTATCAGAGTCTGAATGGGATTGAAGATAATTTCTAAACCATTGCGTCATTTGTCCGAATAAATTGTCGGCTCAGCAAAGTTAATAACGCAATGAATGTTGGTTAACTATCAATATATGAAACCAATTCCTACTGATAGCAAGTTACGCAATTACCCCTCAGAAAATCGAACACTCAAAAAATAATACGCATTTTTCAAATAATATATTAGGAATTTCCGTCAATATCCTTCGGATGTGGAAGAAAAGGATCTAGACAATAGGTCCTGTGTTTCGCCTAGTTTAAAACCTGAGAGGTGAACGAATGATTGTCTACTTAAGTACTTCTAAGTAAAGATAAACAGATAATAAAATTGTGCAAACTTTATTGATGGACTTTCTTTTGTGTATTTTAGGATAATACATATTTACATTATCTACAAAAACGATTCATCATGACGAGACTACGTTTGTGAGTAACGGAAATTACGTCAGTTGCATCAATCAAGAAGATAATTTTTATATGTTTTTTTTTTTTAATTATTTTCTTAAAAACCTTGCTATATAGCTAATCAATTATTATATAGCAGGAGAGCAGTGGTTGCCCCGTGGTAACAGCCGCAACTGACAAGTTGTAGGTCGCAGGTTCGAACCCAGGCAAGCGCTTTTCTTTGTGTAAATAATAGTAGGATATTATTGGGCATCCTACTCCACCTTCGTTCCTTCGGCTCACTCCGTTCGCCTCGTCACTCTCGGCGAAGTAGAATGCCCAATAATATAAATGAAATGTTATGGTTCAACGTCTTTTCCACTATTTTAGTTCTAAAACTCAATATTACTTTTTCCTTATTTTACCATAACACTCACTATTTTATATTGAAAGACGTTCATGGTCAGGTTGCTCGTACATTCATTCCAGTTAGCGATTATGAGTTATAAAGGTTAATGTAAAACAACAATTGACTCATTATTAATTTAACCGTTTCAAGCAGTCATCATGAAATTTGTAAAACAACCACAATCGTTACATGTAAACAAACTTTATGTTAATTCTCAGGAGACTGGTTTTCGTCATGGAGAATTATTACCTAAATCGGTACGATGTATTATTTGTGGGCCATCAAATTGCGGAAAAACTAATTTATTAATTGGTCTTCTTATACATGAGAATGGTTTAAGATTTCAAAATGTTTATGTTTATTCTAAAACCTTGCAACAACCTAAGTACGTGTTTTTAGAAAAAGTCTTGCAACGCGTACCAGGCATTTCATTTCAGAAATATCACGAAAATGAACAAGTGCTGAGTGTTCAGACCGCAAAACCAAATTCTGTAATCGTATTTGATGATGTTGCTTGTGAAAATCAAAATAGTATGCGTGATTATTTTGCTATGGGGAGACACAAGTTCATCGATTGTTTTTATCTAAATCAGACGTATAGTAAAATCCCTAAGCAGTTAGTAAGAGACAACGCAAATCTAATCGTACTTTTTAAACAAGATGAAAGAAATATGAGACATGTGTATGAAGAACACGTCAACACTGACATGACATGGATTGAATTTCGGGAAATGTGTTCAAAAATATGGAGTATACCTTTCAATTATGTTGTAATTAATAAAGATTGTTCCAAAAACAAAGGATGTTATAGAAGTAAATTTGACACGTTTGTAGTCTTTGATTAAGAACATGACTTTATACCTATATAAGGCTATAACCTGTCTGACATTATTATTCTCCGTACGACGCTTAATCAATTACAACCTGTTTTACCAATATGGAAAAAACATTGAAACGTCAAATTGTTGATGCAGCAGAAGCAGTAAAGATAAAAGTACGAAAAATGAGAGATACTGAGATTAACAATAAACAAGCACTGGAATCTGTTTTCAAACCTGTAACAGAACCTCTCAACATAATTGCTAATGCTAGTAAGCAAAGTCCTCTCCTGCGTGTTAGTGATGATTTTGCTGATGTTCCGTTTGTTAACGAAAAATTGCAGAAACAAAGAACTGATAGCGCAGGAAGTAATGATAATAATGACGGTGAAGACAAATATGAATCCGATATCAACAGTGACTCTTCTTATGAATCAGTAGTTGAAAGTAACCAAGATTATGATACGTCATCCTGGTCAGTGTCTTCAGAAGCATTGGTAGATATTCCATTTGGAGTTAGAGCAGACCGCGGGAAACTGCTTTTAGGTTCTGCTTGCATAACGCTCAACGATCAATACATCACCGTGGCTGGACGTAAATACCGAAATACACCTGGATTAAAACAGTTGTTGCTTAAGAAAGATGTAGACTTAAGCTTGGTTACAGATAGTGATATGCAAAATTATAAGTTGATGCTACTTGATACAAATGCACATCGTCGAGACTTTGAGCCCAGTAAGCCAATAAAAAGTAATAAAGGACAAAAATATTTACAAGTTATTAAACCTCTTTTTAAACTGAAGAATACAGTTCAGGGAAAGGGTCTACCGTTACTAAAAAAGTGGAGAAAAGACGTAGATTTAGTGTACTGGGATAATCCTAATGAACTAGTGGAAAGGTTGAAATTATTAATTGCATCTAGAGATGCTGGCAACACAGGATTAGATAATGAAATTATATCTATCATTGAAGAATTGCGTGAATGTAAGATTATAAATAAATAAATGTTTGAAAATATGTTTATTTTGTCATCAGCCTCTCGATAAAATACACCTTAAACATGAACATAGATAAATTCGGACACTACATTCACAAAAGAATGCGTTTATCAGAGTTATTTGATTTTAATGAAAATGCATTGTTAAAATCAGAAAACGGAGATTTTGATTTAAAAACATCAAGACTGACAGGAATTACATCTCCAATAGAAGCAAACGATGCTGTTAACAAGGATTATGTAGATCGAATGAATGCTAACACGTTAAAAGAATTAAATAATCTGGCTGTGAATAAAGATTATGTAGATCGGTTGAATGCTAATATGTTTAAAGAATTTAATAATCTGATTGCTACATTGCGTACTCAAATCATAAAAGATGCAAAGGGTACAGTTCAAGCTACTTTAAAAGCAAGGTTACCTGAGGTTTCAACTCATTTACAAGATAAGTTTTATACTAAAGCAGAGGTAGATAAATTACTTCAGAAAACTCCATAATGGTAAAACAGCAAATTGTAAATGAAATACACAAAGCAACACGAAGAAATTTCCCTCGTCGTTCTGTTATTCTGAAAGGAATCCATGACTTATGGCAAGCAGACTTGATGGACATGCAAAACCTGAGGAAATATAACAAAGGTTATAATTTCATCCTTGTGGTGATTGACTGTTTCTCAAAGTATGCCTGGGCTGAACCGTTAAAATCGAAAAATAAATTTGATGTTACTCGTGCATTCGAACATATACTGCTTAGTAGTTGTAATGATCCTGTTAATTTACAGACTGATATGGGAACCGAATTTTATAACATCACTTTTCAAACGCTTATGAAAAAGCACAATATTAACCATTACTCATCGTTTTCTACTAAAAAAGCATCAATTGTAGAGAGACTGATAAGAACTTTAAAAAATAAATTATATAAATATTTTAGTCTCAATGGAAACTATAAGTGGCTAGGTCTACCATTGGAAGACACATTGAAGAGATATAACAACACCAAACATCGTACTATTCAATTTAAACCGGTTGATGTGAATAAATGTAATGAACAAGTTATCAAAGAAAATATAGAAAACATAAACAAACATGATTTGGTTCAGTGGAAGCCTAAATTCAAAGTTGGTGATTGTGTTCGTATAAGTAAATACAAACATAATTTTGAGAAAGGTTACACTCCTAATTGGTCAACTGAATTATTTATTATAAAAAAGATAAATAAAACCTTACCAGTGACATATCACATAGAAGATCAACGAAACCAAAACATATTAGGAGCTTTTTACGAACAAGAACTGCAAAGATCTAATTATCCTGATGTGTATTTGATAGAAAAGGTTTTGAAAAAGAAAGGAAATAAATTGTATGTTAAATGGTTAGGTCTAAGCAGTGCAGAAAACAGTTGGATTGAAAAAGCTGCATTAATGAACTAACTATTATAAAACCATTTTCATTCGAAATCATATCATTCTAATTTGAGTAATGCAAGGGGGTGGACTAGTTAACAACATAATTAATAATCTACCATTCGAAGTGCATTTGCCAGGATACAATTATTGTGGACCAGGAACCAAACTTCATAAACGCTTAGCGCGAGGTGATCGAGGTGTAAATAAGCTAGACGAAGCTTGCTTGCAACACGACATTGCATATACAAACCATACAGACGTATCAAATCGTCACAAAGCTGATTTACAACTACTTGATATGGCTAAACAAAGACTTAAATCAAAAGATGCGGGGAAAGGTGAAAAATTAAGCTCCTGGTTGGTAAGCAAAGTTATGAAAGCGAAACTAAAGTCTGGATCAGGCATTAAAACATTTAAAAGCTTAGTTTCGAAAATAAAATCAAAAATTAAGAAACTCAAACACAAAGATAATAAGACTTTAATAAAAGCAGCTTACTTAACCGCAAAAAAGTTATTTCCAAACATTCACCATCGAATTCGAGTACCCCGAGTAATACCCATACCAAAGACTGGAGGAGTTCTACCTTTAATTCCAATTTTAGCTGGTTTATCGGCTTTAGGAACTTTAGCTGGTGGTGCAGCTGGCATTGCAAAAACCGTTAATGATTACAAAGCAAGCAAACAAAATTTGCAAGAAACAGAGCGACATAATAAAGCTATGGAGGCTTTAGTGTTGGGTAAGGGTTTATACATTAGACCGTATAAAAGTGGTAAAGGATTGTTTATAACATCTTCAAAAAACTGAAAAATATGCTACCCAATCGCCCTCTAACTGATGTAGACATCCGAAAGTATTCAAGACACATTCCATATTTTCGGGGGGTCTACATGAAGGATCGACTACCTTCAAAGCCGAAAGACATTGAATGTGGTATCGTTAACTTAGACGATTCTAAGAACGAAGGAACGCATTGGGTAGCTTATGCTAAAGTATACAATCACTGTGAATACTTTGATAGCTATGGAAATTTAAAACCTCCAATGGAATTGATGCAATATTTCAAAAATTGTGATGTGTTATATAACTACACAGGATATCAAAAATTAAACGCAGTCAATTGTGGTCATTTATGTTTAAATTATTTGTTGACTTTTTGGAATAAAAATGTATTATAAAATAAATGCTTTTCTTTTATATCAATCATTTGCAAGATGTCACTCACTTTGTCGATAACTGGAGACTCGTCAGTGTTAACTACATACTATCCTAATACTTTACAACTAGACGGAGAGTATGAGTGTGCTTTATTGCACTTTTCAACATTTAATTCTATTCCAAACATTGACAAAAGTAATAATAAGTTCTATTATGGCATTAATGAAGTTATTGAAGTACCGGAAGGTACTTATGAATTACAAGATATTAGCGATTATTTAAAATCTGAAATAAAAGATGCAGCGATCAAACTACGGTGCAATAATAATACTTTAAAAACTACAATATTCTGTACAAAAGACATTAATTTTATCAAAGGAGACTCTTTTAGAAGACTATTAGGGTTTAACAAACAAATTTTAACAGCAAATAAATGGCATGTGTCACAGTCTCCAGTCAACATTCTACCTACGACCGTAGTCAGGATTGAATGTGATATTGTAAGCGGTTCATTTGTGAACGGTGAACCAAGTCATATTATTCACGAATTTGCACTTAATGTGCCGCCAGGATACAGGATCATAGAAATCCCGAAGAACGCAATATACTTTCCAATCAATCAAAACAACATAAGCTGCATACATATCAGACTGTTAGATATAAACAAAAGATTAATCAATTTACGTGGTGAAGAAGTGCAGGTATATCTGCATCTTAGAAGAAAAAGATGATTGACTACAATAAAAATGTGTTTCACCAAGTAAAGAATATCAGTTCTGCCCGAGCTACCTATCGAAGAAGACCTTTCTCTAAGAAGATAATAAAATTAACTAAAGGCAATAAAGCGTTCCTTAGAGCGATCGGATTGTTAAAATGAATATCTTAGACGTTTTATCCGCTCCAACTTACGATAATACTATAGAAGGAATCGAATTTCATTCCTACAAGCCGTACGTAACGAGTTTCAACAGGAACGATGAAATCCGCATTCCCATCAACCAACAGGATTTGTACATACTTCCTTCAGCTAGCACACTCTATTTAGAAGGCACTGTTATCGTAAACAAAAAAGATACGAAAGACAAAGCTACTAGTATCAATTTCACAAACAATGGTCTACTTTACTTGTTTCAAGATATTAGGTATGAGTTAAATGGAGTGGAGATTGATAAAATAAAAAATGCAGGTATAACTACAACCATGAAATCATTAATATCAATGAATGAAAGTGAATCAAAAATGTCTAATGCTTGGGGCTGGAATATCGATGGTATAAAAAATATTAATGGTGGAAAATTTTCTGTTTCTATTCCATTACGTAACATCCTCGGGTTTGCTGAAGATTATAAAAAAGTTGTGATAAATAGCAGACATGAACTGATATTGTTACGAAGTAATACTAATTTGAACGCTGTAAAACTTAACACCGGCGAAATAGTGGACGACGTTCAGATCAACAAAATTATATGGCGCGTACCGCATGTTAAAGTATCAGACAAAGAAAAAATAACTTTGTTAAAACTATTAGAAAAAGATAGATCACTTCAAATGGTATACAGAAATTGGGATCTGTACGAATATCCAGCTTTACCTAAAACTACAAAACATACCTGGTCAATCAAAACTTCATCTCAAATAGAAAAACCAAGGTACATTATTATCGGGTTACAAACAAATAGGAAAAGCAATGCAAGTTCGGACATGTCTCAATTCGATCACTGTCATGTTCGAGACGTTAGAGTGTATCTCAATTCAACTTATTTTCCGTATGAAAACCTAAATACGAGTTTTGCTAATAACAAAATCGCTTTATTATACGAGCAATACACCAGATTTCAACAGTCGTATTACGGACGTCGACCGGAACCCATATTAAGCGAAAAACAGTTTAGAGATTTAGCACCGCTGTTTGTCATTGATTGCTCTAGACAAGCGGATAATCTAAAGACAGGGCCAGTTGTGGACGTGAGAGTAGAAATTGAAAGTGATTCGGAGATACCAGATCAAACTTCAGCATATTGTCTCATTCTGAACGATTGCATTGTTGAATACAAACCATTAAGTAACATTGTTAAGAAGATATCATGAAGTCGGACACCCTTATAGTGGAACTCCAAGGATTTAAAGATTCTTTAAATCATTTTATTGTTAAAGAATTGGCCATTGCGAGTCATGATCATACACAGACGTTCTTGGTGAAACCACCATATTCATTCCATTACCTAACACTAGAAGAAAAAAAGCAGGTGAGATGGTTAGAAAGAAATCGAGGAATTTACTGGAGTGAAGGCTACATAGACTACAAAGAGTTTAAACGTGTTATTTTACCATATTTAGAAAATAAAAAAATTATGACAAAGGGTTTGGAAAAGATTACGTGGATTAAAGAGTTATGTGCAAACTGTGAAGTGATTGACATAGGTGAGAAGGGATGTCCTAATTTTGCGACATTAAAAAAAAAGTTCTGTAAAAATAAAACTGATTTTAATTGTGTGAACCATAAATTGAATTGTGCATTGAATAATGCTGTGTGTATTAGAAAATGGTATTTTGATAATAATATGTCTGTATTTAATTTATTTATTTAATAATTATTGTGTTGAACAGTTAATTAAAAATGTCTATTTACTCAAGAGTGTTTTATTTAATATAATCAGACCCATATAACAAACTTTAAATTAGCTGCAGCAAAATGATAATCCTAATAAATTTTATTTCAAATATAGGTACATACGGTATTCTAAACGAATTATTCTAATAAAACATTCTGAAAGCAAATAACCTATATGTATATCATTACACTAGAGCTAATTTAAAGTTCGAGTATTTATAAGTAATACAAAATAAAACATAATTTAAACTACAAAATATATTTATTTACTTTTTACATTATTTACAATTATTACAAATTAATTATAACTACCTACACAATAATAATAATAATAGCTGTTCTCACATAGTTTATTTAATGTTACCTTACATACTTAACTTAAAAAACTTGTGATGACTGAACAGTAGCCCAACTAGATTAATCAAAGAAATCTACATTAAGTACATATTTTTTCATTTTATATTTATTTACTTTTTACATTATTTACAATTATTACAAACTAATTATAACTACCTACCCAATAATAATAATAATAGCTGTTCCCACATAGTTTATTTAATGTTACCTACATACTTAAAAAACTTGTGATGATTGAACAGTAGCCCAACTAGATTAATCAAAGAAATCTACATTACATATTTTTTCTTTTTATATGTATTTAACTTTATTATATTTTTTTAGACTAGGTATGTACAGGATAAAATACAAAAGTTAATTAAAATAAAACTTACATATTTGTTATTTTAAAAATGTATACATTCAAAACTTACACACCATAAAAACCACAAATGTTTAAACACTAAACAATAAGAAAGCAAATAAATGTTATATATACCTAATAATAATATAGTCTGATAACTATAATATTACTTACATAATTTATTATTGCTTATTACTATAAAACTTAAACAATATAGTAGATACTTACAAAATAATGACACCAGTTAATAGTTCATCAGTAATAACAACTGTCCCCACAAAGTTTTTTTGATATTTTATTAATTAACGATTGCGTCTCCTCCATAACATGGTCCACCGATTCAGTCACTATATACTGCGCACTTAAAATTACCACATCATCATTGTCACTTGCAGATTCTAGTTGTTCACTGATGTCCAACACTTGTACCTGGATCAGTCGTAATCCTTTTTTCTTCTCATTGTTTATGACGAATGATTGACAGGTAGGCAGAGCTGACTTCTGTTTTACACACTCCCGTCTTGTTCTAGGCTTCTTGTTGACAGGTCCGCAGTCTTGTCTTGCTCTAGGCTCCTTGTGAACAGGTCTTTGTTGTTCTGGGATATGCCAGCTTAAACTCGGGGTCGGAAAACCTTGCGCGTATTGCGAGAAGTCGATAATATCTGGTGAATCACACATTATCAATGATCTGAAACAACCGAAATAATAATTAAATATTATTACATAAAAACATGATGAATTAACGTTATAAATATATGGGTAGTTCTACAATACTTACAATTCGTTTCGTTCTTATTCGACGTGATATGACCGCTCCGGCTAACTGTCTAATAATGAATGTTCTACACAATAATACGACTGTGGAACGTGGTTAATGTGTAATGAGACTCCATAAAGCCTTAAAGCGCTGTGATTCAATTTCAAGTTTCAACACGTTCGAGCTCGTGCACGAGCACCTGATCGGTGTCATATTCTACACCGCGCGTGTGAACTTCGAGCCATGAGTGCTATGTCATCAAAAATGAACATTGCATGTTTTATCCAGTTGGAACCTGTATCCTCGTGCACAACATGGTGTAAGCCCTGTATGCTTTGTCATCAATCAGGAATGGAAATGAAACAGAGATAAAATCATAAAATATTATTTATTTAAGTATATATTTAGTAGGTACATACAGATAAAAACTACAATTACAAGGGACACCAAGAATACACACATTTTAGAATTACATAGATATAATACCAGCTATAATATTATAGCTGGGTTCAAAAGTAACTTCAGACGATACTATTTGAATTAAATTACAGGACAATATTATATTTCATATTTAAAGATTAACAAACTTTTTAAATTAGTAAGTAAGATAGTAGCTACGTTATAAAATTATCTGACTTTCCATTTAGGATGTTTTACAATCAATAAAATACTTGATAGAAATGTCACTATTGTAAGTTCCTAATTACATTTTTAAGTATGGTAATACATTACATAAATATATTTGCATTACCCCAAGCTAAAGTAGATACTTTATCAAATGATAGCAACCGTTTATCATCATTGCTTGAAAGTGCTATTTTATTTACGTTCTGAGTGAATATTTCATGTTTTATTGACCTAAACATTACATTTTTTTTACGAATGACATTGCAATTGTACAAAACATTTTTATAATCAATCATATTTAAATGTTTCGTTACACATTTTTTTATACCTTTGGCTTTTTTAATTGTTTTTTTTTAAGGTTTTAATACAATAAAGTTTTGAGCGCAGTCCTACGAATTCTTTAATAACTTTACCACCCATTTCGTCCTTAAACAGTCCTGGGATCTTCTTATTATTAATGGGCAAGTGAAATTCATTGTTTATGTCATAATTAGAGGTATCAAAATATTTTAAAAAATTGAGCTTGAAATCTTTATAAACGTTATTACTCTGGACATCATAAATTAAGCTATCTGTGTCAGTATAGCACAATTCAATTCGCTTACCATAAAAAGGTTTCATGACAGAGTAGTGAAAATCGTACATATGGGTCTTAGATAATTCTAACACTGTGAACCCTATATATATTGGTTTATTAAGTATAACACGCGAAGGCTTCATTTGTATTGCTACTAGATCATCAGAAAACACAGAAGCGCTATGAAAATATGGACTGGCTATCAATTTCTCAGCACAAATAGTCTTTTTCGTTTTATTGTTTGAATCGCACCATTTGTTAACTAATTTTACATCTACTCTTTGTTCAACATTTTCCAGAGTCTTCCCAAAAATACTATTATTTAATAATTTAAAAAAATCTTGCTCAAACGTTGATTCTGCTTTTTGTCGTAGTTGAGTGTTAAGATCGATGTACTGTTTTAAAAAACAGCTTTGCTTAAAAACAATTGCACGATGAATCCTTCGTAACACCAATCCATGTTGTAAACATTTTTTTAAATGAACGTAATGAATAACGTAGTGGTATTTGTCATACAAATTCGGTATTAATTTTTTATTCTTACCACCCGGTGCAACAAATTTTTCTGGACAAAATGGAAAGTCGTTATGTTCATCGTGCAATGTTTTAGGATACAATAAATCAACTTCAAGAATATAGCCGTTTTCCGCGGTATCGCTTATATCTGTTAAGCTCAATTGCAAATCATCTATTTCCTGTCTACTCATGAATCTAAAATCCGAATAAGGCAAATATTGACACATGCTATAACCATATAAATTGTTGCAATCTAAATAAATAATAAATGAATTCGGCAGAGACGAGTCGTAAGAATCCAAGTATTTATGATTGGCTTTGACATGTCTTTTGGAACACATACAAACACCTCCACGAATGCCTTCTTGTATCATTCTAAAAATTTGAACATCACTTATCAATTCTAATTTAATTCTAGTTTTCAAAAGCATTGCATCGAATGAAAGACTTGGTGCTGTAAGATAAAACGCGGGATCGAGATTATAGTATTGTTTACAAGTTTTTCGAAAACTTTCAAACACGTCTGTTAGCAAAAGAACGTCGGTTTTAAGATATAAATCTGTGTACATACCCATATTTTGAATATTAAATACTGACCAAATGGTCTGAGCGTGTTTATAGTCTTCATCACTAATTGATTCATTAGTCAAGGAGTTATGAAAATGATTTTTAGATGGTAAACATATATCTTCGTAATGTTTCCATTGAGACATGTAATCGTATGGGTACACTCCTTTACGGGTAAGTAGATCAAATTGTGTTTTTTCAGGAAAATAAGATTTTAATTGCTTGAAGTCTTGTTTTTTCATTGTTCTTGCTAACTTTTCTAAGCTAGTTCCTAAAAACTTGAATGAATCTACAAATCGTACCTGTATGCTTTCATTATCGGAAATCGGAATATACTTCGTGAAAGAAATATAGTTTTCTTTTGTTTTAGGTATGACTTTAATAGATCCCGGAGCGTTACCTAATGCTTTTATGAAAAGATGGCAATCATAACCCGATAAGTTATGAAAAAATACAGGTAGAAACTTAGGCATTTTATATTGCAGGTTACAGTAACTGTGAGCTGCGCCACGATATTTACCAGTCAAATGACAATGATCGCGTACCCTATCACCTAGCAAGAAATTCTCACAAATATGACATGTATCAGAGTTTTCAAAGTCGAGAGCATTCTCATTCGTGTAAATCATGGGAACGGTATTATTTAAAATTCTATAAACTTTTTTGGTATCTTTATAGATAGACTTCACAAATTTTGAAACACAATCCGAACCACGATACGAGACATAACGATTATAGGTTTCATCTAGAGTGCACGTAATATGATAAGCGAAAGCGATGGGCACATGTCGCTGTCTCGTAACGGTGCTCGCCTGAGTTGGGTCAGGGTCGCAGGAGTCGTACCGCTCTAGCATTGTTTCAAAATCGGCGTATATAACAAATGGTACAAATTGCTTTCTACCATAATTTTCAAACTGAATGATAGAGCCTTTTGGTGGTAGTTCAGTAGCAACTCCTCCACAACTGTGTGAAGTAAGATTATCACAACTATCAAAGAACATTAAACAAACATCACAAAAGTATAATTTACTGTGGTGCTTTGTTATTTGATTTTTAACAAGACGCGGTAAATCCGTAATGAGACAATAATGTGATAAATCATCTTTTTCTAAGTAAAGTAAATGAATCACTTTTTCCTTCAAAAATTTTGGTTTATAAAGCGGTCCAGTCACGGTATTATTTTTTAAGCCATAAATATATATACAAATATCGGGATTATTTAATTCGAATCGAGCAATATCTGAGAAACTCAATGGAAATTGAATGTCTTTTATGTTTAAACACACTTTGAAAATTGGGGTAAGACGATACTCTTTCAGGATGAGTTTTTGCTGGATATAAAGCAGCAACAACTGACCATAAAAAGCAATAATTATCTTTATTGCGAATATTAATACATGCTTTTTTTGATTTAACTACGGTCGGCAACTCGATAAAGCTTGAGCCGCGTAAAGGTTGATATTTGTTAACATTAACTTCCAAATGCGAACTGTTTAAAAATGTCCAGCCACTGTCACGATCTTGAAATTCTTCTAATTTTTTTTTCAACGTGTTTCTAACCTGAGATGTCAATAAATCATATTCATAATTCTGATGTACCACATAATTCTTTGTAGCAAATGATTTCATCTCCTGACTATCATTTTTAACCATCAAAAACAAAGCAAAATATTCAAAATTAATTTTTAGACATACATGATCTTTCAGAGATTTGTTGATTAATGTTTTGATTTTTTCTTGATTATTACTCAAAAACGAATCTAAAGAATAATTTTCACTAGTGTCAATAATTCTATAAGAAGCTATACGATTTCGGAATGCAGAATTAATTAATTCAACACCTTCGCAAACGTATGAAATATTTTTATTTTTATGATTGGTACTGCGTAGATGACCTGTCCAGTGACTGCGCTCAACAGATGTGTTACAAACAGTGCAGAAAGGCATTCTAACGTAATTAATTACCGACTAAGTTAAAAATAAAGATTTATTTAGGATGTCCTAAATATTAATTTTAAATTAATTACCTAAGTGCATTTAAAATGTATCTTAGCACTATAATATACAGCCTCTGAGTCTTTGATCAACTCCTAAGCCTTGAACAAGAATTTAAGACATTCTACCTACTAAGTTTAAAAATAAACATTAATTTTAGGTGTCCCAATTTAAATTTTAAGTGATTACCTAACTAGATTTAAAATTTATCTTATCACTATAATATACAGGCTCTGAGTCATTGAACAACTCATGAGCCTTATGCATGAATTTTTGTAGTGAGTTCCACTGTGAACTACCTTTCTCCAGTTGAAGTTTCAAAGCAACTTCTGCCTTCTTCCAACGCTCCTCAGGAGCAATGGAGATGATATTTTCTTTATGGAATACCTTCAGTTCCACAAAAAAGGCACCGCTTAGATCTGCTGTCCGTCGTACCTTCCCGTTGGCTACGCGGGACAGCAAGGATGATCCTAACTTCGACTTCGGAGGAAGGCCACCAAAGTCTTCCAAACCGAAAAGGTCGGTGCTCCCCGGTTTCTGGTCACTGTAAACAATTAAAATTTTTATTTTAATAATCTAGAAGAAACACTTTTCTAGATACAAACTATGTTGCATGATAAAATAAGTAAGTATATATTTACTTAAAATTATTGTTACAAATAAAAGTTCTCTATTGAGATCTATGTTATAATATAATAAGTGAGACTAATGAAAAGGGATAAGTCAGATAAAGAGTATTGATAAACTACCTTGATCCTGATTCTACGACCGACGAAGCTTTGCGCTTTGTAGTTTTTTTCGTTGGCAGGGTCCTTCTCGACACGACCTTTGTATCAGTTGCCGGGCTCTTTATGTAGTCAGACATACGGGAAACGTCGGAGTCAGACCTAATGTACAACAAAAAAAGTCATGTTTAATATAACAAAACAAAAACCTACAAGGTCTTTTTTGAAATACAATAAATAAGAAATCTATCAATTTATGACAGATCGATAACAGTTACATCAGCCGGCAGGCAGAAGCCAGGTACGTAGCTGAGTAGCAGTCACGATGGATAAATAGGGCATGATAATTACAACAGCCGGCAGGCAAAACCAGGTCCGTAGCTGAGCATTATAACTTCAAATTAAAAAATTAATAAGTACTCACTTACATGTTAGAAAGTCGATATTAAAGTACCACTAGTACTACTTGTCACTTTGAAGATTCCGGAGCGAATGTAATTTATTGATTGAAATTAATTCGTTTATATACACAAAAAATACAATTTCAGCACAAAAATAGATAATTTCAATTTTAAACTCTAAGTACAAGTCTTACAGTTGTATAAAAAAAAATGACGTTTACGTCATATTTAACCGTATTGATTGCATATCAATTTTGCTAAATTGTAATTTGTTAATTGACACAGAATAAAAAATTACAGTAGTTTAACTTCATAGAAAACGGTCGAGATGACGCGCTTCGAAATTTCAGTGTGCACAATACGCAACAGCCTCGGAGGGTGGTAGTTACTCACATACGCGGAGGGTGCAACATTTAGTTACTTGAAATTTGACACGAAATTATCAATTGTATTATTCAGTGTTGTGTGTTTGAATTCATCAATATTGAAACCAGAAATATCATTTTTTACATTATCAACTCAGTCGGCATTTCGACGTATTCCACATTAGGCATTCGCTTAAATGGCACCTGAATGAATTTCTTTCAATATCACTGCCGAGACATACTTCTGCTTCTTTTATTTTTACTGTGTCATAAGTATTGAGAATTGAAAAATAAAGCCGACAAAGTGAACCCGATCCCAAGTAATTTTAAGTTGCAGTTAAACTCGGAAGTTGTTATCATCATATAAAAACTAGTGCAGAGTAAGTTAGTTTACTCACTATTAACATTTTCATTCGTATTATTAAATAATCACTTACACTTGGAATGAAAGAAACCAAGAAACTGTAGGTATCGTGTAGGAATCGGAAGTACGTGACTGAGTTATAGTTTTATAGTTATCCAATTTATCAATAATAACATTAACTCTAGGATTTCAATGCTTCTCCAATGTATTTATTCATTTATTCTTTACTCTTATTATCCCTAATAACCTCAGTGTTCTCTTTTTTCAAGGTCTCTTAATTAATTTTAAATCACACTCGATAACAAGTGGTAGATGGTTCGACCAATAATTCGTGTCGTACTTGATACAAAATATATCATTCATATAAATAAAAATATATAATCTTAGTACGTAGAAGAATGAAACACGTTAAAACTAGAAGCGATTACAAACTTTATAAATTTACGAAAATAATATGTAGGAAGTTCTATAAAAGACTAATTTAGTGTTTACAACATGATGGTCATATTACTTAACAATATAAATGCATGGAATGCAATTTATGTGAACGTGGGAAGCGTGCATTCCATTGTCATTGAAATTTGCCGATTCGAACTAATAAAGCTGACTTATACATAAAGCTGATTATACAGCGTGTAACGGAAAGGGTATATACATACCAAAGGCACGGCTTCTTTGGATGATATCAAACGATATTGGAAGGGTTTTTTAATCCTATCTCTACATGTCCGGAACTTATGAGAATTTTTCATACATTGATACCAGAAACCGAACTTTTCAAATTGAAATAAACACATCACTAGCTCTAAGTCAGCTGATCGGTGTCAGCGAACTATTTGTAAGTAAAAATAAATCTCTTACTCCTGGTATTTCTGAATAAAAGGTTCCGCATGTTTATTTTTTGTTTACAAAATATTGTTAGGTACTGACTTTTCATAAACTTTGATTATGTTTGTGAATAAGCTACAATACATTTAATTGGTTTAAGTATCAAAATTTAACGAAATACTATTTAGATACCTGCTTGCATTGTCACGTATCATTTACACACTCGTTGGTTTTTACGTAGTTATCCTTTGGTAGAAGATTACTTTTTAGATAATTATTATCTACATAGTGTTCTTCCACCCACCACCCACCTTACCATCATACCTACAACACAGTAAATAGGTACCTTATTCAAAAACAATATTCCTAAAGGCATCGCTCATTACGCGACGAGCGGCGCCTTTGTGTCGGGCTGTCGCGTCGCGCCTGTCTGCGGGAGCCTTTAATTCAATGACTTTCATTCAGATGGTACAGATGTAATCGGTTAAAATTACAATGACTAATACAGAATACGACGACGAGCGATTAATTTTAAAATACAGCTATGTCATTCGAAATGAGAACTTCTATCAATTCGACAAATGTTTCAATCTTCTCTTAGTGCTAACATAAACAATGCGGACAAGTTAAAAAGTGTCGGCATATGTATGTAATTGATCTAGTTTGAAATAGATAAACCTACCTATTCGCTGTTTATGATTGTCAGCACAATACTTTGGGCAAATATGAATTTGAACTATTATCATAATAATTTTTACACATACGATCCAGGAGATTTGATTCACCTTGCTATTGAATCAATTTGCTTGAAGATCGCATTATAACGAATTGTTTCGAAAAATCGTCAGTTCGTACCATTGAATTGATCATAAAAATCGAATCCTTACGTGCGTCCTACCAGGAATTAATCGCTTAAATAAACATTATTATTTGCTACCAGAACTTAAAAGAATAGAAAAAGGATTTAGTATAATAATTTATGTCCAACTGAACCCAAAACATAATTTCAATTCATCTCTTCGCAACTTATTCTACTCCTAGTACATACAAATAAAATCACAGTGGGTTCCGTACATATTTTTTAAAATATGGTTATTTTTATAATTATGACGAAAACTATTAACAACAAGTTAATAGTTTTTTTTTTTTTTTAAATTACGAAATAATATCACGCACGCATAATTTTTGTCTTTATGACTAATCGAAAGAATTATCGGAACTTCACGGTCTGTCGATGCGGTACATGGGTTTTATTGGTAAGAGCACGTTTAGTCTTTACAAAAATGAAGTCAATAAAAAGTCCTAAAACTGCATCTAACTGTGGAAAGAAATTAATAAAAGTACTAGGACCGTATGAGTAACAGGAATTGTTATAGCCGAATTAAAAATCGTTTGCTCACAGAACCCTGATTTCGTGATTACACACACAGTGTGCATTTTAGTGTGTGTGCAATGTTTCTTAGGGTACCTGAACCAATTGCAGTCCGTGTAGTTTTAATTACTCCTGGTAAATACAACATTTAATCAGACTTCTGACGAGATATCGCGGCCTCATAATAATATGATCTTTAATGGATTGAAATGAATGATTTTCCGGAGTTGCCATGTTCTAACGAGATAACGCGGCCCCGGAATGCAAGGGCAACTGAAGGAACTGGGTGGGTCATTGATGATTTTCTCACCCCAAAAATAATAAATGATTTTTCAATTTTCAATTTGAATTACGTAATTAGTTAGCTCTGGTGTGTTAGATTTACTTAAAAGTTTAACGGAGTTTAGTTGAAATAATTAGGATGTAAAATAATATTGAATTCTTGAACAATATTTTTGAATAGTAGTGGACAATAACTAGGACAGCTACCCTATAGGTATCTAAATTTAACGAAATAATATTTATTACCAGGAATAGCAGGGAATTTATTGTTATTGCGGCAGTCAGTCGACGATCCGCGTCCAGCTAAGATAGTACACTCGTTCCTGTCCCTGTGATACGCGCATCAGTTCAGTTCGGCTACACCTAATTGACTTTTTTTGTTGTGTTTGCAAAATGTCATTAAGTAATAGCGAATATTACGAAATGATGATGTGTGTCGGAGCAGAACATGGTAATTTGCGAGCTGCCCGAGAACTGTACCGTCGCCGTTTTATTGAGGGTAGACCAGATGCTGAGCGTCGACAGCTGCCTTCGTCGGCATGTTTTAGTCGGATGGTACATCGTCTGTACCAAACTGGGTCATTCCACGCACCTGCGTCAGAGGGTCGCCCGAGTACTACCGATCCAGAATTTGAAGAAGCCGTATTGGAGCATTTCGAAGACAATCCACGAACTAGCACACGTCGAGCTGCATTAGCGCTGGGTGCCTCTAACCATATGCAGGTATGGCGAGTGCTGAGCAATGACGGTCAGCACCCATACCACTTCCGTCGCACCCAGGAGCTGATACCGGCAGATTTTTTGCCTCGCGTGGCTTTTTGTGAGTGGTACCGAAACCAGATTGAACCTTCGCCAGATTTTGGTTCAAGAGTGCTATGGACCGATGAGGCATCCTTCACGAGAGCAGGAATAAGCAACATCCACAATGAGCATGTTTGGTCTCACACGAACCCGCATGCTTCAACAGAGTCGTCATTCCAACACCAGTGGCGTCTAAACGTGTGGGCAGGTATAATAGGAGACGTCGTCGTAGGACCAGTTTTCTTGCCGCAAAGCTTAAACGGCCAAAATTATTTAAGCTTCCTGAGGAAGAATTAGACGATGTCCTCACAGTGCTACCAGTGTCAAGTTATGTTGATCTTGTGATGGGGAATAACTTAATTTTTCAACAAGACGGTGCACCGGCACACTTTGCTAGAGACGTGCGTCATTATTTAGATGCGCGGTTTCCCCAGTGGATTGGGCGTGGTAGTAGAAGCGTGGCTTGGCCTCCGCGATCCCCAGACCTAACCCCGTTAGACTTATTAAAAATGTAGTGTACGCAGTGCAATGTGACACCATGGACCTAATGAAGGTGCGGATTGAGGCCGCTTTCAGGACAATAACACCAGACATGCTACGCAATGTTCAGGTGTCCATGAACAAGCGAGCGGCCTTGTGCATACAATACCAAGGTCACCACATTGAACCTCATCTTTAAAAATGTAAGTCAATTTACTAAATTAAGCAAAGCTTTAAGATTTTACTGTTTACTCGGTAATAAGTAATATTAGGAGATGAAACTAGTTAACCTACCTAAACTTTGTTTCGATTTTTTAAGTAAGTTTTGTTATCTCAGTTTTTACGTACAATTTATTATTATTTATTTATTTCTGGCTTGATATTAACGAGTAAACTGTAAATCAATAATTACGCAATAATTTTTAAATCACGGTAATGTAGGTATCGCCAAAGCGCGCATGCGGACACGCACGGTGGCGGCGGCGGCATGTTTTATATTTCGTCAGTTCGCGCCGACAAAGAACACCGCCTGCAGTAGGCTATTAGGGTACTAGGCGCGCAGAATTACGGAAGAGATTTATCGTGATATTGGCAAGTAACGTGGAAAGTTATTGACCTACGTAGTGCGGTGACACGTTTGTTATGATTTTAATTTAAGAAACATATGATACCGAAAAGTTGGTATCAATTCTTAGAGAATTTTATTTTGAGTTGAAACTATGTATAGGGATTCTATACGAGCTTTTATATTTAGTGCTTAAGGATAGCTATAGGGTTTCCGTTACACGCTGTATACATAAAACTGACAACCACCGGGTACGGTTACCGTCTACGGAACAGACTACAACAGCGGATCCACATACAGTTTGTACACCAGATTGAATAATGTGAGATACCGACGGTTATGAATCAATAGTGTTACGTAAAAACTGATATAAGCACTAATGATTGTTAACCGTCGATGCGTTTCTGATCCGGCTGCCGTTGTCAAGTGTATCAGCGCCTTAGCTTTATGCATACTGGACAAGGATCGACTATCCGTGGGACCGCGCTTGCCACTTGATTTTTACGTGTTGATGTAACAGGATGTATCGTCTGTTATGTGTTAAACTAAATTTAGATGTCCTCGAGCCAATCTGGTCACAGAATAAATGTGTACAAACCTAAGGGTGCGCGCTATTTTACTTTTGTGGAGAGACATGAGACAATCTGTCCTAAATTTAGTTTAATGTATGCGGTATCTAAAGTTCAGATGTCCTCGAGCCAATCTGGTCACGAAAACGGGTATGTGTGTTACTAAACGACAATGCACCATCCCCAAGTATGTGGAGAGACATGATACAATCTGTCCTGAATTTTAGATAACTGGTTCGTTCAGATATAGACCTGATTATGTTACCGTGTAAAGTTTTAAAGCAGATGGGTGTATTGATATAAAAGTATGTATCGTCTGTAATGTGTTAAACTAAATTTAGATGTCCTCGACCCAATCTGGTCACAGAATAAATGTGTGTGAACCTAAGGGTGCGCGCTATTTTACTTTTGTGGAGAGACATGAGACAATCGGTCCTTAATTTAGTTTAATGTATGCGGTATCCTAAAGTTCAGATGTTCTCGAGTCAATCTGGTCACGATACCGGGTATGTGTGTCACTAAACCACAATGCACCATCCCCAAGTATGTGGAGAGACATGAGACAATCTGTCCTGAATTTTAGATAACTGGTTCGTTCAGATATAGACCTGATTATGTTAACGTGTAAAGTTTTAAAGCAGGTGGGTAGGTGTTTTTAAGCTGGTGAGTATATTGAAATGAACCGACAGTTGAATTTGAGGTAAGACATCTTTATCAGAAATATTATTGAACATTCTACTCCACCTTCAGTTCCATCGACTCACGAGGTCAGCCATCGATATCAGAAATATTAATATTATTGGGCATTCTATCCACCGAGAGTGACGAGGCGAACGGAGTGAGCCGAAGGAACGAAGGTGGAGTAGGATGCCCAATAATATCCTACTAATAATTGTATCACCTCTGCTCTTAAAACGGTGAAGGAAAAAAATCTTAAGATGTTTTATATCTTTCGTGTAATTTTTGCCATTGAAACGCAAAGAAGAAGAAAAAGTTCAAATCACAAGTAAAGTAGAAAAAGGGTATCATTATTTACCAGTCTATTGAGACTATCATCATCAGCTTATAATGTTCCCACTGCTGGGACACAGGTCTCCACTCGGTGAGAGGGAGTGGGCCATAATCCACCACGCGGGCCCAGTGCGGGTTGGTAGAAGGCACACGTCTTCGAATTTTTGGTTCTAAGACATGCAGGTTTCTATTCGATGTTTTCCTTCACCGTTTTGAGAGCAGTGGTGATGAAATAATTTACGCAAAGTAAAGCGCCTGCTTGGGTTTGAACTCACGACATATTAATCGTAAGTAATCGTAAATCGTAATCGGCCGACTCTTTTACCAACAAAGTAGCTCGTTTATGGCTAGTCACATAAGATGACAAATCTTGTAATTTACACCACTCAACGCTTACCTCACCAGTTGCAGTTGTAATCATCATAAAAACAATTGAAAATTACACTATATAACGTAAGGAAGTGTCAGCAAAACAAATGAGAGAACGCCTTCTTTGAAGAAATGACGTCATCAAGTGAACAATCTTGACCGCATCTAAAGACCTCGACAATCGGTGTATTGTTTTATCATTTTCCTGTAATGTGTCATGAAAGTAAAGTCCCTTGTGTTCAAACGTAAGGAAATGTTTGCGTATTCTTATGATAACGCGACTGTGTAGGAAAACGTGAGGAAATTGGAAAGCCCTAGAACCAAAAAACACAAACATCGTGTGGAAATCGGGACTCCCGAGAGCTAGAAAACACTAACATCGCGAGGAAACCGGGAAGCCTTTTTTTTGGATGGGAAATCATCAAATGATTTCTCCCGCTCTCTCGTGTCAGACTTTTACTGACTAAAACCCGCCCGTGATCCTTCAGTCGCCCATGTGCCAGGGTCACGGTATCTCTTTCGAACAATCTCGCGAGCCTGGCAGGCATCGGTCCTAGCAGACCCCTTCAGTGCTGCTGACATCTCTTTGAGGCGCGCGTGGAACACTAGACGCCGTCGACCCGAGCCTGGTCCTTACCGGGCGGCGAGCTACCCATTGCTCGCCACCCGCAAGCTCGCGCGTACGGTGGCCGGGAGTCAGCTATCGACTCCCGACGCCCGGGGCGTCTCCTCCTACGGCGTCTAGGGACGTGAGGGGGCAAAGACAGCCACTCCCTCACGCGCCCCGCCTCCTCCTTCGCGAGCATTACTGCTTCGCAGAAGGAGGTGACGGCCCTCTCGCTCCGTACCATGGCTCGCACCGGGCCGGACGCGAGAGGTCGCCGCCGCTGATCACATCCACGAGGACACGGCGGTGCTCCGCCCAAGCAGGGCACACCTCCGGAAACCGGGGTGCCCTAGAAGCAGAAAACACTAACATCGTGAGGAAAACCGGGAGGCCCTAGAGCTAAAAACACTAACATTGTGAGGAAACCGGGAAGCCTTAGAAACAAAAACACTAACATCGAGAGGAAACCTGGAGACCCTAGAACCAAAAAACACTAACATCGTGAGGAAACCGGGATGCCCTAGAATCAGAAAACACTAACATCGTGAGGAAACCGGGAGGTGTTAGAAACAAAATTACTAAAATCGTGAGGAAACCGGGAAGCCTTAGAACCAAAAAACACTAACATCGTAAGGAACCCGGGATGCCCTAGAACCAAAATACACTAACATCGTGAGGAAACCGGGAGGCCCTAGAGCTAAAAACACTAACATTGTGAGGAAACCGGGAAGCCTTAGAAACAAAAAACACTAACATCGAGAGGAAACCGGGATGCCCTAGAATCAGAAAACACTAACATCGTGAGGAAACCGGGAGGTGTTAGAAACAAAATTACTAAAATCGTGAGGAAACCGGGATGCCTTAGAACCAGAAAACACTAACTTTGTGAGGAAACCGGGGTGCCCTAGAACCAATAAATTCAAGACATGTCTCATCCACCAACCTGCACCCTAGTTGCATAACACACAATTAAATTCATATATTGAGATTGATATTGATTGATGTTCATTATCAATCAATATCAATCACAAAAGAACCATTTTGAAGGATATTGCGAGCGACTGCTTCATTTGTTACAAAAATTTGTCTGTTCAGCAACGTAACAACGTATTTGAACTGTCACAATGTAAGTCATTCCTACTGTCAGTGTATTACGCGTCAGTGACAATATTATAGGCTGATAATTTTGCCGTAAAAACAAGGCAAGATGTAACAAATACCTACCTTGCTCACATGTTTTCCTCACGAGTTCCATAACATGTTATGTAGGAGTAAACACAGCTAAATTATGTACTAACAGTTATTTGAACAATTGATTCACACGTTTAAGTTCTGAGTACGCTATTCAGTTTTGTTTGCTAACGTTATTAATATTGAACATATAATTTAAATACGTTATAGAAACTTCTTCCTTATCAATGTTTATTGACCTTTTAGTATATGCTGCATAAGGACCCGTGCCGTAATGCCACCTTCATCATCATCATTTCAGCCAAAAAACGTCCACTGCTGGACAAAGGTCTCTCTTAATTTGGGAGAATTTGCCAAAATCGCCACGCTTGGTAAGCGGATTGGCGATCGCAGTACGGTGGAAAATTGCATAGAGAACGCTGCTGCCCATTCTCTAGTAAGTCCCTTAGTCGTTTTTTACGACACCCACGGGAAGAAATCGGATGGTGCAGTTCTTTACCACACAGAAACTGCCCTAACATACTCAGCCTACAACGTTCCCACTGCTGGGACACAGGCCTCCTCTTCGTGAGAGGGAGTGGGCTATAATCCAACACGCGGACCCATTGCGGGTTGATGGATGTCACATGCCTTCGAACTTTTGATTCTAGGACATGCCAGTTTACTCACGATGATTTCCTTCGCCGTTTTAAAAGCCGCCATGTAGTCAACAATCTTATGGAAATTGGTGATGACACGGTACAGTCGCTAGTGTTGTATGGAGCCACATACAACACTGGCGACCGTGCCTACACACGGAGAATTTACCGTAGTTTTTCACAGCAAGAGAAATGTGTGAAAGGGCCTTAGGGCCTATCTACCATTGTAGGAAGCTTAGACAGAAACAGCCCGTCTAAGCTTCGATATTTTGGACATGGCGGCCAATCTCAATGGAGTCTAATGTCTAATGCACAAGTGCGTGCGCAGACACGGGGGAACTCACACTTCCCTCACTTTCATAGTCCGATGGGATGGCATTCCGACACAACCGGAGAGAGATCAGGTGCAGGACCAACGGCTAAGCTCCCATACAACACTGACAACCATGTCTACTCACGGCGAATCTACCGTAGTTTTAGTCCTGAAGTAACGACCAGAAAAGCGTATGTGTACAGACGTTCTTAGACTCTACCATTATTTCCTGTTCCGAAAACATTTATGAGGAAATTGTTCTTTCTTTCACGTTTACCTGAAGACCTTCTTTCGATGATGCTTAATTTCTGGAAGTTGAGTATTTTTAAACCTGATAAAAAGTACTGAGAATCAATTATTTACTCCGTAATTATTAATGGAACTCAACAGTTATGAGATGTAGTTCTAATGACAAAAACGTAGATAAGAATAAAGATACTAGGAAGTATCGCTACCAACTTTGTTTATTGGCTGACCTATCACCCCCGTTGGACATAATCTCGAATACCTAACACAAGAGATAGGAGAAAAGAAACATCATCATTGCAGCCGAAAGAAGTCCACTGCTGGACTTCAGCCTCCCCAGAAGCTCCACCACTTCGACTGGTTCTGTGCTTCCCCCATCCAGCGGATTCCTGCGGCCTTCACCAGGTCAGGCTCCGTGTGCTGCCGGACTTAAAGAATAGCCCCTATTTTTCCGGCGGGTGTCGTATAAGGCGACTTACTAGAGAATGGGTCGCAGCGTTCTCTATGCATTTTTAAAACCATCGGTAGAGGTTTTTCACTGGTCTTCAGAAAGCGAAATACAAACCTTTTGTGTCGACCTGAAGTAACGTTATCATCCGCATCATTTCAGCCGAAAGACGTCCACTGCTGGACAAAGGCTCCTCTAAAAGCGGGTGTTTGTCATAATCGCCACGCTAGACAGGCGGGTTGGCGATCGCAGTATGATGGTAAAAAGCATGAAGAACGCTCCTGCCCATTCTCTAGTAAGTCTCTTAGTCGCCTTTTGCGACACCCACGAGAAGAAATAAGATGTTCCTATTTTTACGTCCGGCACCACACGGAACTGTAGTAAAATATTATGTGCCAAGGGAAGGCAAAAAATAAAAAAACAGTAAAACTGTCAGCGAGTCGAAAAACTGCAGACAATATTTTAAGTTGAAAGTACGTAAATTAAAGGCAATACTTACAACCTATTAATAATATCTAACAATGTAAAATTTCCCGGTACAACGGAAACTCTTGTTTTCCTATAAACATGTTTGTTAGTCCGTGACATTGAGCAAACCCGTGTCTTATGACTTGTCTAGCGTGATGGATACATCTCTTTCAGGGAGTTTGTTTAGAGGACCGGTGTATGCTAGAGGGAGCCAAGAACTTTCAAGCAGGAAATTAAATTAAACATGCCACTCAGAGCATGTAGTGTGCGCATATTCTAGGAAGTGGTGAAAGGTGACCGTTTTTTGACCGCGGAGTCTTATGTAACTTTGACTTTCAAAAAGTGCTGACTATCAGCCTAGTTTAAATTTTGTTTTGTTTTTATATAAGAATTAGGAATTGCAACCAGCAATTATTAATTTAAACGAAAGGCAAAGGTATTTTCTAATTTCAAGAATCAGTTTAGTTAGATTGATTACAAGATAGATTCCAAGATTGTTTACCTACTTAAAAAGTATTTATATGATGAAATAAAATAAAATGTATTTGCCACCATAACAGATGGCAAATAAAGTAAGTGTAATTTTAAATAAACATAGTAAAATAGCCATTATTGTCTTACATAGTTGAATATTATAAAAATTTTCAATATGTAATAGTCCCTACGTCCGCGTGATATAACACAAAACATATCCTATGGCACTCGGCAATTGCGTAGCTTCTTATCAGTGATAGAATTTTATAATTTCGTAGATTTCCTCCTACATCCAAACTTATCAAGTTTACCCCTTTATGATATTAGTATAAATTCATTTGTTACAAAACCACCTTTACTTACTGCCTCCATCTTACATACCACCATCCAGATCTATATAAAACATAACCAACCAATTATCACTTCAGTGCTAAACGAACGAACAAAATGAGAACTTCTAGTGTTGCTATCTTACTCTGCCTTGTGGTCGCTGCCACCTGCCAGAGCCACGACCTGGCTATCGGACAGGCAACCTATGGTGACGTAATCGTGTATAAAACTGACGAGGTCAAATATGGCTTCCCATTCATCGTACGATCGACTCTTATTGAGTTTCCGGAGCCAGGACTAAACAATTATGCGATGATCAAAGCTATATACATCAAGGATAATGATCGCGACGGCTCTGGAGGATGGCCAAGTGTTGCCGCTGGTGGTATTGGTCAGAGGTTCGTGAAACTCAAGCTGAAATCCCAGAGAGGGAATGGACTGAACTTCACTATTACAATCTACGGAAGATATTAAGGAAACCCGTTTCTGGATGAGTAAAAGACTTTGGACGTCGAGTGATACCTAAGGAATTTGGCACGTCACTAGTTTTCAAGATGGCCACTTCACATATTCTTTTTTCAAAGATTAAGTGATTGTTTTAAACCGTCAAATATTATAGTTTCAACTATGTGCCGTGATGTTTGTGTTATTATAAGTCATATTTTCCGCTAAATACAGCTGTAAAATATTTCCAATTAAATTTATTTTATGACCAAAACAAATGCTCATCTAGAACAATGGCGGGAAATCTATAAATTGACGTAAAATTATTTACTAGTCGATACATATAATACGCGGGATTGAGGCAGAGAATAACGAATAATGTTCTTATTTATTTAGCCTTATTTTATTTTGTTACTGATCAGTTTTATTAATGTTATTTATAATTATTATTTTATTTTGTTAAGTTATTAAAGTGCACTTTAATAATAAAGTTATATGTTTTATTCAGACTAGATTTTAGTACATTTTTCCTTTGAATATAGGTCCGAGTTATGAAAGAGTTTTCTTGAAGATAACCTGATCGAACCTACGTGATAAGAGTCGTAGGTTCGAACCCAGAGAAGCGCTATCATCATAATCAGCCAATAATGTTCCCAGTGCTGAACAAACGCCTCCTCTTTATGATAGGGAGTGGGCTATAATCCATCACGCGGGAAAAATGCGGGTTGTAGATTTCACATGTCTTCGAAATTTTGGATTCACAACATGTCATGTCAAATGATTACATAATGGTCGGATTTCTTAATGAATATTATAGTAAGTTTCGGGTAAGGTTATCGTTATTTTACACCATTTTTCACCGGTGAGAAATCAGATACCTTAATTATTATGAAGTTGTAGGTAACCAATATGAAAGTCTCCTCCGGCAAATGAGCCTGTATTTTAAATGTAGATATGTATACCTCAGTTTTGCATATGTAAGGAAAGTTATTGGTAGGTGATCAATGAAATAATATACACAAACTAAAGGGCTTGTCAGAGGGGAGCATGGTTGCCCTGTGGTAACTGCCCCGATTTACAGGTTGTAGAGTTCGAACCCAGGCAGGCAGTTTACTTTGTGTATTTAATGTCATCACCACTGCTGTCAAAACGGTGAAGGAAAACATCGTAATGGACGTGTACTTTATAAGTCTGTAATCGCCAAACCGTCTTGAGCAAGCGTGATGATCAATGCTTGTTCCTTCTGTGTATGAGAAGTGGCCCTGCAATGGGACAGTCATAGACTGGTATTTTTTGTTCCTATAAACCTCTATGACTTCAGTTTACATTGATATTTTTTGTAAAAAAGTGAAACTAGCTTTTTGAGCTGTGTCTCTCACTGGCGACGGGTCTAAGGAAAGGCTATGCGTGTGGCGAGATAGTGCTTTCCTACCAAATCCATTTTTTCCACCTGCTGAAAATCTCACACCTGGACATTAGTTGCCTTGGTTTGCCTGGAAGTCTTTCAATAAACTTCGGACTCAGGAAGATCGAAGCAAAGAAACCTGCTCATGTGGAGATTCACAGATGACTCCGCTCTGGAACCTCTGTCTCACAAACAATAGGGCACTTAATACATAAATATTGTCCAGCATGTCCTGTTGTTTGCACGCTACAGGACTTGACGGACGCTACTGAAACTGCTAAGTTCGTAGCCAAATTCTGGGCTGGCTGTATATAGATTGCTATCGACACGCAGAAAAAAAGGAGGAAAAAGTTGACACCTTCATAGAGTGATTACGTAAGAATTTAACCTGAAAAGAGTTTGTATACATTTTTATCAGACGTTTCTGGAACAGACAATAGAACGTTCTTTATTTAAAACTCATTTCGTATTTGATAATAAAACTAAATCATAATGCAGACTGTCGTGTTTCTTATCTTGACAGCTGTCAACAGTCTGTTAAGATTACCCTATATTTGTACACATGCCCTTAGACTTGTGTGTGCTTTATGTGTTTATAAAATCAGTTCTTGCAACATGTGTTGTAACAGTTGTAAGTACTGAAACTTCCGAATTTGCTGTCCTTGGAATAGAAAGCACTATCTTCTGACCCTTTAACGTCTTAATTAAGTTTTAAGGTTCCACATCACGTTTCTGAAAATCCACATCCACACTTATTAATATTATAAATGCAAAAGTAACTCTGTCTGTCTCGCTTTCCTGCTATAACTACTGAACCGATTTAAATGAAATTTTTTAAATGAAATTTATATCGGTTACACACAGATAGTTTAGAGCCTAAGAAAGGACATAGGCATATTTTTATCCCGGTAGTACGTTCCCGCAGGATATTTTCCGACCTCCACGCGGGCGAAGCCGCTGGCAAAAGTTAGTACTTATGTTATAAATGACTTGCCTGTAGTTACATATATTTACTTCCTTAAGTTTTGTTTACCACGCATTCTAGTCTAATTACAAAAAACGTTTACATTCAGACCCAGATTGAAACCATAGAGCCATTTCCCATTTTTTTAATACAGAACCTTTACAACTTAGCATCGGATTAAGTTGTCAGATTTGTAAAAAGAACTGTATTTTATTCACAGTTACGTTCGAAATTCAAAAACCGGCCAAGTGTGAGTGGGACTCGCGCACGAAGGGTTCTGTACCAAAAGGCAAAACCACCGACAAAATCACGTTTCTTTTAAGGATACCCCTAAAATATTTAACTTTGTTGTTATATTAAAACGTCAACAGAAATACACATTCTGTGAACATCTCAACTATCTACCTGTAATGGATCATTATAAATACAGCCCGCTAATAGACAGACGAACGAACGGACAGCGAAGGCTTAGTAATAGGGTCCCGTTGGGTCCCTTCAAATACGGACCACGATATCGGTGATTTAAAACAAGTCAAAAGAAAACAGATAACCCATATCTATCTTCTATACTATATATATATATATATATATACTATATATAATATTATAAAGCTGAAGAGTTTGTTTGTTTGTTTGATTGAACGCGCTAATCTCAAGAAGTACTGGTCCGAATTGAAAAATTCTTTTTGTGTTGAGTAGCCTATTTATCGAGGGAGGCTATAGGCTATGCAACATCACGCTACAACTAAGAAGAGCGGAGCAGTAATGAAAAATGTTGCAAAAACGGGGAAAATTTATTCCTTTTGAGAGTTTCCGTTGCGTGCGCTGCGTAAACGGTTAAAGTAACGCAAAAATCATGTATCGCGGAATTGTTTCTTTTAAAAAGTTCTAAAAAAAAGTCCGCGAGAGCATATGTCTATCTTTTAAGGTTGACTCACTATAACTCAAAAGGAGCGAGCAGCAACGAAAAATGGACGAAAACTAGCAGGCAAATCGATGCGACGGGAAGGGTCAGGGGAGCAAAATTTTAACGCGGACGAAGTCGCGAGCAGAAGCTAGTTTGTAATAAAGCCACAAGAGTCTAAAACTGAAAAAACTGAAAAGTTCAAATCCGATCCTACAACGGGAATTAAATCTATTTTCAATTTTAAGTTCGACATAATGATTGTAAGGGCCAGCCTCTGACACTATCAGGGTATTGTCCACTAGGGCCAATGCGTGCCAGGGTCGCCGATGTGTTTGAAAGAGTTACCGTGACCCTAAGCATAGGCAACTGAAGGAACACGTGTAGGTTTTAGTCACTAAAGTCTGACACGCCCTCCCGCTCCACCCAGAGAGGGAAAAGCCATTATACTGGGTGTAAGGGCCCTCCTCAAACTAATGAGGTGGATTCAGTATATCATACTAAGATGACCAGTACAAGAAATTATTTCAGGACCGTTATGGGAATCCAATAAACCTGATTTGTTTTATTTTCCCACACGCAATGTATCTCGGATCAATTCGGAAAGCCGCCTTTGTGCAATCGCCGACGACGAGTTCAATGAACTCTGTAGTTAGACGGGAAGTGAACAGCTGATTTTATGCGTCGTTCGTTACATTATTTCAACATCCATTGCTGCTTTTTTTATTTTAGCCGTATTGTTAACATAAATGGAGTGCTGCTTTCAGACGATGTAATTTTACATTAAAATAAAACTGAAAAAGCTGAAAAAAAGTAAAAAAAAATGAAAAATGCGGAATATGATTCAAAACAAGGAGCTGAATGCACTCTGTCAGTTTGTGGAGGGCTGTCCCTTACACCCGGTATGATTTCCCACTCACAAAAAAAAGTTCATCATCATTTCAGCCGATGAACGTCCACTGTTGGCCGTAGGCCTCCGCCAATGCGGATGGGTTTGCCATAATCGCCACGCTTGGCAGGCCGGTCGGCGATTGCAGTATGGTGGTAAAATGCATAGAGAACGCTGCTCCCCATTCCCTAGTAAGATACCAACGAGAACAAATGGGTTGGTGCTATTGTTTACGTTCGTCACCACACGGAACATGACGCCTCCGTTAATTTACATACCACGTGAACTTCTCAGTCATATAATGGTAACACATTGATGAATCACCTAATAACAATAGTTGCATAGTACAGACAGCACATAAAGCTACTACAATCTTTCAAATTTCTTTTATAGATTTTCAACTTTATTCCCAAAGTATTAGGTTCAAGGTTGATTGGCAGAATTTGTCAGTTTCGGGTAGCTTGATGTGCTGGGTTCTGTACATAATAATATCTTAACATGTAGAAGAAAACATATGACGTTAGTTTGCATTCAGATAACAATTCACGTTGACGTGTTTTGCTCATAATATGTTCCTATCTCTTATTATGATGGAAAGTCGTGATCTTCGATATTAGTGTGAATAGCATGCGTGCTATGAACATATACACTACACTACACACTACATGCGTCGCGGGCAGAGGGACTAACTTCTGCCCGTAACTTCGTCCGTATGACATTTTTAGTTTGTACCCGACTACAGCGAAGCGAAATTGTATGTATGCATATGCCATTCCCATTTCTCCCCGAGGGCGTCGTAAAATGCGACTAAGGGACTTACTAGAGAATGGGCAGCAGCGTTCTCTATACATTTTGCCACCATACTGCAATAGCCAACCCGCCTGCGAAGCGTGGCTGTTATTTTTTTTTTTTTTTTTTATTAATTAGGAACAACAAACAGTTACATTATGCAATATTACATGAAGGAAAACACAAGTTACATAAATAATAATGTAACCACAGCGCTGTTCACAGATTACCAATAATAATTAAAACTTTAAACTCACTAGGAGGCGAACTGTACATGCATGACAGTTACACTAATATTATAAAAGTAATGAAAAAGAAAACAATTTTAAAGAAAAGAAAGTAAAAAAATAAAATAAAAAACTAGTCTAAAAGTTTAAGTGTCTCGTATAAAAGACTACGAAACCTTTTCAAAGACAATGTAAATATGTCTATGTGTTCGAATGCTTCATTGTAGGTTGCAGCCATTCGCCGAATTGGTGATCGTACACCAGTGTTAGATCGGCAGGTACCTAATGCAAATAGTTTGCCAGCACGCACCTGCCGTCTATGAACAGTTCTGGGGACTGCATAGCACAATACATTGTTCAAATGAATACAATCAAAATTGCCGTTAACAAGGTTATACAGTGTTATTACTTCTAATTGTTTACGTCTAGAGCTGAGTGTCAGAAGCCCGTATTTACTGAGCAATTGGTTATACAGAAGATAATTTTTGTATGTTATAATGTATGTAGTTATGGTAAAGCCCGGCAAATTCAACCTGGCCTCCCGCCTATGTCCAACAGTGGAAGTCTTACGGCTGAAATTATGATCTCATCTATACTATATTACTATATTTACTATATTAATATATAAAAATATTATAAAGCTGAAGAATTTGTTTGTTTGTTTGATTGAACGCGCTAATCTCAGGAACTACTGGTCCGAATTGAAAAAATATTTTTGTGTTGGGTAGCTTATTTATCGAGGAAGGCTATAGGCTACATAACATCACGCTACAACTAAGAGGAGCGGAGCAGTAACGAAAAATGTTGCAAAAACGGGGAAAATCGCAAGGGTAGGCGATTGGACGCGACGGGAAGGGTCGGGGGAAAAAGAAATTTAACGCGGTCGAAGTCGCGGGCAGAAGCTAGTAACTTATAAAACTACGTATTATAATTTTGAAAAAGAGGAATCTTTGTTTCAAAAATATATACAGGGTCAATTTAATTCAGGTATCGATATCGAAAACAAATTGAACAACAACATTTTTTTCATCATTCGATGGACGAAGGTCAATGACCGTAATCCATCAGCATCAGTAATAAAAAAAATACAGAAACATCGGTTTCTCGTCATCGGTGTTCGTGGAACAGATGACGAGAAACGAACTTACAAAAACCAAAATATAGCCTTAATTTTGTGGTTGTAATGTACATGCCAGTGTCATTTAGAGTTTTGAACAAAGTAGGGAAGAAGAGTATTTCATATTTTTGCTTTTTTATATCATTAGTTTTCGATTTTGATACCCAACACGTGGGTAAAGTATTGCCAGCTAATTTATTTGACATTGTATTATATGATTAAGTAACCCCAAATTTATTTGAATAAAAACTAAGTTCAAAAACTAAAAACCCGAGTGCTGGAATAACATGCTTCAAAAACTTGGAAACAAGAACATAATATTCTATTATTGCTATTTCTCTTGACTATACATAAAACTAAATTTAAGAGAAAATAGGGCCACTCGAAAGACTACATCTTCTTTTTAAACAATAACAATGAATCAATAACATTTAATTAAAGGCCATTAGTAGACTACAGATACCGTCGAGGCCAAATTACAGGCCATAAATAATTATAATGACCATCTTCCAATAGTGGAGGGCAGGGCCGTACAAATTAATTTATTATGAAGAATAGTATCACTAGTCACCACACAATAATAATTATAATTTACTAGTGATCGTTCAGTGGTTGAAATTCGATCATAATCTATTTAAAACTTAGAATTATAATTATCAATACCTTTAATGTGTAATCCTATTGAACGTCTTTTTCATGAAACAATAATTAACAATAATCCTCATATAAAACAATAATTAAATGAACTGTTAACAATTAATTCTGTAGCCTGGTGCTAAAAGGGCCAAACTGTAGACCTTTTATCATTTATTTTTTTTACTTACCTGTATGAAAAAGCACACTACATTGCCCTTTTTTACATAGTAACTTTTGAAAGACTGTTGGTAAGCTAACGCCCTTTTAGCACAAAAAAATATCGTAGTTCTTAACTGGCAATTTCTATGCAGATCTCGATTCATACAAAAACGTACTTTAGTCCGTTTAGCACCAGGCCACAGAATTATATTAATAACATTAATGAACATATTTTAATCAACATCACTGGCAAATGCCAAGAAACTAAGGAAAATGTGACTTTTGCGAGCTACCTTAGCGTCAAATTGCTTTGCTAATGACAGATAACACAACAACCACATTTCCTTGTTACAGCAACATGGGCCTCCTAGAATTCGAGAAATGGTCGAACCAGCCAGACCTTTTTGCAGAGAAGTCCCGGGTGTGTGCCAAACTGCATGGTCTGACGCCGGGCCAGCGACGGGTCTGCCGACGTCATAAGGACCATATGCCGGTGGTCAGCTCCGGAGTGAAGCAAGGAATAAATGAGTGCCAGTACCAGTTCCAAGGGAGAAGGTGGAATTGCACTGTGACGGGGGATGAAACTGTGTTTGGACCTTTGACTTTGATTGGTGAGTTATTGATAAGGATAAATGAAAAATCATTTTATTTCTGTAAGTAGGTTTTGTAGTGAGGAAAGTATTGAGTATGGATGTCGATGGCTATAAGAGTAGAGGGAGACCAAAGAAAGGATGGATGGACTGTGTGAATTATGATATGGATAGAAAGGTGGTGACTACTGAGATGACGACTAATAGAGAAGTGTGGAAGAATAACCGACCCCAAATAAATTGGGATATGGGAAGGAAAATGAATGAAGAAGGTTTGTACAAACGCTTTTACACGTCAATGATATTTTTTAAACTACATGAGGTCGGCGTTTCCCATCAGACTACTCTCAGAAAGGCCGAAACAAACTCAGAGGTCACAGTCTCTTTTAAAGTCCAGATATAATCTTGGTCACAACATTTGAAGACCAGTAGATAGCTGTCTGAATGGGTCAGTATCAAGTTATGTCACACAATTCGAAGTTTTTGTATGCAAATTCCATTGATTCATTTGTTCGAAGAGTCATCTGCGCAGGAACGTAAATACCGCAATGAATGTTGTTAAATTGTCAAAATGAAATACGTCTTACGTTTAGCTGTATTTGAAAATTTCGCCATGTTTTATTAAAGCTTAAATAAACTCCTAAACAGTCATAAAAGACACTCATCACTATCAATGACAATCTGAATCAATTTGAAGGATATTCCTAAGCCATTGCTTCATATGTTTGAAAAACTCCTCTGCTCGATAACTTAAATAACGCAATGTATGTTGTTGAACTATCAAAATGAAAGCCATTCCTACTGATATTGTGTAACGCAGTTACCCCTAAGGATGGCTACAAGTTTTTGTTTTGCAACTTTCCAAATATTGCGTCTTCCTGTATTTTATCCTAGTCCCTAGTCCTCACGTGTTTTACTAGATACAACAGTATAGGAGAGCAGTTGTAGCCGAGTGGCAAATACTACGACTTATATACGGATTGTAGGACGTATGTTTGAACCCAGACAGGGGCTACATTGTGTTTTTTTTTTTTTTTTCAGGATGGGAAATCATCAAATGACTTCTCCCGCTCTGGGCGGAGCGGGAGGGCGTGTCAGACTTTTACTGACTAAAACCCACCCGTGTTCCATCAGTTGCCCATGTGCCAGGGTCACGGTATCTCTTTCGAACAATCACGCGACCCCGGCAGGCATCGGTCCTAGTAGACCCCTACACTGCTGCTGACATCTCTTTGAGGCGCGCGTGGAACACTGCGCGCCGTCGACCCGAGCTTGGTCCTTACCGGGCGGCGAGCTACCCATTGCTCGCCACCCACAAGCTCGCGCCTACGGTGGCCGGGAGTCCGCAATCGACTCCCGACGCCCGGGGCGGCTACTTTGTGTAAATTATATTTCATCACCACTGCTCTCAAAACGGTGAAGGATAACATCGAGAGGAAACTGGCATGTCAATCCAAAATCGAAGACACGTGACATCTACCACTTCACTCCCTCTCATAGAGACCTGTGCCCCAGCGGTAGAAACATTATAGGCTTATTATGTACTAGCTTCTGCCCGCGACTTCGTCCGCGTCAAATTTTTCCTCCCCTGACCCTTTCCGTCGCATCGAATTGCCTGCCAGTTTTCGTCCATTTTTCGTTGCTGCTCCGCTCCTTTTGATCGTAGCGTGATGGTATATAGCCTATAACCTTCCTCAATAAATAGGCTACCCAACACAAAAATAATTTTTCAATTCGGACTAATTCGGTTCCTCAGATTGAGTTTGCAGTCCCTTTTGTCTTAAATATTTTTGAAGCATTAAATATCCGTTAGTGTATAGGTAGTCTACAAAAAAAAATCCACACGCTCCTGAATAATACACTAGAAATTTGTATTATACAACCTTTAGATACATCAAAAAATCTCCCACTAATATAGAAATAATTCTACGCTACCTTTTCTCATTTATATTTTCTTTCAGAAAACCAACATTTTCATATAAATTCCCAGTAAAATATCTACCCAAGGCCACTACGATAGACTAGTCTATGTATCAAGATAAACACAGATATAAATTCTCTTTTATTTAGAACAAAAGGAATTGACATAGGACGTAATAAAAATATCGTAAAGACAATTTTGAGGCTCCGACGGAGCCGAGACCGAATATTGTTTTAGTGAACGTTTTGCATAGTTACTAGGACGTTTTATGTTTTGTTATACATATGTATAGGGGCTAGAAAAGCAGTTTCATTTCATGGGTCGTCTGTTGGTTGATTTTGAAGAAATAATGGAATGTGATAATGGTGAGTCAAGGTCGTACTTTCGGTCGTAAGCAGGCACTTCACTTTGTGTAAATAATTTCAACATCACTGCTCTCACACCGCTGAAGGAAAACATCGTGAGGAAACCGGCATGTCCTAGGACGAAAAGTTCGACGATTACTGACATCAACCAACCAGAATGAGCCCTCGTGGTGGATTAGGGCCCAATCACCTCTCACAGTGCAGAGGCCTGTGTCCCAGCACTGGGAACATTATAGGCTGATTATACTCATGGGGTAGTTGATAAAATCTGTTTACCAGTCTGTAATAACAGAAGAAGTGAAGAGATGAATTAACGCAACCGATACGTACAAGCTCATATATAAGGTGTATCTATTCATACACGAAATATTTTAAGAGGTACACCTGTAGGTGGAAAAGAAGCTACAGCAACGAAAAAAAAATGTTTGTAAATGTATTTTTTCAAAATTTAATATTTATAAATTATTTGACGCACAAAAGAAATACTGGCTGCTTCTTATTTTTTACGGCCCGAGACACCGCGGCCATGCTCGTGCCGTCCGGTCGCCGCCCTCGTAGCGTCAGGCGGGCCATTCATAGAATTTGGAGTAAAGGTTTTATGCAAAACGCATCAAGCAGTTTTAAAATTATAATAATTACGAAAATTCAAAAATGCTTAGATAAATATTTTCTTTTCGCTTCTATAGCTTCTTTTCCACCTACAGGTATACCTCTTAAAATATTTCGTGTATGAATAGATACACCTTATATTGGACTGACGCAGCAGTCATTATTGTAAAACTTAGTCGTTAGTTTACCCTGCTTATTTATTAACTAGCTTCCGCCTGCGACTTCGTCCGCGTCAATTTCCCCTGACCCTTCCCGTCGCATCGAATTGCCTGCCAGTTTTCGTCCATTTTTCGTTGCCCCTTTGATCGTAGCGTAATGTTATATAGCCTGAATAAATAGGCTATCCAACACAAAAAAATCTCAATTCGGACCAGTAGTTCCTGAGATTACCGCGCTCAACCAAACAAACAAACAAACAAGCTGTTCAGCTTTAATAATATTAGTGTAGATTATAAATAAGTAGGTACCCACATAACACAGTCTTTACAAGGGGTATCGTGTTACCCAGTAACTGAATTATACAGGTTGGATATACAGTCATTCCATGTTTAATACTAGTATTTAGCAGTATAGGGCTAGACTGGAATTCGATAGCAACATAGCTGTTAAATGACTAGGCAGATGTTGAATTGCCTTGGTTTGGCTTTTGTACCAAGTTCTGAGGGATTTTCTGGGAGTAACTATTAGCAAGTGCTATTTCTAAAGAAAAGGATGTCATAATATTGTGATGCGCAAGCAACCTTAACTTTGATGTTTTGGTTGCTTTGTCTTAATGTGTTTTAAAGGAGGTAGTATTACGACCAGAGTCGTTGTCCTCATCCATCGGTTTCATCAGGCAAGATCCGAGGTTAAAAGCAGGAGCATTTGATAGTTCTAAAAAATATAGGCATATGGGGACTACCGACAGAAGTGAAAACTCAAAACTATTAATTACTTTCCTTCAACTTTTATTTTACTACTCGTCATAATCCGGTTCCCATGGGAAGCCCGATATTTTTTTCTAGGTTTTTGCGTCAAATATGTTCGAAACCTTAATGATGATGTCCTTTGGCTTCCATGCCATAATTTGCCAAATATTTCATTGTTTATTTTAAAGCATTGCAAACAGGAATTGCTTGAAAAGTTGTCCCTTTCGAATTGTAAATTAAAACAACACCTCTATTCCTGCTAGAGCGAAAAACTACCCATTTATATCTCGCGTTACCTCGCTACACATGTACTGAAAATCTACCCTCAAACAGAGCTGTAAATCTTTGTGGAAGACAACTAGGACAGTTAGTGATTTATAGTGACATTGGTACTGTTCCTACCATCCCCACTACTATCTGGTCTAGATAGAAAATAGATTCTAGGAAAATTCACAGAGATATTATCGAAGGCCGTCTGTACTTTGATAGGGACATTTGTTAGTGTTCGTAAGAATTATGAGATGTCGTATCGTTTTGGTTGGTTTAATATAAAGAAATATTTCATTGTCTTCTGAAATCAGATTGACTAGCCGTAGTTTAGCCTACTATCATTTTAAAAGAGTAATTCTGGAGTGTTTTGCCCATTTTTCTCTATAAGCCCTAAATACTATGCATTATGTTAAAAGAGTGACTATGGAGTTTCTTTCTCAGTTTTCTCCATACAAAACTACCTTTTGGGTATCATCATCGTTTCAGCCGGAAAATATTCACTGCTGGACATAGGCCTCCCCCAATTAGGGAGGGTTTGCCAAGGGTTAATTAGGGAGGGGTTGCCATTAAAAGATAACGGTGGATTTTTTTTGCCCATTCTTCTCCATAAGAAACTACCTTATGGAAGGGGCGATTAAAATCAATTCTATTTTCATGTAACTGTTGACGTTCAAAAGTGCCTTTTATATGCCTAATTAAAATAAATGCTTTGACTTTGCCATAATCGCCACGCTTGGCAGGCCGCTTGGCGATCGCAGTATGGTGGTAAAATGCTTAGAGAATGCTGCTGCCCATCCTCTAGTAAGAAATGGGATAGAATAATTCTTTACGCCCGGCACCACATCGAAATTCGACCTTCGAAATTCCTTTTGGGTATGAACCAGGGATGTTGCGGATGCCGATTTTTTCACATCCGCGGATACGGATGCGGCTGCGGATATTTGAAGGCTCACATCCGCGGATGCGGATGCGGAGGCGGATCTTAAGATTTATTATAAGAAACTATGTGAGTGGAGAAATAAAATAATAAGAGAGTAATTATTAATATTTTAATCAAATATTTAGTAATTAAAGTTGAAAATTAGAGCATTATATTTAATCAATAGTAAAATTGCCACCTTTTCGGGGTCTAGTCTGTTACGCAGAGGGTCATAAATTAAACCTGCACTACTAAAAAATTGTTTGCTAGGAACACTGGCTGGTGGTGTCGATAAAAATCTACGTGCTATTGGTGACAATAGTTTAAATTCTTCTCGATTACGCTCCACCATTTAAGAGCACAATGCTGTGTATATTCACAATTTTACAATACACTCGAAAACTTAAATGTTCATACGATAAGCGCAACTAAACAACACCATACGACTGATTTACTAACCAAAAACAAATGATACACCACGATAACAAACGCGTCGGATCTTGTCACCGAGCGAAATCTTCGCCGCTATTGGACAATGATCACATGCCTACGGCACGCGCCAGTCCCGACTACGTCTATTTTTATTCTTATCGTGACCTGTGCAACATCTGCATCCGCATGAACATCCGCAATGATTATTACGGATGCGGATGCGGATGCAGATGTCCTAATCAATGCGGATGCTCCGCATTTGCGGATGCGGATGCGGATATTCGCAACATCCCTGGTATGAACACATAAAATTGATTCTACTTTCTTGTAAATTATGACGTTCAAAAGTGCTTAATGGCCCTACCTGAAGTAAATGATTTTACTTTGGCTTTGAAAAGATTTCACGCCGTTTTGGCCGGCTGTATGGCTTTACCCACAGAAATCCTCACATTAAGTTGCGTCGTCTAATTGTCCCTAATCGTAGTTCCATGGGAAACGATATGGTGGGACCACCTACACACCGCAACGGATAACCGTGACGCTATTTCAAAGTTAATAACGTCACAGTCTTTCAGATTTGGACAGTAATAAATACAATTTAAGTACCAGGACCACATAAAACGTAACGATATACTTTAACCGTTTAAATTTTCCTCATCAGCATCACGGGAAACGGCCTTCACGCACGCGATTACTGCAGCCGGCGTATCGCTCTCCGTGTCACGGGCTTGTCGGGATGGCCGGCTGTCAAGTTGCAGCTGTAGCCGGGCGACAAGACCGAGGAATCTGCACTCGGATTGGGTGTGGGGAGGATGTGGCGATAACCTCGAGTATGGCTACAAGTAAGTATGCTCTCCTGGTACTTCTGAGGTTAAAGGGTTAGTCAACCGCGTGTGTGTACTCTGTTCATGTGTGGCTGTGGAGTTATTAATTAAATTGAGTAATTTATAAACGCACACAATTGTGAGAATATGCTTTTGAATGAGGTGATAAGTTCTTTTGTTAAATCCTTGGTTGTAAATAACTAATGTTTACATATTGAAAAGACGTAGTTTTGATGATATACGTTTTTGCCAAATTAATTTACAGAAATCGTAACACGATTCAGTGAGTATACCTTTTTTCCATCTATTCTTTCGGAGAATAGGTAAGCTTAATGAATTTTGAAAGTAAAATGATTTCAATGACAATTTACGCTTCAGAGTGTGACTCCAACCATGGACACTTAACGGCAAAAATATAAATTATAACAGAAACACAACAAGCAAACTATGAAGTTAACAATATTATACATCCAACAGCTTATGCTATCCGTGTACGTACTACTATATTCTACTACAACTAGAACCTTGAAAATGAGTTCTAGTTGTAGAATTATACCCGGCAACCCTCTTGTGATTATGTTGCCCCGTGCGAAAATTATTATTTTATTTAAATACGCTTACCCCAGTCCGCCCCCAAAGTCCTGACCTACAGCAACGTAACAACATATCTTCCTATTATATGAGCGCCTAGTACTTTTCCCCCACTTTATCGAAATTTTCCCCGCGGAAAATTGGAAGCCATACTTGACTGACAAAAAACAAAACAAATAACTAAAACAAAACACTTCTTTTTTTTAATATTGAAAAATCTAAGTATTTGAATGTTTTTTTAGCTAAAATTTTTGATTGGAAACTTTTTCAAAATTTATTATTATTTGCAACCGAAAATCAGTAAATGAAGCTACAACATTTTCAAACAGGTGAAAACTACGTTTTCTTGATGACGTCACTTCTGATAGTGCTATATCTCAGCTGATCTCAGCACGCCCATGACATTTCCACCTTTTCAGGATGTCACCTGATACCTTCAGGTAGAACTCACCTGTTTCATGACGCAACTGAGTACTAGGGAAGCAATACCAACGCGAAGGTAACTTTACCTGTTTTACCCTCGCACACCGTGAAACGTCACGAACAATACGTTACCTGAGAGAATTGTCCTTGTGTGGGGAAACCAAAAGGTAAAACCTACGTGTTTTCCAATGTGTGAGTAAACGAGCATTTTCCCCGTTTTCCTCATTGTGCTAGAAAGGGATGCAACACCCCATCCCTTACTACTACAGACTTAAAATTCACCTCCCTATTTCCGGGAGAGTTATAAAGGTGAACGTGATTTGTAATGGTGTGCGTGCACCTGAAATTCACGTGAAAAGGTGGGTTTTACTCCTGCGATTTCCTTATGTCCTAGTATCAAGGTGAGAGGTAAGACAGGTGAAAAAGTTACAGGTGCTCTTTCAGGCGTGACAGATGTCTTACCTGCCTGAAAATCAACCACGTTTGTTGGTAAGGTGAAGGTAGAACAATTAAATTAATTTAAAAATAAGATACCAAATATTTAAGTTCTTGGTGGTATTAGTAGCCTGAAATCAATGTAACTGAACGACTAGTCAAGGTACTTAAAGTACCATATTAGAAAAATTACTAATTAATGAACATCTATTTAGTGGGAAATTACTGTCATAATGAAGAATAACTCTTCCACACCAAACAAGCAAATTAAATCATCATATTGAAACAAAACAGAAAAAAGACAGTACACATTCGATGAGTATTTGTTGAGGAAGGAAAAAAAATATCTTGTTAATCAGCTGTCAAACTCGCCTCACGGATGTCAAACCATGGCTAAAGACAGGTTGGGTACTAGGATCGCATAAATCCGCAGGAGTTCGCGCCAAACATGGCGTAGCACCACGTAGCACCATTCATGCTACGGCTACTACGGTTACTACAACGGGTATAACACGGTTCTGAAGAAGTGTTATTTTATTTATTTATTTAATCATTTAATTCGAGCTACAAGACTCATAGTGTTAATAACAATGTGCTTACAAACTATGTTAGTAACACACTTACAAAAACAGAAACAGATTATGACATCACTGTTGCAAGGTGACAGGCCCAGCTGAAACCTTGCAGCAGTGGTTCACAAACTCACTATCAAGCCTACTTGTTATCATAAGATACTGTTGGCGCTACGCCGCACCCTACGGACCAGGGATGCACACTGTTTCCGCATCACCATGTAGAACAGTCCACGTGAGGTTCAGCAAACATCCCTAATGCGCTGCAGTATCGGAGCAACCCTATCAGCACCCTGAATGCGTTATTGTATTGGACGCGAAGGGTGCTGCATAATTTTTGAGTACAATGAACATAAGTATGCTGAGAGAAACAACACAAAATATTAAGTTTCGTTAAACTGCTCATTTGAGGCAAAATGTTATGTTCAATGCCTAAATTTGCTTATAATTTACTTAAAGTTAAATACGACACTATGCAAGGCTTCTTATGAACCTGTTTATTGACGTTTTAACTAAAAATCCTGAACCTTTTCAAATCAAAACTTAAATGGGAACAGAGGAATCCCGCTTATGACTTCTTTTGTGGAACGCGTTATAATCTACGTGGCGTCACGTAGAAACGCGAAGCACTGTAGCCGACCTCCTACGTAGGCGTGCGATCCTAGGAGGTTTTCACGTACTGAAAGGGTTAACCGCCACTGAAAATGAAAGGGTTGAAATTCGTTTTAATCGAGTTTCATGAAAATAGTTGGTATTGTAAAAAAAAAGGTTCGGAGTTTGAGTACCGTGAACATTGAATATATTGCCTAAGTACATATTTTGTTGAAATACGTCTTCCTCTGATTATTGCAATACGCTTTTTTATGTTAAAAATCTTGATATTTTATTTGTTTTTATACTGATTACAATCCGTCGGTTGCTACGGACGACGGCTCACGAGTGCTTCCACTGTATTTTTTTCAGGCCAAACATTTCCAAACACCAGGAAAAAATGAAATACAAAGACCCTTTCAGCCGTTTGCTTTTATCGCTTGCAAATTGAACACACACTAGCAGAGATTTTCCACTGAAAACCATAAACGAAACAAATGAAAGAAAACACAGACATTTATTTCTCTTTAAATTATTATTATTGTTTTTTAAACGACTTTTCCTAAAATCACGGAATTTTCTGCATATTTCGAGCCACCATTACCAGGGTAACAAAAGACAAAGAATCCTACGTTTCAACAGTTGCCTATGCTTTGGGCCTCCCACGGTGTTCCCACGCTTTTTTCAATGGTGACACGTCACGGTTTGAGGCTGTTTTACCAGGAGCTCAGGAGATAGAAGAAGGTTTATTTACTTGGTTTCAGTCCATTTTCAAGGCCTTGTGTCTATTTAACATGTACGTGTCCGTACTCCGTACTACGCCCGTGCTAAGTAAAATGCCTTGAGTTACATATATGTGTTTGAATTTTAATTTACATCTCTGTATTAATTGTATTTTTGTAATTTCTAATTTTATGGATTATTTTTTATCTGAAATAAACTGATTAATAATCTATATTTTAATACGTGAAGCGAAAACTTTGGATCCCTTTTTACGAAAATTGGGCGGACGGAGGAGTATGAAATTTCGCACACATATAGTTTATACAGAGAAGAAGTGACGAATGCTAATATTTTTTTTGAAATTATGCGTTAAAATACATTATTTTTAATAAATAACACGTTACACACACTACTGTTCATTACCGTGTATCTAATACACACATGCATAGATATTCTTTTGTTCATGGTCCAAATCTGTCTTTATTATTTTGTGCAGTGTTACCAACACCCAGAAATATTTACCCCTAAAGCTTAAGTTAAAACCCCCTAAAATTGCCACAATTACTAAAAAAAATCCGCTAAAAAATTATAATGAAAATAACCAACGAATGTTCAGTAATCATAGACCGGCACACGGTAGTAATATTTGTCTATATTTATTACGCAACATTTGTTAATCATTCACTCTGCATTCTTAGTATCGAGGAACCGTACTATAAGTCGCTAATACTTTTATTGTAATCAAAAACACAAGATGGCAAAAAATCCCTAAGAATACCCCTAAAAATGGAACGCCCGTAAAAAATCTTAATCCTCTTATTTACCCCCTAAATTTGGGAAAACCCCTAAGTTGGTAAGCCTGATTTTGTGTATATAGTCTTACTGAATGTCAAGTATAACCATGGGTAATAAATAAATTTTATAGATATATAACCTATTTCATTTTTTAAATCTATGGTCATATCGACAATATTTGTCTTTAATATTATTTGTATTAGCGACGATAGGAATTTGGTTTAGATCTATGAGAAATATTTTTTGTGGTTTTATGGGGAGTGTCAAGTATAGCATTAGCAAGTTTCCCATACAAAACTTAGTGTCGTGTGCAAACTGTAGAGGTTGTATGCCTCACGATTGTACAGGCTGGTTATAATTATGACATTTTGAACTGTCATAATTAATTAAAAATAATAGCCCGGGAAAATTCTATAAAAACAGGGCTTCTGTGATAATTCATTCCATATCCAGCAGTTAAGAAGTATTAAGAAAATAAAAAAGAGAGTCCTGAAGAAGTATTCTTTACTCATTACACCTACTTCCTGGTCCTGGCCATCACCATCCCGCCAGCGAACCCTCTCCACAGTAGTACAGCGTCAACAATTTGTCTATAGTGTTACTTAATGTCAAATATAACCATATATTTTTTTATATTTATTATTATCTATATTTTTTCATTTAATAATGTATTTCTCTTCAAATGAAGTACGGTCGAATTTCGACCAATGGGCGATCACTAGTAATAATAAACCCGCAGGGCAGCATGTGGCGTGCTGTTGGGCAGTAGCGACCCCACGGACCCTATCTCCCGGGAGAATTCTTGTTCCTCATCTCTGGCTTGCCTTTATTGGCCGGCTGGAGTGAACACTGAAGAGGTTCAGAGCTCCCACCTTATTCTTGCCTTTATTGGCCAGCTTGAGTGGAGATTATTCCAGTAAGCTCGTAGGGATCTTGACCATCTTCCGGGCTCTGGGATTGTTCTGAAAGCCGTGGAATACCTCTCCACTTCTCAAGCACCTCAGGAAGTGTTGCCCCCTTGTTGCTGCGTCACTATGTGCCAGCAACGGTTTCTGGGCCCATTATTGAGTGTGCAAGTCACCCCCTGTCATTTAATCCGTGTATATACACGGATTAAACACACAACATTGATGTGTATATACACAACATTGATGCGGCAGGGGCCATAGGCCATCCATAGTTCTTAGTAACCAGTTCATTTCAGCCTTCCAAATACATAGTCGAACATCTTGATTCCCATATCCTGCAATAGTCTAACACCAACTGGAGGTTGTCCTTGGGTGCACTTGCACAGTGCATACGAGGATAATCGTCGGTTAGTGCCTCACTTCATCTAAATTTTCTAAGGGGCCTCTGCGAGTTGGCTTCGGCCCCTCGTACGCTTTCCAAAAGACCGGGATCCTAGGGTCCTGGGATATGTTAACATATATGAAAATAATATATAACCTATAAATATATTAATAACTGAAACGAAAACTTACCGTTTCTGTTCATTCTTTTCCACATTCGTATTGTAAGAACGTATTATTTCCAGAAGCTTTCTAAAACCTCTTTCTAAAGTTTTATTAAATCCGCCATCCATAATAGTAATAAAATAGAGTCTAAAATATTTTAATAACCCTTGAATCTTTATAATAATACGTGAAGGAAAAACTTTGTACCCCTTTCTCACGAAAGCTACGGACTGAAATTTGGCAAAGTTATAGTTTATATGGAGAACTTGTGTAGAAACCTAATATTTTAATGCAATAATATTTACAACAAATTAATTTAAAAAAAAAACGACGGGTTGCACTCCGGGAGTGCCAGCAGAAGTGAAAACTTGAATATTAACGTTGTGCATTTTTAGGGTTCCGTTGCCAAATGGCAAAAAACGGAACCCTTATAGATTCGTCATGTCTGTCTGTCTGTCCGTCCGTTTGTCACAGCCACTTTTCTCCGAAACTATAAGAGCTATGCTGTTGAAACTTGGTAAGCAGATGTATTCTGTGAACCGCATTAAGATTTTCACAGTAAAATAGAAAAAAAAACAATAAATTTTGGGGTTCCCCATACATAGAACTGAAACTCAAAAATGTTTTTTTCATCAAACCCATACGTGTGGGGTATCTATGAATAGGTCTTCAAAAATGGTAATGAGGTTTCAATTACAATTTTTTTCTAAACTGAATAGTTTGCGCGAGAGTACTTCCAAAGTGGTAAAATGTGTGTGTGTCCCCCCCCCCCGTAACTTCTAAAATAAGAGAATGATAAAAATAAAAAAATATATGATGTACATTAATTACCATGTAAACTACCACCGAAAATTGGTTTGAACGAGATCGAGTGAGTAGTTTTTTTTTAAAACGTCACAAATCGTAAACCGCAATTTACTTTACATTCAATCAACTGAAATATAAAATTTAAAAAAATCATTTATTTTTAAACCGAGAATACCTACAGGTTTGTACGGAACCCTCGGTGCGCGAGTCCGACTCGCACTTGGCCGGTTTTGATATTTTCGAATGGTTAGGGAATAATTTTGCACGAATTGACGAATTTTCGATCAGGGTCACGTGATCTGACGCGAGTTTAACATTTTTTTACCCATTACAAAAAAAGTGCACAACGCCGCTAAAGAAGTTTTCACTTCAGAAAATATCGTATTTCAACCGCTGGGCGACCACTAGCTAACATTCATTCGTTTTTAAAAACCATTTAAAAGTGGTCTGCGACTTCCCGCCGTCGTCCGAGAGTTTCACGAAATTGTTTGAGGTAGGTAAACTTTCCTCGGGACCGGACTAGACTTCGTAAAAAAGCGAGGTCCATTTACCAGGAACACATGAAATTCAACATCCCGTTCTAATATATGTATATCTGTGTGAGTGTGGAAAACGAAGGAAAATGCGTACACATACGAATGGGCGGAGTTTTCCAGCTACACACTTAAACATTGGGAAAAGCTTTTTAGAGGGAGGAATAGATAGAGGTAGAGCGTTTTAACTTTTTTACAAAGGAACACTTTAAAAAAGCTTTTCCGATTTGTCTGTTTGAATTTTCTATACCAGGGCAACACGATTTCTAGAAGCTAAAGAATGTTTGGCATGCGGCTAGGAATGGAGAATGTGAGCGCTGGGAAGGTTCACCGCTACATAAAGGAGATTTTCCCGCATTCGAGTATTTTCCTGACTAGGCGAGCATAAAACGGCGAAAGTCGTGAAGAATTTGTGAAACGCTTGTGGTATGCGGGAAAATCTCAAAAGGATTTCGGCGACTTCGTCTGGATTTCGGCGATTTTCAAAGGATACTGGAAATCATGGTATTGAACACTATTAGAGATATTAAGAGTTAGAGCGAATTAGGAACACTATACAAATTCATTCCCAGTTTTTCATTCAAAGCAAACTGGCTCTGAATTTAAAAGAAGAAAATCTATAAATTCTGTAAAAGTAAATTCAAACTACTCTGTACAATAAAAAAAAAACTAACAAACAATGAAACTTCAAACTCACCTATTTCAGTTTCAGAGTGAATTTCAAGTTGAACGCGATCATGCTAAACTTTTTCGCAAAGCGCCGACCGGATAAACCCGGATATAAACCGGGTTTAGCGGGTTACGGAAGCTTAAACCCGATAACATGTACCAAGGAAGCATAGGCCCGAGAAAGAGTTAATCCGGTCACCCG